>CARXXK010000002.1:101598610-102198610 GCA_949089665.1 Macrosiphum euphorbiae | reverse complement strand
TGAATTATTATGGCAATATGCCATTGATCATTAACATTGGGAGATAGAAAGATAAAATATATATATCAGTGTATCATCAGAAATTAAAAAAATATAAAGACAAAATGTATAAAGTGGTTTAAAATCATAAATAATAAGATGCTCATAGGTAGCAATTTTATAGTTTAATAGTCACATTGATGATAGTTGACAGTATAATATTGAGATAAAATTATAATGTACTATTGTACCTAGAATAATTCATTTTCATTTAATATTCAATAAGATAATGGAGTCCACTAACATGTTCATTATATATTAGAATATGTTTTATAATGGTATATAAATTGACAACAATTTGTATTTTTTAATGACGTTTTACTATTAGTAAAATATTTTATATCATCAGGCACATTAAACATTTAAACACTATATTTAAGTTATATAAAAAGATTATGCTCACTTTTTACTGATGAATGAGTCTATATACGAATTTTATCCAGAAATAATTTTTTATAAAATATAAAATCATACTTTCCACAAGTGTTGCAATATTCAAGTTTTCAACTAAAGCAAATGTCAAAAACTACTGTCAAAGAACTTGTATATAATAAAAGTATAAGGAATAAGAAAAAAAAGCAGAGAATACCCAATTCTCTGAAGTGGTTTTTTTTATACTAATTTTAGACATTTTATTATTTATACATTTTTAATAGTCCATAAAAAATTAATACCAACGCAACAGTTAATATACGCACGTGTTATTTAGTACATTTTAGTATTTTACGAGCATAATGGTAAAATATAATAATGTCACCGACAAAATAAAATTATTGTAATTTCAAATTCGACAATTTATTCGTAAAATCAACTTATGCCAAAGTTGTGAAGATGTGTAGCCCGGTGTAGGTATTGCTTTTAGTTGGAAAACAAATAATACTATTTAAAGACTTTGTAGCCGGTTCAAAACCGATTTCAAAAACCAGTATAGACCGTCAAGAAACCGAAAACTAAATCAAAAACGAAACCAAAATTAATTGGGAACCGGTATTAAATTTAAAACCGAAATCGGAAATAATTGCAAACTGGTATTATCAAACAAAACCGAAACCTGGAAAAATTGGATACCGGTATAATAAATTAAAACCAAAACCAAAAATATAGTTTAAATAACAGTATTTTTTTTGAAAATCGTTGTTATCTTGAACATTTTGGAAAGTTTACTTCCACGATCCCGTAATTTCAATAAATTAATAATTAATAAACCACGAATGAACGTAAATAGTGTAGGGCTTGAAACCGATATAGAGTTAGTATATGTAAACCGTTTAAAAACCGAAACCAACATTTTTCAATCGGTTTCAAGCCCTAATTTATAGATGACATTAATTGTGAGATTCTAACAATAATTATTAATAGAGCTTGAAACCGATTGAAAAATGTTGGTTTCGGTTTTTAAACAGTTTACATATACTACAGCAATAATTATTGCTAGGCTATGACGTATGTCAAGCACCTGTAGCTGTAGTATGGCAGTATCATTTTAATATTTAAAACATTAATGGCAG
The DNA here is from genome assembly GCA_949089665.1 of Macrosiphum euphorbiae. Classification (NCBI taxonomy): domain Eukaryota; kingdom Metazoa; phylum Arthropoda; class Insecta; order Hemiptera; family Aphididae; genus Macrosiphum; species Macrosiphum euphorbiae. The sequence continues at coordinate 102,197,063 of CARXXK010000002.1, read as the reverse complement.
ATATTAATTAAATTTGGATTTATAATTTAATTTAATAATATTAATGATTCGGTAATTGGAGCTTATATAGAAACTAGAGGTAAAATTAAGTTTACTTACTTACGTATAACTTATAAGACGTATACAATATATATAATGATATAAGTCCGACTTCTTCCTGATGATTAAATTGGGGTATGAGACATACTTCTCTTAAACTCAGTTGTACCGAGGTACTCAAAGTTAAGAAAAGAATACCGAACTAAATTTAAAAATTGTATTCAAACTATATACCTATACTATGTGGGATGTCGGTACTGGTAGATTTAAGTGTCTCATTTACTTAAACTAATAGCAAGTTGAGTATTTACAAAATGTTTCCTGAACGAAATAGGTACACCGTAGTGACCGTACACCACATAATATACTATAGTATTATAACGTTATACATTAGTTAATTTTGTTAATTATTATATTTACAAAATGTCATTATAATTTCTATTTCCAAGGAGAGTTTGTAATATGGAAGTTCCACTGTTGTATACTATATTATTATATTCACATAGGATGTGGATATGCAGGTTTATAATAAATGACTAATAATATACTGTGGCCGGAGTGGCGCAGTGGTCAAGCAGTTGATTATGACTCACACAGTCATCGGTTCGTATCATAGCAAAGTGCAAAGAAATTTGTGTGGTTCTACGAGATCACCATTATCCCATGCTATCGTCCGATTGCGTCATCCGGTTGCCAACTAGATATCATTCCAATGGAAGTGAAGACCACATATGTCTGCTCTTGGAGAAAGGGAGTAGTATCATGCATATAGTGATATATCCATAGATAAATAGAACACATGATCTCCCTACCCACTATTGTGATAAGCATTGATAAAGACTTTGAGGTCGTGAATAAATACAGAGGAAAAAAAATAATAAATATTGTAACCCTATATAAGTGATGGAATAGTAGTAGTACCTATAGGTATCTAAATTTCTTAAAAAGTGAAAAAATCTGAGTCCCGAGGTGGGTTACAAGCGAAAGCCTCAAGAAACCAGGAGAGCTGGTTCAGATATAGTCTGACGTAACAATATCATAACTCATAAGTACATACTTACTATATAAGAGTCAAACGCGCGCTTTTCGGCTAAGGTGCAGCAGCCGAACGTAAGTCCACGGCGTGTACGCAACACGAAAGTTCGTACATGTCCACACACAAACACAAACACAAGCACGCAAAAACTCAAACGATTGCGTTTGAAAGCATGCTTATCAAGAGTATATAATAATATATTATAATACAGTAACATTTTCGTAGGTACCTACAAGGAAATTCCATACTTGAACAGAATTTTCTGTAAAACGAAATAGTTTTAACAGCCAAGCATATTCAATTAAATTCAACAAATATCACTATAATAAGACATTTTTTGTCAAGGTGACTTTTTAATACCGAAGTTCCACTGCATATATATAATACCTATACGTACATATTTTTTTATGTAGGTACATAATATAGGATGCGTATTACAAAAGTCGTGTACATGTTGAAAAGTGAAAAAGTCTCCGATGCGGGTGAAAATCGAAAGCCCCAGAAACACTGTGAGTTGCTGCAGATATACCCACGTCATATTTACATAATATCATCATAAGTATTACACAATATAGTTCACATTTATATAAGTACAATCTTTACGATAGCCGAACGCTCGCTTTTCGACCGCGGCGCAGTGGCCGAACGTAAGTCTGCGCAACACGGAAGTCCTTACGCACAAACACACAAGCACACAAGCACACAAACACACAAACACTCAAACACTCAAACACACAAACACTCGATCTCGTTTGTACACATCGTAATAACACCGCGGTATACAACACGTGCACACGTTATATTATATATATTTATTGTACACGCGCACACGATCCCGCGCCGGCGTATATAATATATTATATCGTAATAATTATCATATTATAATGTACACACTGTGATGGCGTGCATAACGCATTTTCATCATCCCCACGCACGCGGTCGTGGTACTACCTACTGTGTAACCAGGACATATCACGCACCCTTTCACCCGGCGGCGCAGGGATCGGACGCCGGTGAACCCGCGAGCGCGTGTATAATGCGCGCGGGCCGCGCGCGCGCATCAATTAGCAATTAATTAAATTACAGTTTTATAACATAAATCAATTTCTTCACGTATCATTAATAATCTGTTGTGCTGCTGACCCCTCGGGCGGCGGCAGAGGCCCTCGTCCCTTCCGCGTGCCACCCTTGTTCGCGCGCCGACCACCAGCCCCCGGCCCGCACCCGCCCCGGCGACCCGGATATGAAGCTCGAGCTCTCACCCTGCCCCGCTCCTCCCGCCCACACCCCGTCGACATCCGTATCCGTACATATCCGGCTTGCATGGTCTGTCGTATATATATATATATTATACAGTCGACGGATAGACGCTGCAGCCACGAAGGCCGCCGCCGCAGCATCATCATCGCCGCCGCCGCCCGCGTGTGAACCAGAACACTTGCTCGTTTCTTCTGTACGTCCACGCCGGAGCAGTATATATTTTATATTATTATATATATATATATATATACACACGAATTTATTCGATCCACTCTTCTATTCGATTCCCTTTTTATTTTGTTATTATTAATTTTTTTTTTTTATTATTTATACACCTCTATATACTATACGCTGTGTGTCTGTATACACGCGAAACACGCACACCTCTTAGGAGAATCATCTGTAGTCGTATCCAATCCCGCAGCCACTGCCTCCTATCTGACGGGCATATATATAATATTATATATTATTATACCTACGCTTCGTTGTACATGCACGATCTCGAAGATACGCAACACTACGTGTGTTAACGTATAACATATAGGCGCAACCAGAACTACACTAGGGTATTATATTAGGTATACCTCCAGGTTGCTGGTCCGAGATCTCATACTAGTGAAAATTTTGAATGATTCGGGTCGATGTTTTATTAGTAGCCCGAAATCGGGCCGAAGTTTCTGTTTCGCCGGGACCAATTTTATTTCCAGTCCACCCCCGTAATACCACATCCAATCTGGCAGAGATGAAAAATAATGTACCTACGTAAATCGAAAAAGAACTGTTAGAGAGACAGCAGAATAACGGTGACCTATAACGATGTATTTATGTAACTTATAAATTGCCAATTGTTGTGGCTTGTGAGTTGTGACTAGAGGTGGATCCTTTTGTGGGATTTAGGTTTTGATTTTGGTTTCCGTTTTACTATAGGTAATATAATTTTAAGGTTTTTGGTCTGAATTAGGTCATAGGAAAATTTCGAGGGGGGGGGGGAATTATTCATTGGTAGCAACAGGGACCACCTAAGTACTGTAAAGTGAACTTGACGACTAGAAATTTATTGGAAAAGCAAATGCATAGCCGAAAATTCATCGTCGAATTATGAGCATTTTTCAATTATTAATATTTTAAGTCCTTATAACTCACTTCATAATTTAAATATTGTAAAAAAACAAAGATAATGTTCTTACATTTATATTCGATAATAGGTCGATTCATCATAATAATTAAGCTAACAACACACATTAATTGGAACTTCTGGACGTAATATTTTGATATATTATGCATTAGTAAGACGGAATTATAAGCACTCGTGCAGTTCGTATAATTATTTATTTAAAACAATATGCATTAATTACGAACGACCTTGTAAATTTCAGACTAGGTATAATATGTCTGAAAAAAATTTGATCATTTTTGAAAGTGTGATGATGATTACAAAACAATTAAACTATTTTTAATATTATGAGAAACAACTCCATCAATATTCCATATGTTTAAATTGCTCATAGGCACTAATTATGTTTGATCAAAGTTAAATTTTGTAATTTTATTATTAGGCTTTAGAACAAATTGGAATTAAATTTATACATTTTAAGGTCTAGATACAAACATATTATGTCTATGTCATTTGACTGGATTGTAGATACCCACCATAATAAACTTAGTACAAGTAAATCAGGAGTGGATATAGAATTATGTTATAATATAACAAATTATGGTGTCCTACGATTATTTCTATTCTACGCACGAAAATGATTAAAATTACTGATATCATTTTTACCTATAAAAAATAAATATAACCACTGGCCAAAGGGAAGAGGTGGTTAATATATGTACCAGATAGAAGCTTGAAAAACTTTGCATAACTTATTATATAATTTTGCTTATTATTTTGTTTTAATGCTATGTATTTTGACAAATCATTAAGTTCACAATAAGTTCGTCTTGATCGGATACTTTAGGTGTGTTTTAACGAATCTGATTTTTAACATTACATTGATAGATTTTGGTTGGGCATTAATGAGATAATAAGTTAAAGTTATTTTTAACTAAGTTAATTAACGAGTTACTTTTTTTTTAGAAGTAACTTTTAACTTAACGAGTTACATTGAGTTACAACTGTGGTTTAAAACCACGTGTTTTTTTTTAATTTACTTAATAGCAATTAGTACTCAAATTACCTTCGATTGCCTACCTATTGCTTGAATGAAAAAAATAATAAAAAACATGGATAACTTAGCTAATAGTGACACATCTCATTCAAAATGGAGTCATTTAAATAAATATTTTAAAGAAACGTCGTATAGTGCTTATGTAAATAATATTATATTTAAATGCTTGCTGTGTATCCCTAAAATAAAACTCATCTCGACTTGACAGCTTCAAATTCAAATTTAAAAATCCACATTAAAGTAATAGTAGTCAAGTGATATATTATTATTTATTATTTATTAATTAATAATTACTATAGGTAGATAGGTAAGTACCTATTTATTTTTATTAGATAAATAATAATTGCTTAGTTTTATAACATTGTTGTAGCATATTCATCCAAGTCATTCAACAGAATTCAATTTGTGTGGGAAAAAGAGACGTAGATTTACGATAATAAATCAGCGAACAAACAATTAAAACTTCACGAAGTAGGAAAAATATCTAAAAAAATAAGCCAATGATAAAGCTAATATTGAACTCATTGTAAGCACAGTATCACTTTAATTAGAACATCCAGGAATCAGGATTTATTAAATATTGGAAGGTGACATCGAACAAAATTCCAGCATCAAGAAGAAGTTGTATGCGAGAAATTGTATCAGAATTTAATGATATAACTTTATTGTTAAATTATGAATTATCTAAAGTCAACTACGTGTGTATTACTGCAGATTGTTGGTCTGTGTTTCGTCGGTAAGTTAAGATAAATATTATTTTATGTTATTACTTATTTAACAAGGATGTAAAAATGTATAGTTTATTTTCGTATTTCTTAACAACACAAAAATAAGTTTTTTTAATTTGAAAGAATGTTCAATTCTAAGAATAATGGTATATATTTTACATTTCTACTCCCATTATTCAATAAGTTATAATAGTAATTGAAAAAACTAAAAGGACGCGCGTGACGTCACATCGCAATTCCCTATCTTATACTTGTAAAAGTTCCTCACTTCACACAAAGACTTACCAACCTAAACATTTTATTTTTGAAATAAATGTGTAGTTTTATGTGTTTAAGACGATAGGTACATAATTATCAGAATTTCAATATAACATTTAGTTTTTTAAATATTCAAATTCTTAAAAGTGATATTTTTGAATTTTTATTTTATATTTAAATAGCTATGACTCACCGATTAACAAAAATATCACTTTTATGATTTAAAAAAACTAAACATTATATTGAAATTCTGATATTTTTATCGTCTTAAGCACATTTATACTTAAATAAATTTTTTAGGTTAGTAAATCATTGTGTGAAGCGATGAACTCTTATACGTATAAGATAAGCGATTACGATGATGGTTCAATGACGTCATACGGCTATCCTAAATTTCTTAAATTAATAATTATTTTTACATCGGATTTTAACCAGATCATTTCATATAGCTATAGGTAGCTAAAATAATTTAACATTTAAAAAAAATTCAAGGAATTTTTTCATTTTGTGTTGTATGATCCTTTAATAAAAATTGTATTATTTTTATTTTTTAATATAAAAATAAATAATAAATAATAAGTAGGTAATAACAAAAAACGAATACAATAGCTAATAATTTAAAATACTTATAATAAATTATTGATTGCACATTTATCTTTTAAAATATCTTACAAGTGGTTCACCATACACTGGTTAAATCAAAATACATTAGAGCGTCAGTCAAGAGGGCTCGCTTGTAGGATAGTGTTTGGAAAACATACCTAGGATAAAATAGCTGAAATGATTGACAAAGCATTATCAGAGTTAAATATTGAAAATAAGACAACACTTATTGTGAATGACAACGCAGCAAACTTAACTGTAAATCTTTCAGGTATAGTACCTACTATAATCTAATACCTATCTATAACATTTGGTACCTAGGTACTTGCCACTTGGTAGTAAGTACCAAGCTTATTTTTACATATAAATAATTAATTATGTTATATAATTAATACATAGGTATAGGTAACCCAAACAACTTATAAGTAAATATATTTATAAATATAGAAATTACGCCTTTTCTGATAATTACATTCTGTCGAAACCTTGTGAAACCATAAATTAAGAAACAACTAAATAACTTTTATAAATCATACAACTATTACATAGGTATACCTACTATTCTAGGCTTTGTTTTATTGTTTTTATATTACTATAATCTGTAAGTATATTTAGTTTGTTATAAATCAAAAAATGAAATGTACCTAGTTTATTATACCTATTTAGTATTTCATATTTGAGCATTTAATTTCGTACCTACCATACATTATTATTTTATTAGGTAACTTGTAGGTGACTAGGTATTAACTTAAATTATATTTTACTCAATTTTTTAATGATTAAATATAATATTATATATTATGATTATATTAATAGTATACCAACCTAGATCTTACATTGAAATTCACTAAAATTAATAGTAGGCAGGTCTTAATTATAAAATGTTATGTTGAACTTCTGGAGTGTACAATTGTCAGGATTTGAATCAAAATGCTACCATCCAACAGTCTACTGCCAGTCATCATAATAAAAGTAAGTTTTTAATTATTTTATAATTTATTAGTATTCTTTACTATTATACAAAATATATAAAAAGTTACATCCATTAGTATTTCAAATGTTCTAGAAAGTGGAATGAATAATAATAATTACTTCAATTTGATACTACCACAACATTAAAGGTGTGCAGCGCATACCTTAAATTTGATTGACACTGTTGACATAGAAGATGATGAAAAAGATAATGCCTATAAAATACTCAGCAGACGTGTATTTGAAAAATGCCAGTCTTTTTTAACAAACAAAATCAATCATCACAATGTGCAGATCAAATGAAAAATGTACCTACTAGACAGATATTTAATCACATCACTCCAAATTCTACTAGGTAGATAACATGGTATATTATGTAAATTAATGTTTAATATTAATTAATTATTAATTATATATTAATTAATGTATAATATAATATAAACTAGATGCTGCATAGTCCAACTTAGCCACTTATTAGTTGCCATTTTAATAATAAATTATGTTTCATATGGAATTCATATTATGACGCCATTAAATACATTGTAGATAATTTGAATAAAATAGATGAAGTATTTTCCATAACATCATTGCCGCCATTATCTAGACCACTTGAGACTTTATTTGTAATTGAGTATTGCAACGTATTTAAATAAGATTTATATTTATTTTGTTTCGAATAAAGTTAAATTTATCTAGTGGGTACTTTTCAAAGTAAAGTTATACTATATGTATCAAATATTTCAGGTAATGCAGCCAATCGCTAAAGGATTTGACATATTACAAGGAGACAAACATGTGTGTCTTGAGTACTGACTTCTAACATTAACTATCATTAAACAACATGTCAAGCTTAAATCACTGTAAGCCATTAGTAAATGCTTTGAATAAAGGTTTAGAATACCGTGTATTATGAAAGTATTCCTGTTTAGTGATTATATACTTCAAATCGTCCAATCATAATACAATGTATTATTATAATGTTTAATAGTTACTGCTATGTACTGTCACTGTTTTAAGCATAGGCGCAAATAGGGGGGGGGTTAGGTTATTTTGTTTTAAGCTTATTCAATATTATCAAAGTAAAGCTTTAGCCCTATTTGCGATTATGGTTATAAGCCTTATATTGCTGGATTCGGGTTAAATTGATTCCACCCATATTTATAAATAAATTATTAAACTCGATTTTTATTTTTACTTGTTCGTTTCTGTTTTTAATGTATCCACACTGTTGATAGACTAATGGGAAATAATAGTGGTTATATCACGCAAATAGCTATACCGTGTTTCGTATTATATATAATTTAATATTATATATACTAGGTATACATATAGCTATTATGTCGTATATAACCCTACTTTGACGCAATATACATTAAACGAGTTCTAAATGGACGGGGTTTTGACAACATTATATTAGCATCATAAACGAGCAATTTTTATTATTTTCACAAATGTGAATAATCGATTTTCCCATCGGATCCCAAAACACTGCACATACAAAAATAATGATTTAAAATACTACTTAAATTTCCTCGAAACCCCAATTATTACATTTTGTTTGTTCCAAAAGTTTTATATTCATTGCGTACTATACCTAACTACATAATATGCACCGCACTCGATTTACAGCTCCAAATTTTAATGCTACCTAAAGCTATTTTATTTGGTTATAATGATTTAACGTTATAAAATTTAAAAAAAAACTAATATTTAAGGTAGCTTAAAATGTTTGCCTGCTTATTCGCAAAAGTGAATAAATAATTCACGCGTAACCATCAAACAAAGTGGGAACGGGAAGAAAATTAAATCATTTTCCTTAAAGGCTGTATGTATACGCGTCATTTAACCACATACAATTTATATATTTTATAAACTACCTACACCTATATAAATGTATATATTATTGCGGGACGCATGAAATCCTCACAACTTTGAACCGAAGTCTACCACGGTGCACTTACTATCATCCGGCAGCCGACCAAATTTTGTCAAGTTTTTTTTAATCTATTGGGTCCAACGACGCGCTAAAAAAATAAAAGCAAAAAGTTTCAAGGAAATTGGCTGGCGTTTTCGAAAAGTTTCAACTTCCAAACTTTGATTTTATCGGAGTTAATCAATCAGGCACCAGAGTGTAGAATATTTAATATTTTTATGAAGTCTATACTATCATAATAAATATTATACATTAAATAATATAAAATTATTTTCGATTTAAGTCGCCGACGATGTCTGTGGTCTACAATCTGGGGGCGATCTCGCGGAAAAAAAAATCTGTAAAAGAAAGAACGATGTACAACAAAATATTACGCAGTGTCTAAGTTCTATACTTACATTGTACATAATATTATTAAACTGATTCGGAATGGTACTCGTGTACAATGTGGTATATGTAGGTACTAGGTAGTATTGGAATTATTCGAATACACGACAAGTACCTAGTAGAAAAAATGATTCTATTTGCACCTTTGGTGGTTATTTCTGGTAGCAAATTGCATCCCAAGGTACATCCCCTAGTGGTGTGATGGGCTTCCAAATATTATTAACTTCACAATATTTTTGTGTTCCAAAACACACAACGTTTATATTATTAAATACGGAAAATTGAAAACCACGATGTTTTTTTAAATATTAAAGACCATACAAAATGTAGTAATAATTTATGCATGATATGCCAAAATAAGCAATTGAGTATTAAGAAAAAAAATATTTAAACTACAAAATTAACACTTTAACAGTGTCACAATAATAAACATAATGTCTCATATTTTAATGTGGCACACGCGGATCATAGGTCTTTGATCAATTCCATCATGGTGCCGAGTTCGTCTGCTTGTCAAATTGCTATTTACAGAGAACGACTTGTCGCATAAAACGCAAAGGTACGGTTTTTCGCCAGTGTGTGTCCGTCGAAGGGTGTGCCGTCAAATTTCCACTTACAGAAAATAACTTGTTCCATGCGTATGGTTTTTCGCCAGTGAGTGTGCTTCGATGTGCTGTTAAATTCCCACTTTTACTGAACGACTGGTCACAGACATCGCACGGGTAAATTTTGTTCGTCATTTTGTCTTCCGGTGAGTTGTCAGTCTGCCTGTATTAGTAAAAACTGTATTTAATGATTAACACGTAATTGTTATTCGTACAATAATATTGTTATTACTTATTTGGTTATTACGTTTATCTGTTGATGATCGATTAAAATTTGTTGACTTAATTTATTGAGTTCACCTGATTTTTAAGCCAGTACTTGTATTACTTATAGATTTTGAGTTTAGCGAGAAACCTAGTTATTTTACAATGGTGTTAATTTTTTTGTTTTATCCTATACACCTAAAATTTCAACCAGAAGGAGTGCTTCGATTTCAACACAATAGATATAGCATCTTTTCTTTTAGGAAATTGAGTTAAGATGGTGCTTTAGAAAGGTAATTTTTCGTTTCTTTTTTATAGTTTTTCAATTCCAAGGGAAAAACCACCAAAATATCCTATTCCTAAGCTATTTTTTTCCAAATGCTTTATCACCGTAGAAAATGCAATCATTGCATTCAAATCGAATACTGTAATAATACACTATCCTGCCCGAAGACCGAAGGGACAGGAACTTCCAACACCGCTGCCATACTCCACCCTGCTGCACTTACCCGCTTTTTAAAACTTTAAATTGAGTAATTTATAATGAGTGTAACTCAATAAATTGTATAAAATCATTAATTTATTTTAAATTTTTAAATAAAACTTCTTAATCCTTTAATTATTTCTTGAGAGTCAATTTTTTAACACAAACTCTACCCTTACTCTCTTACCCTTTCAGCTGTAACCACTATCTGCTGTAAGTAATTTGTAATAGTTGGTGGTAGTGCAGCCTCAGCGGAACGATAAGAAATCTTTTTTTGTATAAAAATATAATAGTTAGGTAATCATGTAGTTATATTTATATAGAACTCTTAAACTTATTTACACTAATAGCTCCTTCTTTCTACTCTTACTGTTTGACAGTATAGTATTAGATATTAATAGGAGAGATGGTATTTTAACGGGCATTCTAACGCTTGACAGTACGGTAAAATACCCTAAACGCTCTTAGAGGCAAATACATTTAACTCTATATCTTCTGACTGGTAGATAATTACATTATAACCACATGTCAATCTATGAGTCAAACGTCTGTGAAACGTATATAATATCGATAAGTAGTGTGCCACAAGGGTCGGTACCTACTAGGATCAACCCTGTGAAAATTGTTTACGTCAACCTCCTACAAATTCCTTTACCCAATGGAATATAGTGTCTAGCCTTTACCTGTGATGTCGTCCTAGTGGCAAATAATGAAGAATGTGAACTCTATTAGAAATAAAATATGATGATTGATGAAATTCCAATGTATAAAATAATAATAGCAGTAGGTGCCTATCTATATTCAATAAGCGAACTTATAGCATTTTAAAATTATTTGTATCTAAATTTCCTGAAAACCAAAACATTTGTACAAAATATGTATCGGCCTAGATTGGTTATGGTTATATTTATTTTACTTTTTAGCAGAATATCAAACTCATACTGATAGAATATTAAATTTAAATTCATTTTCACAGTACCTATATTATAAAGTCTTCTTGGTATTATATCTATTTTTACAATATTTTATACATAAATATTATTTAAACATATTCTCACAATACAAATGTTTTAATACCTAAGTATTATTAGGTTTACTTTAGTATAGTTCATTTGCATATAATAATATTGTAAAATGACTGATTTGATAGATTTCTGAAATAGTTTAAATATATTTTAATTGTGATTTTATAATAATGTAATACTAAAATATATATTTTGAAACCAAAAATATTAACTTATTTATTCATATGAAAAATTATTTCAAAATGCAAAATGCTATACTTATTTTTAAATAAGAAATAGGTAGGTAAGTATTGATGAAACAAAATTAAAAATAAACATTATAATATTTATAACTCAAATTGTTTTAAATAATTTTACAACGAGCCAAGTACCAATACCTTTAAAGTTTATTTGTATATGTAATGCAAAAAACACTCTGCAAATTAGTTGTTCTCCAAGAGTAGGTACGAAATTTAAAAAACTGGCTAATATTATTTAAACTTTAATTAACAATTTATGTAATAATAAAATCCAGTTTTTTTAAATTTTGCTGTCTGAGAACAACTAATTCACAGATTATTTTTGAGGTCGTGATCAGTTAATCTTGAACTATATTTATTCTTTAAAAACTTTGGATAACGAAGTTTCACATATTTATGTGGAGCCAAACTTCATCCAAATACAACATAAAAATAGTACAAAATATATATTTTATGTGCGGAAAACCAGCATTAAAAAAAATATTCTTGGCAGTCCAGTTAATTTCCCTCCACGGGTAGCCTATTGCCGACCCCTCGATTAGGGTTTTGGTCAAACCTCAAAAATAACAGCACAAAACCTGAACTGTCCATGGCACTTGACGTCATGACTACATTTTGACTTTTTCCCAGTCAAACCTAGTTGCGACTAACACCATAGTTGGTCTAAATCATAGTAAATCGTATCAATCAAGTAGATCTGCATATTGTAAAACTAACATGGTATATTGGTATGTAAAAGGCGGCGTCATAATCAAGTTTCATGCAAACATAAATAATTTGATAGTTAGAATTCATCATAAGAAAGCAAACCTTCATAATTGAATTGTTAAATATAATACTTACAAATCGTTTGTGTTCATATTTCTTATCGTCCATGTAGGTATTAGATATATTCATGTACTTAATATTATAAACATTAAATGTCTATATATTGTTAAATGTGCATAATATTATCACAACATATTAAATTAATATACACATATACGTAAATCGCATTTATAACTAGTATAGATACATATTTTTATTTTAAATGAAATAAAAAATATAATATCGATACATTTTTGTTCGTAAAACAATACCGGATAGTATGATAATATAGTGTTGTAATAACTTGCAATTAATATCCACTATCTGGACGTATCGAACATATTTTCAATTCGTGAAAAGATGGTTTTAACCAAGCAAATGTGATATTTTATTATTATATACTATATATTATAATATTTTCGATATCACATTATGTTATAATGTATATCGGTCGTTCGTTACACAATGGTATACGATCGAGGGACGGTTTTGGAAGGCGTAAAATAAATATATAAATACGAAGCGTTGACAGCGATGATAGGCTGGTAAGGGTTTTCGGTGCGGTGTCTACAAGAGAAAAAAATTATTACAACAACAAAATATTTATCATCCGATTCACAAGTGTACCCGGTTAACATGAACCCCGTAAAGTTTTTTTTTTTTTATGGTTAATTACTCGCAGCAGATATGAAAACAACGGTCTCCGTGTTGATATAGGGACATGGGAAAAATTAAAAAAAAAAAAGTCAATTAATTATATTACGTCCGCCGCCGCCCCGTCAACGGTCGGTCCGCACAGACCTCCGCGTACAGTATAACGTCGAATAAAAACAATAATAATAATAATTCCACATGAGCACTATATTATTACGGTTATTAAAAAACACACAGAGACGTCACTTCTGCTGCTGCTGCTGCTGATTTTGTATATTATGCTGCCTCTCACGTTTCCGAGGTGGGGTAGCTAGTCTGCAGTGCCACCACGTCATAATTCAGTCGACTCTCGGTATAACTATCGAACCTTGGTAACTCGAAATTCTCGATGCGTCTCGAACATAATATATACATTACTCTTCGAATAACAATATAATAACACTTACAGCCAGTTCGTTTCAATAATCATAATATGTTAACTAGAAAATAATTAACTGGACAAGTTTTCGATATCTCGAACTTTACTATCCAAATTTAAGGGGGCTGGAGAGAGATTAATTTTCGGTCGAAAACATAGCTCAAGACTTCAATCACTACGCCCAATTTTGACAATTTCATTTTTCTGATTTTTCTTTTTTTTTTCACTTGGAAATTTACTAACAAAAAGAGTAAAAATAGATTATATTCATAATTCAAATTGAAATACATTGATAAAGAAAATGAAAAATGTACAACAGTCAAAGCATAGTAAATTTAAAGGAGAATTCAAATCTGCTTTCAAAATTTAAATCGGAACATCCTACTGATCACTACGATTGAAGTCACTGGCAGTATTTTTCGAAAAAAATGTTTGTAATTTTATAAAGTAATAAGTGGTGACATGTGCATGTCATCATAAAATGACAGACGTACTATGATGCCCCTATATTCAAGGCGATCGGTACTACGAATTACACATACTAATGATCATTTTACTTTCAACACATTCACAAGAGTACAAGACAAATTTAACTTGAAACATAAAATGCCTAATTTTTACTCCTTAGAATTGATTACGCTCCAGCCCACTTAATACTAAAAACAATGTTTATCATGGCGATTTGTAAGACTCAACCATTATAGTAAGTTAAATACCTGTGAGCTGAACCTTGATAATTTTATAAACAACTCTGTTGTGCAATAGATGTATTTCAGTTTTTAGTTGTTTGCCGTCCGTTCGTTTAATAATTGAGCACCGTGTGTCAGTTGTGTCACGATGTTTTAAACAAGTAAAATAATTACCATTAGGTTATTATGCAAATAAAAAAAAATATGACGTCTGACAATTTTAATCTGTGTTTAATGAAATTATAGATTTTAAAAAAATGGTTGAAGAGAAAAGGAAGATCTTACACAATACTACTTCCACGTTTAATAATGATATTCTACAGCAATTTTTACCTCTCAATACTGCGTCTGTATTACAGCCGTTAGACCAAATCAAAATATCAATAAATTAAAGATAATAGGTAAATATATTTTTTAAATAAATCAAACGTTTTTAACATTTTGATAACTCGACATTTTTAGTAAATAAAATTTAACCCCCCCCCCCCCTGTGAACTTTGAGTTACCGTTGGGTCAACTACGTATTATGACATAGGTAGCCATAGTATATTATTATAAATCGCGCGTGTAACAATAACGCGCCGGAAAATTTTTTTTCAATTCAAATGCAAAGCACCAGAGTGAGTGAGTGTGTCTGCGTGCTTGTGTCTATGTGTATGTGTGTATGTGGGTCTGTGAGTCTGTGTGTCTGTGGGTCTGTGTGTCTATGTGTGCGTGCCTGCTTAATTTTCATTAGACTTAAAACAAGTGTTGCGTATCGAAATTTAAACTGCATGGCCGGGCATCCGGCATTGTCTTTGCGTCCCGTATAGTGTATATGTAGGTACATATTAAACAACATGTATAGTACACACACGTATGATATTATCATGATATTATTCTTATGTGAGTTATAATATAACGACGATGTGTTTGAATGAAAAACCCCGTACGCGTTAAAATCGTCATTAATTTATTGTATAATATAATACGCGTGTTAAAAGTAATAATAATAATAATAATAATATCGTATTATTTTTTTAAACACGAAGAAGCTACTTCTGCGGTCAACTACAACAACAACAACAACTCTTATAGGTACTTAGTAAAACTATTATGTTGAACATTATAACAATATGCCGAACATATGGCACAGATTTTAAAATATAATCTGTACAATATGTTATACAAAACTTGTCCAGACCGAGACCGACTGACCGATTCATCATCGCTTGGCTGGAACCGCTGAACCATGAAAATGTTTGGTCAGTAGTTTCGTTTTATGATATGAAAATGACCATCTAAGAAGAAGGCATTTCCGAAATTCACATTTTAGAGAAGTCAAGCATTTTGAAATTTGCTGTGGAAATTGAAATCGTAATTTTGTTTATAAACGGTTGCCATTGGGTATACTCGGCAGATAAGGTAAAATCATGTACAATCAGATCGTCTCGTTTGCCCGACCTCGATTAAAGAAACGAATTGCTTGTAGTTTATATATACTCAAAGGCCTGGTATGTAGTATTGATTGATGTTGATGAAAATTGCAGGTGTTATTTATCAGAAGAGTTTAGAGAGGAGTTTAAAAAGTATACCAAGTGCTAAATGTAATCCGTGACTTCCAGCTTCCCATCTAGGTCGAATTATTTCACAAAGCTATGAACGCCGACGTTTACCAGTGAACTGAGGTGGCTACACTATAACTGAGATACAATCAACCCGATGTAAGCAAAATAAAACCTTTGCACTAGCGAGGCCATTAATTGCTAGTAAAACATAAATATAGGTAGAAGCCAAAAAGTAAATTTAAATATTTTTTTAATTTATACTTCTTAACAACTTTGGCAGCAATGGACATAAGTTAAATCATAACTGAAGGTGGTTTTAATACTAGATTAGAATAATAAATATCTATTACAATAGTATAGTACTAGTTTCTGGTCTGTATTTGATCCAAGAGATATTGCGGTGTTATAGATTTTTTTCTAAGATTGGTAAATATTATTATTTCTCAGACAAACTTGAAACTATCAATCACACTCTGGCAGAAAATATCCTAGGAATTGCTGTGTTATATGAGTATATTATGACACGAGCCGGATGTATCTTTCGGAGTGCAAACACAATATTATAATATGGTAGTTATATATATTTTATATTTTAATACGTTAAAAATGTCATAGTTAACATTAAACACATAACTCTTGCGTTACTTGTAGTATTATTATATCGTGTTAAATATTTAATAATAATATTATTAGTGAGTAGTAGCATGATATTATACTAGATACTAGACATAACGAACGTATACCTTTGTGGTTGTTTTATAATATTATATTACGTGTAATGTCATAACGCATACAACAATATAAATAGCCAATGGGTACGTATTATTACTATACGTAACTATAGGTACATATGTGATCGTAATATGAGGTGACATAGAATATAAACCTTAATACAAAAATAAAAAGTGGTCAGCTCATTTGAGCGACATAGCTATCAAATTGTTTAGTAGTGGCTACATAACGGGCAGACGAGCTACTATACATTTTATTATTTTCAAATAAAATGTTTGACTCAGCCGTAAAGTAGTAGAGTTGATCTGCTGTATCTGTTTTTGTTAAAGATTGTTGTAGTTGTACTTATCTCAAGACCTTACGATGTTATTATTGGAATAAACTGAAGATATTATATGTCTCAAAATAAGCATGATGATTTCAAGTCGTTACCTGTTTAGCTGTTGTTGCATACGTATAACGATGCAATTAATAATAGTTATAATACAATAATATAATATTTGATACAGAAAATAATATAATAATATTATGAGAAAATATCATAAAAAAAAATGTATTCTCAGAAATAATGCAAATAAATCACCGACCGATGACGAATGTTTCACAATGTTTATCAAACACCGGCACCGTGAATTTTTACTGTTATTATCATATTATTGTAAGAACAGCGTCGAGACTGTGGGCGAGGATTTAAAATATTATTATTATCATACTTGGATATTTTTACTTTTGGCTGGTCTGGAAGCAACGGGCAAAAAAAAAGGTAAATTAAACAAGGCGTACGCACTCCCCCATCACAACACACACAAACACATATTTCATAATATTTTACACTTGTGTGGTGCAGAGTGTTAGTTCAGCGATCCCGGGTAATAGCTACGGATACGACGAGAAAACAACACACCGTTAGCTCGCCGGCAAATAAAATACGAGGTAATAATGTATAAAAAAAAAAAAAAAAAAATAGAAATAAAAAACGCACACGGCGCCTTTCGGCCTTTGTTAACAAATATTATTGGGGACCGAGAAAAAAGGTAGGTATAATATTCCGGAAAATAAATTATCGCCGAACCCAAATATTATTATATTATTCGTGTACACAAAATAATATGCACGAAACACGGTCACCGCCTTACACTGGATAAAAGTGGCGTGGTGAAAACGAGAAGTCCCACCCGACCGAATCATTACGCATAATATACAATTATATTACCTATATAAATTTGTTACTTTGTATTAAAATGTGATGCCCTACATACATTCCTATAATATTATATTGTGGATATTATTAATTATTAATTATTTATTTTTATTGGTTTTGAAGCATCGTCAACTATGGCCATTGGTGTGGAGTCTTGTGCAACACGTTTGTATATGGGGCGAGTATTCGTCGCTAAAACCCGGGTGGACACCCATCCGGGAGCTATCGACGCCGGATGATGCTGCACACATTAGCGCTGCGGCCAACCACCACGCCACACCAAGTTTCTTATTAATCATCGATAATATTATTTCGGTATGAATGGTTGCAACCGTAATTGGTATTACCTCATGGATCATACCAGTTGCAAGCACCGATTGTATATTATGATTTTATTATGATACGGTTTACAGCAAAAATAATAATATTTGAAATGTAGGTACAACTAAAATGTATTTTTTCCGAAATTCCGCACAATCAGACCGGGATACTGAGACCGACTGACAGGGAAACCCGAGGCACATCGGTTTCCCTATTGCCTATACACATAGTATAACAGGGCATCCGCATAAGTTCCTACTAAATGATATTTGGATTCACTGAAACGAATCTGCATACTACGTACTATCACACACGTCACATTAGAACGATCATAGTCAAAGTAAAATTTTAAAATTCTGAAACCAAATTGAAAATCTATATCATTCTACTGTCACGAAATGTAGGTACACTCCTCTACGTTTGAGTCGATTTCACGCGTAGTGAAAATGGCCAGAATTCGATTCCCTAAACCTCTGCTTGGCGGATTTAACGGACGTTTGTTCGGAAAATATCGATGTAGTGTTCAGGGACTGGAACCGAACCTTAAAGAACCAGTTCTGGAACCGGAACCTTTAAAATATTAAGAACCGAAACATTTATTTTATTATTATTATATTATTAGCTTTATTTTTTTTTTAAATCTAAAAACCAGAACCGAACAGGAACAGTAATTTTATTTTTGTGCAACCAGTACTGGAACAGATACTGATAAATTCAAAGGGCTTCAGTCCCTGGTCGTGTTAGATTTTGGCTGCCTATCTCACTTCCACGCCATTTAGTGGTTTTGTATTGAGGGGGATACCGAAGCAGGTACTAAATAGTGATGCGAGCTACACCGATCCGTTTTTCACTGGACCCTTCTTTATACCGCGAATTTATTCGGCGTTTAATATAATGACGTTGTGGCTGAATACCATTTGAACACATGACCACGGGACGTCATTAAAAGTGATGATGATGATGATAATAGTAATAATAATAATAGTCTATCGGACGGTCGACGCAGCGGCGAGGTTCGCGCGTCATCGTCATTGGTGTAATGGTGTAATACACAGTGTGCTGGCAGTGTATTAAATATTTTTATTTTTGTACGTGGGCAAAATAACGAAAAAATATTATATACAATATCGTGGCGTACAAAAGCTCTGGCCGGAGAAACCCGTCCGGATCCATCCGCCACGCGGTAATAACACGTCGAGCCGGAAAGACACTCTAATGGGTTTTTGATTGCCTTTTTATACACGAATATTAGAATATCAGAAGAGTATATAAACATGACGTGTGTGTGCGTGTGTGTGTGAGCTTGGGTGCTAAATGACGAAGAATCCATCAGACGGGAGTTGGTTGTTTTTTTTGTTATTTCAAATCGGTACATACGGCAGAAATGGAATATCGGAAACGTTTAATATACGTCTGAAAAACGCAGGTACACGTCCATGTAAATAATATGTAATATCATATAATGTTTGGAACAAAATATGAAAATGAAATGTGTGTAAGAGTAAAAGGCCGTTAAGTTGTAAAATGGACTTTTAGATTCTGAGCGGAAAAATAAATTTATTGATTGTACAAAAAATTGTGTTTTTTATTTTATTTTTTGTACGTCTGTGATCTATGTACGCACAATAATAGTAGTCGAAATCGTATTATGCTTATTATCAACTTCGATATATTTCCTGGTGGAAAAATGAATCTAGTTGGTGCATTTGAGTAATTTAAAAAGCATCAGTAAAAACAAAAAAAATAAGGAATAACGGGAATTTTTAGGCTCAACAATTTGTTTTTTTGGTGTAACCGAAGAACGAATAACTGTAATAGTTTTACCAAATATTTATATTTGCGTTTTCTGTAGATGGTAACATTTTCAAAATATGTTGACACATTTTGTCTGCAAACCGACGTTTTTAATTTTCTATTTTTTTTTTTTTTTTGTTGACAACCTTTTTTGATTTTGACCTGTAATATCTCCAATATTCTTCATGGATGATTTCATTCCTTTCGAACCTATATGCTGCAACAGTAGTATGAAGAGCAATATTTTAACAACGTATAGAGTGACTTCCATTTACTAAATTGCCATTATAGCTATAGGTATGAATGTATGATATAATATATTATCTTGTACATATATATAATTTATATAATTTTTTAATAATATTCAGTACAATATGAAAGCACCAGTGCAATAATCAGGTACGTCTAAATTGTCAAATGTATAATGTTCTATTTAAACAAAAATATATACTATTAATTGATAAAGTATTAGAAAATGTTAGTGTTATAATATTATGTTTTGAGATTCAATAAATTGAATATGATATTTTATAAGGTTTTTGGACTGATAGATAAAGAATTTTTCAACATTTTTATGTTAAAACAGACTTTTGATAACCTATAAAATATAGATAATATACTAAATATATAGCCGTGTACTAGAGGCACTTTGGGGTACGAATTTTAGTATTGGTTTAACGACACCTATATTACCTATTGTTGTTAAATTAATTATTGTCACGAAAATCACCGTGTCCTGGAATTTAGGCGGACATCGGTTTTTAAACACCTGAACAATTTGCGTATCCGTTTCGACTAGTAAGAATCGTATTCTCGAGGGATTTCTGTTTTTTCCTTTCACTGATAGATTGTGGCTGTGTTATGGATAATGCAGCGTTTTACAAACAAAAACGAATTCTTCGAGTGAGCGACCCACATATTATCGCGCATATATTTAACCACACAATAGATATCCATTATCCATTAACATTAATATATAATCGATTTCTATTATATAAAAGATAATACTCTACATATATATATACTGAACAACGACCGACGCTATGTATATATGAGGTTCGCATCAATATTGTTAAAAAATATATACATATTAATTTATAGCAACACGGTGCTACGACGACGATGACGACGATGACGACGATGATGATGATGATGATGATCCTGATGATGATGATAATGATGATAGATCGATTGGTAAAATTAATTCACGATATATTATATATACGTAATCGCATAATATATCATGGCGTGACGAAAGCACTAGTGTGTACAAAACCTATATGACCATAAAAATAATATATAACAATATGCAATTTCAATTGTGAATTTCTTTTTTATAGACTTAACGTATACTATAATGCATATGTATTTTGTAGAAACCTACATAATATATTGATTATGTTTCAAAACGGTTGTATGTTTATAGTCGATGGAAAACGTTTAATTAGTTATAAATTCAAAAATAGGCTTTTACTATAACTTAAACAAGTTATTTCAAATTCTAGTTATAATTCCAATCAGCTCTGCGACGTCATATGTGAATGCACTTTTTTAAGTATGCAACTAATTAAAAATTGGTTGAGGACAAGTATGTAACAGCGACGGATTACTCACTTAACCATTTTTAGTTTTGAAAGGATTTTGAAAAAACATAAGACAGAATCAGTGTTAGACAAATTCAAAATAAGGAAAAAAGTTTCATGACAATACATTATATTTTTATGTTATTCTATTTCAATTACTTCAAACATACGTTATTTGTATTTGTTAAACCTGCTGATTGTACATTTAATAATATTATAATTAGTTTCCTCCCGGCGATATAGATTTGTCTTTTTTTTATTAATAAAATTAGAACATCTCAATGCTTTCCTTGCGTGCCAAATAATGCGTATGCAATGGAATAAATTTTCAAGCACATCTAGATGAGCATTAGAGGAAATATAATTAAATATTATTTCAAGTTCAAACGGTTTGTAATTTTGTTAAAAATTCAGCAGATACGTTATAACAGTGGAATTTTACATTATTTTACTGGAAAGATGGCGACACTGGTGTATGCTTAAGTTTTATTTTCCTGGAAAGATGGCACTTATTTTGTATTTTTACAACACCCTATTTTCTACTTTAGAGGTTGAATTTCCAAAAACCCTTAGCGGACATAAGCGGGCTTTAGCGGGCTTAAATCATAATAGCCTTATGTATGTCAAATTTCAGCCTGATCTGTCCAGTAGTTTGGGCTGTGCATTGAAGCAGTCACCTTATCATTTTATGTGTACAGACTCGATAAGGCAATATTATTTACTTTGTAAGTGCAATAGTATATTAATTATTAGTTAAAACACAAAAAAAAAAACGTTGAAGTTTATTTACAAAAATGTATGTTATTAATGACTTTGATTTATGTGTGGGCGCAAATCTTCCCATAGTCAGATATACAAAATTTGAGCACCCTTAAAATGCAGGTCTAGTTGTGCTTATATTGTCACCTGCCTACTTAGTATGCGATAGATTTTGCTAAATTTTTACTGACCAACGAACTTTTACATGGTTAAATTTTTTTTTAACTGGTAGAAGTAGGTAGGTACATACAATCTGTAGGTATGATTATTATTAATATTTAAAAGTTGGCGTTTAACAAATTAGTATTATTATTTTGTGTACGATTTAACTGATAACCACTGCAAAATAAGTGACGGCTCAAGTATATTATGTAATTAGATTTTATTCGTACTAATCGTCCCCACAAGTTTATTGTAGTGTAAATAATAATATCACGAGAACATAATAATTTATGTATATACGGTTTTAATACTATCATTGTTGAAAACAAACTGTGGCGGTGGCGACGGCGGCAGTAGGTACCTACTGTAAATAGTTATCTATTGACTTCGTGTTGTTGATATTGTATTCATTCAAACAAAGTAAGTACCCACTCGACTGTCAACTAAATTTTAAAACACAATACAATGTTACTTATACAATGCAAAACAAAAAATAAAAACAAACAAAACGTATATATATAAATATGCACGCGACAAACTCGTAAATTAATAAACATTATTATTAAATCATACGCGACCGCAACGATTGTTTAAATTCACGGTGCGATATCAAGCTAATTTCGATATGATCTGTAAACGATCATAATATAATACACCATATTATTATACAGCTATAGATAGTCAAACAAGCCCTGCAATACTTAAATAAAATAGATTTGTACATATATATATGCGTATGCCATCTTACAATATTAATTATAGGTAAGATAAAAATGTATCAACAAAACATGTTTCGGACATTGGCCAACTGCCTAGAATAATTTGTTCAAATGGCAAAAAGAATGATTAAATACCATCTAGCAAAATAATGAAGACATTCATTTTTAACTATAAATTATAGGAATAAGCACTGGTAAAGGTGACGGAAGGCATTGTACGGTAGATAACTGTTGTTTTGCCACCCTCACCCATTAAATACGACAGGGGTGGTTTTCAAAGTTAAAAGTACGTTTTTTGATAATCAAAATCGTCACGATGAGTTGGTACTTAATATTATTACAATAATATTTTATACATTTTATTATCTATACATAAAAATCCAAATACCACTTAGTGCCACTCTTAGTCACTGATAGCTGTAACTCAAAAACTAAGCAACGTACGAACTTGAAACTATGAATAGAGGTTCTTCTCATATTTTCACCTTACAATGAGAAAGAATTTTACGAAATTCGCATTTTAAATAGGTGCTCAAACAGGGACATTGAGGATGGAAATTGGAAATGTTATTTTTATTTATTAATAGTTGCCATTGGTTACAGTCTACAGTAGAAATTAGTATTTATTTATTATTGATTGCCATTGGTTATTCGGGCAGATCAGGTACAAGCTTTAGAGTACCCTTTCGTACAAACAGCACGGGGTCCGCGATCTACCGCAGGTAGATTGCCTACTTGATGTACTGCTGCGAATCAGAATTTTTATTCGGGTCAACGGAATAAAAGTTAAGAAAAATTGTGAACACCATACACTGAATATTAAATAACAAATTCAACAAAGTTTGAGTCATATAGAGTCGATACATTTAACGGGCAACGAAGGGCACGGGATCAGCTAGTAATATATATATTTACGATATAGGTAGGCAAGTATTATGAAAATATTATTCGTAACAATCATAACACTCATAACAGGACTCATACTCAACGTGACACAATGACCGTCCCAGAGTTTGAAATGTACAGATCCATAACCAACATTCATTAGGTATTATTAAGTATTAAAATTAATTTAAAAATTATAAATGCAAAATATTATGTACCTATGCGAATTAGTCAAGGATTATGAATTTTTTAAATTTAAAGCCACTCTACGTGTAAAATATTGTGTATTAAAATACTTAACTATTTATTATTTTAACACATAGATAGGTAGGTACGTAAAATAATTAGATTTTAGGTATAGTGTTTGAAGTATGAAATATTTCATTATATGGTGAAATATTTCACAAAAACGTGAAATATTGAAATTTTTTTAACACAATTCTAAATGTGTTCTAAGTGTTCTAAACTCAAATGTCAGAATTCAGTAGGTATACAATATACATGTATAATATTGTATACCTACTTGTATCATTTAAGCATTAAAATATTTAAACATTTTAAATGTATAATACCAAAGGTTAGGTATACATACAGGTACTATACAGTTATGATGGTAATTTATGACAATTATATGTAAATATAAAACTTATTTAAAAATAAAACAAAACGTATTAATATACTGAAATATTTCACACATTTTGAAATATTTCGTTTTTTTTAAATTTCATGAACTTTTCAAACACTAATTGTAGGTATACTATTCTATGACTTTTGTAAATTGCATGTTTCGGATTGTTGAGTGCATATAATATAGGATAAAAATAACACATATCATAGTACCAGTGTCTACCTGGCCAAATGTAAGCTCCTTCACGAATAACATTTTTACCTGAAAGTCAAAGATACTGTAATCTCCTACATGGACATTTTTACCTGCAAAAAAAAAATAGGAGAATATCCTATACTCCAACATTTTATTTGAATACACGATTTTGGAATTGAAAGCTCAAAATGCTAAAAATGATAACTTGAAAATAATAATTATAAAAATATATTATTATAGATAAAATACAAACACTTGGTTAGTGATTTATTTTAATACGACTATTATTTAAGTTTTTATTTATATAGGTAGCTGAATTGGTTATTGTATAATATATATTAATGTATTGCAAGACAGATATTTTATTTTTTATGTCAAAAATACGAAGACATATTATTTTTATTGACTTCTTTTTTAACATTATTTATAAGTAAGTCATTTGTTTTCTTTAATATTTAATTATGTATGGTAATAAAGCCATTTAAACTGAAGGAAATTATTATATTTGATCATTTATATAAGTATGCTAGGAGGAAACAACAGCGGTGCAAGCGGTATCCACCTTCTAAAAAATTAATTTGACTGTTTTTTAAAAACTTACTATTATTTTACTATTGTTTGTAGGAGTTAACACTCTGTCTATGTAGGAGATTACCTACATTTGTAGGAGTTAACCATTCCCCATCTACCTGGGGGGTGCAAAGAACCCCCGGGCCCCCGTTAAATCATAACAACGGGCCGGAACCCCAAACCATTTGATTATACATTTTTTCTAAATTATTATGTTTACAATCTAATATACAATATTCAACATAGCATCTCGTTTAAAAGAAAAATAAATATTATCGTTCCTTTTAGGCATATTAGTCAGCATTATCTATTATTTAATAAAGCTGTAAGTAATAAATACTAAATAGCTATAATAAATCTAAGAATTTAAAAATTAACTTGTTTAATTTTATCTAAAATCAGAAACCGTTAAAAAAAAAATGTGAAAACTGCTCCACAACTAAAAAATCACAAAAATTACCTAAAAACGAAAAATCGTGAAAAATTTCAAACGAAATTTATAGTTGTAAAGATTCATATGTTATTGAATTCGTCTATAATATTATATTATTATGTACTAAAATAAAATATACAAAAATCATCAAATTCTGTTCCTTACTTATTAGTCATTAGTCATTACAGTAATACACTAATACCTG
This sequence comes from Macrosiphum euphorbiae, assembly GCA_949089665.1. Classification (NCBI taxonomy): domain Eukaryota; kingdom Metazoa; phylum Arthropoda; class Insecta; order Hemiptera; family Aphididae; genus Macrosiphum; species Macrosiphum euphorbiae. The sequence goes on along the minus strand of CARXXK010000002.1, from coordinate 102,170,817 downwards.
TATGCATACTATCATACACTTCGAAATCATCAACAATATTTTATTGTCCGTAATTTACACTATGCCTACCTCTAATCGATGACAATAAAAACATAACTACCTATATATATTCAAACCGAAAATGATGGACGGAAATCGATTGTTTGATAAAATACAATAATTGATTAGTTTCTCGATATTTCGTCGGAAATTTACCCACATATTATTTCAAGTTCGGTATGCAGCAGACTCTCGTTTCTGAATGTTTGTTCAATCGGAATTTCATCCGACGAGTATTATTCAAATTCACACAACACACGCTCTTCAGCGACTAAATGACGATAAAATTACTGTTATAATATAATATGCACTTAGGGACAACGTTTGCATTACGAGTGCAATATAAAATAATGATAATATTCGGTCGTACATCGAGTATTTGAGTCGAGTCGGTCATCAGTTCGGCTTTTCTCGAATGCAGAGCGATTAATCAAACATGCTCACCCTCGTTTTCCCTTTAATAATGCATTTATTCAAATTTTGTTCTTTGAAACTTTTAAGAGCTCACTCAAGAAGCGTATTTTAAAATACTTGGATTTTTATGCACTAAAGAGTGTTCTGTACTCCTGTGGTGATCGAAACTGTCTTATTTTTTTTAAACTCACCTTTTTTACTGACATTTGTCGAGTATAGATCAATTTTATGACATTTTCGATGTATCTAAATCACAATTTCAAAGAGAGGTTAACATTAAATGTTATTTGCATCACGAATAATACTTTGATAATGTGACAATTATAGATATCTTACTAATAAATAAAATTTGTTTGGTGCAATAAATACATGACAATATTATAATGTAACAAATATTTTATATTTTCTGTAAACCTATTATTGAGGACTGATATCCTTAGTGCATAAAGTTGAATAACTCAGAAATTACTGTTTTAAACGGTCAAATAAAAAATATCTGTGTGACAATAGTAGAGGATAGGCTGCTCGACGATTCACCCTCTATAATATACGTTCAAGTAGATCCTGCGTTTATGAATTATGAGTATAATATAGTAAGTACTCAGTAGGTATAGAACTTAAAAGCTATAATATCATCGCATAACCTAATTATATAGACTCTGCAGTGTATGCAGTGGCGTAACAAAGGTTTTTATTTGGGGTGGGGTGGGGGGGGGGGTTTCTGATAGTATGTTTACCAAGATTTAAACCAGGGTCTCCCATAAGTTTAGTATACTGCAGATGCCGAGGTTTTATTTTAGGTTTTGGTTCCTGTACAAATAAATTACTAACTAGTATTTGCAGTAACTTTCATAGATCATAGAAATAGTAGGTATATAAATTTTCTTACAATTTCGGGTTGTGGGGTGGGAGGGGGTGCTACAGCCCCCCTCTAGGAACACCCTCGGATTCACCACTGATACATGTCACGCTTCGTCTTTTCGATAGACTTCGGAATCATACTGCACCGTCGTCTTACGTCGTTTCTTGAATACACATAATGAAATATATTATTACTATTTTGTCGTCATACCTAGGTATTTTGTAATGCTACAAAACAGCATTTTACTTGGTTTCCGTATATTATTGTATCAGGTCTTTTAAAGGTTTAATCATTGCCAAACGTACTACCTATCTAAAATGTCACTACATGATTTTTTTCTTAAAATTATCTTTTTTTTTTTGCATGAAGATATAACGAAGCGTTTTGGCTGTGATATAATGACACGCGACCGAGGTCCTATCCGCTTATCGGCTGCACGTTATAACCCCCCCCCCCCCTTGTGGCGGGTTCGCACCCCTCCGCCTGGACGTTCACGCCTTGTCATCATAATAGTATGCAATAGTAATATTATTATACACACGTAGGTAATAATAATAAAAATATTCGAGCGTAGGACCGCCGTCAAAACCAAATCGATTGCGAAAACCCCCACCCCTCCCAGGCCGGGAATGAATTTTTATTTATTATTATTTGTATTTTTTTTTTTTTACATCGCTCTTTTCTGTTTACTATATAATAGTATACACCCCTTGACCGCACGTCACATCGCCGTATGAGTAATATTATAATATTTCACGCGCGCCCTGTTACGCGCGACCGACCGGCGGCTATGCGACAACAAAAATTGCGCGGTCGAGCCCCCCCCCCCCTGACCGACTTACATACACACACGCTCCGGCACATTTGTCAAAGTATATTTTATCATACACGGCTCGGCTGTCCTTTACGGTCTGTGGTCGGCCAAAAATAAATTATTAGAAGTCGAGTGTGCGTTATGTTTTACGTACGTATATTATACAATATGAAATATACATTTTTTATCATTTATTTTTTTTTTGTGTCAAACGAAAACCACCATTTTTTTGTTATAAATTATCAATCGAATTATTAATTGTAAAGACACGTATTGTATGCCCACGACCATTTAAGTACAAATCGAAATTTCAACGTAAGATTTCCGCGAGTTTGTTCAACTATAATATAATAATATGACGAGAGATTTTTATGCAAGACTTATCACATTACAGTTTCATAATATGATTTGTAAACAATTTTCAGAGTATAGGTTATAATATTATCATTGATATTAATTATATTTTATACAAAACTATTATATTAACCATATTATCTTCATGTGTTACTATCTTGCATACTCTGCATACCACGTGCACCTACCTATACCTATTTAACCGTAGAGGTAGTCTTGTAAGAGATACTTTTAAAAAGTATTCAAATACATACACTGCAGATACTTATTTTCAAAAGTATTTAAAATACGTATCTGAATACTTGGAAAAAAAAGAAGTCAAGTACAAATACAAATACTTTCAAATACTTTTTTTTTTAAGTGTGTTTTACTATTTTTAATTTGGCCTAATGACTTTAATAAGGTCACCTTATATATAGATAAATTGAATAATAAAATTAATAAACTGAATGAATTTTTTATTTTTGCACTATCTAGTTTTAAATATTAAAAAATATAATATATTAACTATCGACTATACCGTTATGTTTAATATTATATACATAATTCGAGAAAGAGTATTTCCAATTTTATTAGGAAATCGACGGACTACATATAATCAATTAAATGGATACCTAGTATATAAATAAAAATGTTGTACAATTTTAAATTTGTATTATTTTATTTAAATTTAACGTCCTTGTAAATAAAGTAAGACAAAAAAAGTATTTAAAATAGTATTTAATTTTAAATACAGATACTTTTAAAAAAGTATTCAAATACTGTGCCCAAGTAATACTTTTTTTAAATGTATTTAAAATATGTATTTGAGTACTTAAAAATATTTGAATACTTTTACTCAAGTATTTTACAAGACTGCGTAGAGATATTGTATAGTATAATATGTATGTATGTACATATAGTTAATAGGATTCATATTATTGTGTACTACTCCTTATACAATCGACTCTATGACATTTGTGTAAATATTTTTTCCCAAAACGTTGACAGTAGATTTCCACTGCCACTCGAAATACTTGTTTTTATCATGGAGTTAGTGATAAGAAGAAACATTCTGGTGAACTGCATACTAAAAGATAGCCTTGTAAAAACAATACATATTATATATAGGTATTAAATACTTGAGCCTGTCGTCCCGCGTTATATGCCTATTGATGCCTATTTTATACCAATAATTAACTATCGAGCATTATCGGTAGATATACGTTTTCAACTTGCATTCCACTTCCAAAGCTTTCAGGTAAGCTTTAGGTCTACTGTAAATTCCATTCGAACTTGAACGAAAAAAAAACAATGTTTTGATCACGTGTTAAATAACATATCTATGGCACGATGGTTTGATGAAGTTTAACCGTTAACTATGTAATTAATAATAATAATAATAATAATTTATTTGTTGAAATAAAACGGGCATGAACGTAATCGAACAATAAAAAAAAATTATACAATAAAACAATAGGTAATATTATATTCGATTATAATATGTGGTTAAATGAATATTGATATAGATGTAATGTAAAATTTTAAATAATGTATTAATAATATAAGATATAGTAGATATCAACTTCAGTACTTAATAATAATAATAATAAACATGTTATGTTTTAGATAGAGGCATAGAGCACAACTTGAACGCATACGTGCAAAACAACGAATGATTCTTTATTGAAATAATATTATAACAATACAAAATATATCCTGGAAGAAAATAACTATTTCCATATTTCCAAAGACATTACACTTAACAAGAGATTTAATTATTTTAGATACTTTATCAAGATAAAAATCAAAGTTGGGGTATTTGTTAAATAGGACAAATTAAGTACCCATAAGCAGTGTCATCAATGGGTAGCCCCTTTCATCCAAATAATGTTAACTGTCAAATATTTTGTTACTTTTATAGCCTAAATTCTTATTGTATCAAATAATAAAGACTGTATATTGCTTGTAAAAATCAAAATTAAATTAAATTTGAATATAAATGTTGTGTATTTTCAAAAATATTTGGGAGCCCATCACACCAGCGCATGTAAATAATATGAATGGGTCAATGTTGGTCGATATTTATTATTGTTTCAACATTCGAGGCGTGACTTTAATGCAATGCATTTTTACAAGCAGCAGTCTTTTTATGTAATTTTGTACTCATTTTAGTATTTGTTTGAACTAAAAATAGATAACATATTTGTAAAGAACTAAAAAAAGATATTTTTAACATATATATGCGAATTGAATTAGGCACTAGGCGAGTGGTAGGTATTTTAAGTTTTAACTATAAAATCATAAGACAATAATTCTAACACTGAACGCTTTTAAAAAGTATTGTGACTATGGATTTTTGATATTTTTCAAATTGGTATATAAACAAGTTATTAGAAACCAGCTTGTACTCAATTTAGCATTTTGACAAAGCATAACATTTTTATAAAAATAAAGAATTTGAAAAATGCAGGTGTCTATAAATAGCTCAAAAAGAGTCAACATTTTATCTTGTGTGGAAAACGGTTGTATTATAATAGTTTTAAAAAAATGTTTTCTAACTATATCTACGTTTATTTACTTTTCAGTTAATGCCAAAAAATAAAAACGATTTTATCAAAAACTTGTTTTGCTTGAAAATTCCCGTTTTTACTTAATTGTTTTTGGCTTTTCTCGATGCTTTTGAAAACACTGGGAATTTTTAATCTTGACCCAGCTATATTCAATTTGCTACCAGAAACCACCTTTAAACTGGAAAATCGTTCAATTTTTTCTATTGTCAGTTGTCGTGTAATATGTAAAAATTCAATTTTTACACACTAAAAAAATCAAACACATCATTGTAAGATCAATACATCACTCAGTATGAAATTTAAATTTTAAAAACAGGATATTTTACAAATAACAAGTTTCTTATTTTATTGTAATTACAAAAACGAATAACAGTAAACACTTGAAATGTCCACCGAATGTTGAGAATTGTTTCATGTATGGGACATTGTTAAAATTTTCCAGTAGACCAACAATATAGTCTATGTACCCCTGGATTTAAGAACTTAAATTATTGAGGTTGATTGGCATAATATTAATAGCAGAATATTTTGTTATTGCAGTATTAAAATAAAGCTATTTACAATAATCAGAGAATCGCAATATTAATAGTATGATATTGGTATTGTATTTTCTTTACAAACAGCACATTTCAGAGAAGAAATAATAATAACTGGTACAATGTAGGTACATTTATAATAATTCATTAACTACAAGACGTGTTCAGATAGGAATTTACCAATTTTGGGCCCAATAATGATATCATTAACTTCCATGCCTTCAAATTGAATGAGTCGTGTATTGAATATTTAAATGATATAAATGAAATTTGACACTTATTTCATTTAATATTTTCGTACAACACCTACATAAAATTCAGTTGTAAGTAATGAACAAAAAATTTATTACAACATTGAACAGATAATATAATAGTACTTATTGTATGTTTGTAGAAAAAATAATAATAATAATAATCGCTTATTATGTTTATATTAATTATTAATACACACCTATATATCGGTACCTAACTTGACGTTTTATAGAGTGACAATAAAAAAAAAAACATAAACATAAATAATATGATATCATACTCGCGTAATTTTTCATTTTAGGCTTTGTTTAGTAAACGTTCTCAAATAAGTCCATTACGCCGACAACAAAGCGCGATTTCATTGGATTTTAACTTTTACTTTGTCGTGCAGCGTGAGAGGGATGGTCTCGATGAATATAAGGATATGCACACGCAGCCACGCAAGACGCAGACAATAGAAAGCGCACACTTTTTGAACAAAACACGCCTCCCCGCCCGTCTATACTCGCGAGGGTATATATATTGACGAACTCCACCAAAGCACCAAAAACAATATTATTTTGAGTAATCAAGTTCAACGACGTTGTTATTGCCTCGTCGTTATCTCACGTCAAATAAACCGTGAATTTCTGTTTGTAACATCGTCATATAAATAATATTTGTACATTATATGTACCGTTCATATACCTTACCATATTATATAGGTATATACGAGAACCTTATTATAATGTTGTAACTATGATTTTTAATAATAGGATTAGTGACATGAACGTTAATTGTATTTGCAGTTCATTTCACATAACGATTTAATAATCAAAGCGTACGTCTATTATAGTTTATACTTTCAATTTTTTTTACAACTACTGTCAAAAACCTCCCCACAAAAAATGTACGGAAACTGGTAGTATCGATAACTGCATTACTAATACCACCAAAGATATATCTATATAGAAAACGCAACACAATATATCATCATAATATTATAACACTAATTAATACGATACGTAATTATTATTAATATATGGTTATTTCTAAAATGTATTTCTGTAAAAATAAAATTGTTTAAATGGGCCAAAAAGCCCCAGAAAATGGTGTTCTAAAAACATTATTTCTCCATCCACAATGGTGTACACGATGAGTCTAAAATATAGATCAGTCTATTTTATACGCCTAATCACGCATAATGCGATGTAAATATATGTAATGAATGTTAACACTCCGCTTGCGAAGGGGCACAGTATATTTGGCGGGAATCCTATATAAACCCACAATACACGCCCAACACATTGTATAATACATAACAGTGGCGTTTTTGAGAGGGCGGTGGTTGAAATCACCTAGGGATTGTTCCTTTTACGTATATTTTAATAATGATAAAATTGTCAAGTAGCATTAAATAAAATAAAAATCAACATTAATGGAACTGTAGAGAGTAAAATCAAGAAGTAGATTAATGTATAGGAAGTTGAGGGGTGGAGCGGTAGCCAGTTTCAGTTACACAAATTATACATAGGTACCTATGGGAATAAGTACATATACCTATATTATATTAATTGTACCGAGTTATCTTTCTACCAGGGTACATTTTGACGGGCGACATAAACGATATCAAGCTGCACCGGGTACCCATATAAAATACGAAATATTTATGGTATATAGTTAGGTCAAGGTACTTACAACCTATACTATATGGCTATACTATGCGTATTTGACATTATCATAATAATAATATACTGACGCGTGACCTGTTGATTCGCGTGTCAAAGGATATATTATTATACACCTTATAACATATTAGGTATACCTAACTACAATATCTAGACATAATATATTTTGCCTATGTGGTGATTATTCACGTATCTTATACGATATCGGTGTTATAAACAATAGACTCCCGGTCGAGTATATTATAATAGAGTTGCTATATATATATATATATACTGCATTATCGCGAGTATTCATTTTGCGTGTGTGTGCGGTTTATCAATTTCCATAGTGATTTTTATTATTTTAAAAAGGACAGGACCTGTGGTGATACGACGTCTGTATAGGTGCAAGAGGTTATAATATCAGAAAACGTTGAAAATCCGATCTCTTGCTAGAGGCAGAGAAGAGGAAGCTGCGTACAGCTACTACAGTTATGTACCTACTGTACGGACGCGACCGGACGCCAATATGGACGTTATAATATACTAAATTATTAGGTATATATCTAATATTATTTATGTGTATATGCTCATTTTAAACCCAAAGCGGTGTGTGTTATATTCGTTGTCGGTCGGAGTGACAGAGCGGGGAAAATAAGAGTGAGCGAGATATAGAGAGAGATACATAGATAGATAGAGTATGGAAGAGAGGGTGAGAGAGTGAGTGGGAGAGTGAGGAGAGATATAAAATATATATTATAGACGGAGCATACGAGATGATGGTGTGTGATGGTTAAGGGAAGAGGGGGAGGAGTGAACGGTGGCGGCGGTACACGCCATCTTGGTTTTATCATTGATTAATTGAAGTCTCATGACAAGCATACGACGGCGTGGCAGCGGTGGCAGCGGTGGTGGTGGCGGCGACGTCGTCGTAACGCGCGAGCTGAGAGAGAATGAGTGAGCGACAGTGAGCGAGAGAGAGAGAGAGAGACTGAGCGAGAGAGAGCCGCCGCCGCGTTTCTTGGACCGCGGGCCTCCACCACCGCCGCCGCGGCCGCTTCGCACGATTTGCCGTCAGCGTTTGTCGTGGTGTACGTGTATATATAATATATTATAATATATATATATGTGTGTGTGTGTGTGTGTATAGTCGGCCTTATAAGAAAGAGAGAGAAAAAATAAAATTACTCGCGGCGTAATTAAAATTTATCAGCACTCCGTGATTAATGACCCACATCTGTCTTCCGCCGGATAGCTGCAGCGGCTGCAACAGCTACCATATTATACGCGTATACCTACCCATTATTATATTATTATATATATATAATATGATCTCTCTCACACACACAAACATCGCATACACGAGTATATAATATATATTTTTATGTATATATACGCCTAACGAATGCGCACACATTGTATATAATATTATTATCGTATATTAATGTGTATCAGCTATATATATATGTGTGCGTGTGTGTGTGTGTGTGTGTGTGTGTGTGTGTGTGTGTGTGTGTGTGTGTGTGTGTGTGTGTGTGTGTGTGCGAATACGATTATAATATGTGCGACTGTGCGAGCATATGATACCGCGCTTCATAATGCAACCGTTTTTTCATCGCCAACATGTTATATTATATATGTATATAATGCATGTATACAGGTGTGTGTGTATATATTATAATATGTACATAACAATGCACCTCCTATAACTGCATAGGTATATGAAACAAGTGCCTATATGTACGCGGTGTTTATTATATTATATTATACCTAGTTTATAATCGTATGTATTTTATATTACGCGGTGCAGCGGACATTACGACTTGACTTATATTTTCCCTCGCCGAAACGTGCCCATTATATACTTTCTATACCTCATATCATATATTATATTATTATGGATATGTATTATATTTATTAAATGACTGCAATACAGCTGCTGACGAATCGCGTGCACATGCAGAATTCGTTTTCAACAATTTAAATAAAAATACAATAATATAATGTAGTCTTCTGTAATACTATGCTGTTGTAGTTATTGGTCATTAGCATAACATAATATTATGATGGTAATACGTTATAATACAGTGAAATCGCAATAATTCGAATCGGTTGGGGGAGAAAAAAATTCGAGTTATAGAAAAAATTGAGTGTACTTATTGAAATGGAGGGGCGAAGATATTCCTTCGAGTTATCGAAAATTCGACTTGCATACGTTCGAGTTATCGAGGTTTCACTGCATTACATATTTTTATGGCTAATTTCGTCTGTGGTCCCTAGATCCAACATGACGTTGTGGTACACTGGCACTGTAGACTGTAGTGATCCGGACTTTTCGGGAACTGCTGAAAATGTGAAACGCTCTATGTGACTATGTATACTGTATTATACCTACGATGGTTGGAAGAAGTTGTTTCCATATTTCACAATATATGACAATATATACACGAGAGGAGGCCCCAGTATACAAAATCACAACATCCGAAGGTTATATTAAATATTCATCCCGATAATGTATACATCTAAATTCGACGAACTCCATCGGATATAACGCGTATATTCTATAAAATCGTCACATATTATATTTAGGTGTATATATATTATGTATTGAAAATACTGAATGTATAACTGTACGCGTAATAATGTGTGCTGATTTACATAATATCATAGCACAATATTAAAGCGATACGTATTCCAGTCGTCTATCTTTCTTATTATACATTATTTGACTTATAGGGCCAGTGCGTAGAAAATCATATTTTTTTCTTGAATATTCTATAATATTTTATAATATTCGGAAGTACTGTGTATAGGCGCAGTTTCGTTTCTGAGAGTATATAATATATATATAGTTGCCAATAAAAAAAATGTTAGAGATAATTTGAATTCACAGGCATTTTTTAACTTTCTGCAAATCAATGCATGCAATATTATACGTCATTATTACGTCAACAAGCGATAATTGAGTTTTAATTTTATGTCTAATTCATATAATACATCACATACCTTTGTATAGGTACCCGAACAATGTATACCACTGCAATATTGTAAAATTATACATATATAAATATATTAAATGCTCGACGAGTGGTGAGGATTCTATAAGCTATATATATTATGTCGTAATATGTAATACTTAAATAATAATGATAATATTATAATACGTCCTTATACATATTAAATGTCTTCATAATACATCATCACAATTCTTATACAAAATCCCCTCCATTTGTGTAGCTTGCTTTTTTAGCCACTAATCATGTAGGTATATTATAATAATATACGTAGGTACGTGTGTGTGTGTGTTGGTATGCTACATGTCATTCACGTCATTCACGTCATCACAATGCATATACGTCTACATTATATAAATTTACGAATAATCTTTTTGGAATTTTTAAACACATCGTTGGTTAAGATTATGATGGTTATTAAACAGTACATCGTATAAATAATGCATAATAATATTATAATAAACTATTTATTTTTTTGGTTTAGTTTGTTTCGACATATTGATCATTTTATTGGAACTAATAAAATAGACGTTATTAATAAACATTAACTATAATGCATTTCGTTATTAAACAACTAGTGTGTAGCAATAAAATACGTTTAGTGTTTTAAATTCTACCGCAGCAGTACAATAAAATAACTTTTTGTTCATTTTGAATTTGAATGATTGCAATACAATAGAGCAGGAAAAGTCTCACAGTCACTTTGGGACGCCACGCCGCAGCCAACTATAAGTTATAACTAGCTGTAGGCACTTTTAAATGGTAAATTCGAAATACGCGTGTAATATCTTAAAGGGTTTCCGGTATAGTTTATACGTCGGTAATCACTAAACCCGAATGGTCGGAAATTGGCAATAAAAATAGGTGCCTATACGAATCATGAGAGGCAGAGTGTGTGACACTACGCGTGAAAGTATGAGATGTGACTATACTCTGTGCCGTATATACCTATACTACGATATAATAATAATAATATGTGACACCGCCACACAATTAAGGTGTTTTAGGCCAACAATCATAAGGTAAAAATCGTCGAAATTATATACAGTAGTTCCGATTAATCGCTGTGAATATTAAACCTACACGTTACATTATACTCATATAGGCGCAAATAGTGGGAGAGGTTTTTAGGGGCTAATTTCCCCTAAACATTTCAATAGTTCCCCCCCAAACATATCCTAACGTTTTTTTAAGCTTATTTAATATTATTATAGTTGAGCAAGCCCCCAAACGCCCCAAACCTCGAATGATTTTGCGCCTATGATATAATATAATATTATCTCTCTTCGGGTAGATTTTTTTTTTCTTATAGTGAACGTTCTCCTTGCGAAACGTATTACTTTTGTAGGATTGTAGGACTGTAAGCTGTTAAAATATTTTCGGTACCTAATGCATATATATTTATATATTTTCGATTTCACCGCGATGATCCCATCATGTTTGACGGGCAAAGTTCAGGTCGATTTTTTGATATTACTGTGGTGCTTATAATCACTATTCATTACAGAGATATCACACGCGAGTCAATATCACTCTGCAGAGTCTTAGATTGGCACTTTGTAGCACACACAACAAATATTTACCGTGCGTAAACTATTATTCTTTTCGAACCTATTTACACTTCAAGTTATAAAAAAAAACAAGATTTTGTTACTTAATCAATTAAAATAGATACACACGGTAAATATGTTCGATAATGTGTAGGTACCTACACGATAAATATATTATTGTGTTGGCAACAAATCGTTTATGACAAAATAAACATGTTTAAGCAGAACATTGCACGTCATACGTAGTAATATATCTGAGGTGAGAATTTGAGCTTTTATACAAATATAATATACTTACTACAATAGGTATATAATCATATTATTTGAATGGTTAAATAATTTATATATTTGGTCGTTTAAAGTAATGCGTAATAATGGTAATAGTTGTTAATTTATATTATTATTATATTGATATCATTAACATCACTGATATTGAATCGATACTTTGAATGGATTTTACTATTATATTGACTTACACGAAAGTCAATTAGTATAATGAAGTAGATCTCTAGAAGCCTAGAAATTAATAGATTATATTGGTAGGTATATACAATTTTTGATAATGTTTTTAAGTAAACGTACTAATCAATGTTAAGTACCAAATTCACATCTCTTCTTCTCACTAAAGGCCTTGCCATTGTCGTTGAAGCCAAAGGTAGATAGCGATTTTGAGCGGTTTCTTTTAGTACTTTGTAATTTGTACAACTATTGAGTGTGACATAATACTTTAGAGAATATAATGTTCTAGATATTACTCTGGAAACCTTCCCTTTCAAAAAGCGTATTTTATAATTCAATAATTCATTATGTCGAATCAGGTGTCCAACAAATGCACATGGCAGTATGGCACACCTAACATGATCTATTTAAGAATCTACACCACTTTTTAACCCTATCACTTAACTATGTTTTGGAGAAATAAATTACTTAATGATTACAAAACAATTATATCAACAAAATATCAAATAATATTTATTTTATATTTATTCATAATATTATGTTTACATAAATAGCCACAACTAGACAATATCGGGCCACCCTAGGAATATTGTCTATTCCTGGTCGTATGGACACTAATAAATAATAATTCACGTTGTTTATTATTATAAATTAATTAACCAATAAGTGGATAAGTGATTACTGACTAGTGAGTTCTAAGGAAATATCCCATATGTCAGAATAAACACCTTATTCCAATTTATTTTTTACTTTCTAATAAATAATAGAAACAAACTACAAAATCAAAGATACATATTAGTGATGTAGGTAACTATTGATTTTGAGAGTATTTTGGTTCAGAGCAGTTGATAAATATACAGTATTCCGAATGTCTAATGCGGAAATGATTTAATATATCTGATTTATATAGTCATACAGATATTACACTTCACACTTTGCAAACAGGCTACCCGATTTGCATTATTATTTAAAAATTCAAGGTTATACGACTTATGTACCTAGCTTGGAATAAACAAAAACTATCTACGACGGCTCGATGTTTTCGAATGGTCTCGCGCATGGCTATATTATACCAACCTATACACACAGTATTATTATTATATATATACGATCACGGTGTGCTGAGGAAAAAAAATAATTTGTAAGTATAATATTATGTTCATAAAATATAAGATATTACTGCTGCTGCTGTAGTTGGCTGAGCGTGGCGGTATAGCAGCCAATCACTACGCTGCAGTATGTATATGATATTATATTAATAGGTAGGTAGACGACGACGAGAGTGAAAAAATGTTTAAAATGAAAAACCGTTTAAAAAACGCGACGTGCGGGTTAATCATCTACACACGTCGTGTACATATATTATGGTAACATGTAAGCGGTTAACGTGCTCTAAAAAAAAAAAATAATAATAATAACGCATATAATATATATATATATATACCTAGGTAGGTACTATATATTAAATGCGTATGTGTCGTAGAACTCGCGAGAAAATAGAAAGGCGTTTATCATCATTAACATCACCATCCTCGTCGCCATCATCATTATCGTCGTCGTCGGAGAGAAGAGCGACATTAGGAGCTGGTTGACGAGGAGTATAATAATATATAGCGAACGGATATAACGGTTGGCGGCAGAGTGCAGGGAAGAGCAGAAAAAAAAATAGCTTTTCGCTCTGTGCAGTCGTCGTCCGGCACATCGCGAGTATATTAAATTTTTTGTCGTCGTCACCACGCGAGTCCTGCGACGACGGACACCGCGATTTTTCGTTTCTACTCTAGTCCATAATAATAATAATACATACGTCCTTTTTATTATTATGGCTTCCGACCAGCCCCAAGCCGCCGGCCGCCGATAAAACGCCCACACGCACGTCGCGCACACACACACACACACACACACATAATATTATTATATTATATACGTATATAATAATACACGCGTCTCGTTAATCCGCCGAACAATTTAGCTTTGATTGCAAACGCGCAATCAAAATCGAATCAACGACCCGGGCCAAAGTTAATAATAATAATAATAATAATAGTAATAATAACAAGGAGGACTAGCGCGCGCGCGGGTAATTGATTCGGTAACGGATTTATTCCCTCCGGACGGACGCCCGAGCATAATAATAATATAATATATTATAATAATATATTATATTATTATTATTATTATATATAGTACCGTCGAAAGCGTATATGCACACGGACACATATGTGTAACCGTGTAAGTGCGTTTTCGGTGAGGGGAGAAAGCCCACGTACATATATACATAATATATGGGCCCCTGCGCTAATCTGTTTATCGGGAGTCAAACATACGCGCAAAGACTTATAATAATATACGAGGAGGCTGTTGATGTATACCACGTGATTTAATTTTCGCTTCCACACCGCGAGCTTTAGACCACCCCCACCACCCCCCGACCACGCACTGTTAAAATAATATACATGACATTATAATATTATTATACCTCTAGGGGTACCTGTGTAAAATAATGTCGTGCACATCGTGTCGTATTATCGTTCACTTGCGGGCCCGGAGGTATATTATAATACGCATGTGCATGACATTATTATGTACATTGGCACCTGCAGGCGGTATAAAAAAAGTGGTTACCCGCCCGCAGTCGGAGCCACCAGCCTCCCGCCCAAACGGGCTGAATTATATTATGATACTCTCACCTACACCGTAATAATGGTATATTATGGTACATCATAATATGTAATACTATCATGATGGTACGCTTTGAAAAGGTGCACAGATCACTACAGTAGTACAGTACTACGGTTATAAATTAAGTTTGTAACTGCACCTCATACCTAAACTTGTATAATATGGTATATATCTGTATTAATTGCACTATGTATTAAATCATTTCAGAAAAACTAGAAACTTATAGGCGGTTAAAAATCAACAATCTTATTATGCAATATGGCAATACAGTAATATCACTTATGTAGGTACTTCTCAGTTATCATACTTATTTATAACAAAATAAACTTATAAAGCTGCACTACTATGATGTATAAACCATTATCGTATAATTAATATGATATAATTTTCAATATGAAACAATTTACAATATTCAGTTCCAAAATGAATCTGTAACTAATAAAAAAATAAAACATTTTTTATATGAGTCTTAAAATATGTTATAAATTATGATATATTGATTTGGCATTGGCTTATATGTTTGTAACTTAAGAGTTAAAAGGTTATGTTTAAATTTGTTATATTATTCCTAATATTTGTTGCCTAACTAACTTCTACAATCTACGTAATATGTATTTATGTTACATATTTTATTTGTTTCATACAATGAACCAACTTTTAAAAATGTTCACTTGCTAGTTGATGACTATAAACATTCATTTTTATTTTTAGTGGAAATGAAAATTTCATGAAATTTCAGAACGTTAATTTGTTATATACCTAGGATCTTCAAAATTTCACTATCAGTTATTTTTGTAATCAAATGCATGCCATTTAAAGGTCGTAATTATAAAATGAAAATTCGGTTATTTATATGTAGGAAGCGTGGGTTGAACAATAAAAACGTGTTGTATCACACTTTTTAGTATAATATATATTTAATCACGTATCAATTACTACACTGTAACCGAAATAATGTGAGCATAATATTATGTTACCCGCTCAGCTAAAAGGATTTTTCGTTTGCCGGAGTATATAATTTAATATATCAACGTACCTATTATGATCGCTGAGTACTGAGTATTGAGACAGGGGCCATTTATCTTATAATATATCAATATTCAATACAGGTATGTAATACACCTAGGTCGAAACCGATCATGTTAAGTATAATATATGGGGTGATTTACCAAGCAACTAACCCCCCTCCCTCCCTCTTCCTTACAATTTTGATTATTTGATCATCGTTTATTGCACTTGATGCATTTATTCATTTCTGATTTTTGAAATATTTATCTTTTACTATTAGTACCATTAATATTATTATACACTATATTTTTAGATAGGTACTTGACCAGTCTTGTATATATCAGTATTAATATCTATAACATTTTCAGATCATCGAAGTCCCCAGGTTCTCAAACCTATAATCATGAATTATTATCCTGAGGAGTTCTAGGAAGGTACAAAACATACAATTTCATCATTCAACAACTTTTATTTGTTGAAATATCGATTCCACAGGCGGAAATTTGGTGAAATTACTGGGGGGGGGGCTGAGCATTATATTTCTCATTGTACCTATATAGGCACTATTGTACTAGAGTCGCTCGCAATTATTTATTTCAAGAAGACAATTTACGAAGTTTGACATACTAAACAATTTAACCTTAATAAAGTAATACGACTAATAATAAAAAACCAATGCGGGTGTAATTGTTTATTATTAATATTACATTAATTACGATGGTTCCAAGTTATGACAATAAGTTCGTAAAATTGTACGAATTAAATTTAATTATTATCATAGAATATTTTTTTATAATTTATTTTGTAATTCAGATATTAAAAATGCATTTTTTAATTATACTAATTATTATATATTTTTATATATTTATTCACATTAAAATTGTGAGGGCCAGGGGGGGGCTAAGACCTGTACTTTAAAATTCTGAGGGGGCTTAGTCCCCTCTAGCCCCACCCCCCGATTTCCGCCTATGATCGATTCATATATAGGTACAATATATGTTATGAATATGAATAAAAAAAATCATCCGTTCGAATGTTTACATTTGCAAATAAAATTGGTTCATATATGAAAACATAAATTTGTATCGCCACCTTAAACGGTATATTTAATAATAATATGTTGGTTGTTAAGTGTGTGTATTCGAATATGCCTGATATAAATTATAATATTCTGGCCTTTGAGTTAACTTAGAAACTTATCAGCGTTCCGACGATCAGAATAAAACAAATTTATCATCGTCTAAAAAAAAAAAACGATGGTCAATGTCAGAGTGTGCCACCCTGCACGTATATTATAATATTATATTATATCCGTTGGCGATGCAAAGGTTTCGAAGCGGTCGGCGGGGGCGACTGGCTGGTGGGTTATATACCTACCGTGCTCGACACCCATACCTATAACCCGGTATAGACCTATGTACGTATAAATTACATATATACACACACACACACAACCATACATATATATATATATCATTATATAGCCGGCGAGTACTATCTACCTTTCAGAACGTCGGCGTGAAAAATGGTGTGCAGCGCGCCGACGACCACCGGGGCACTGGATGCGGCGTCGGTGCGAAGGGGTTGTCGACGTGTGTGAGGCTCGTGTAAAGTACATATCCATATAGACACCTATGTATATAATTTATACGTGTATATAATGTATGTATATACCTATATATTTTGTATATACCTATATACATCCATTATACGTGTATATATTGTGTACGGGGTAGTATATACCACTGTCGTATAGTATTGCTATATTATACGTGGCGGACGGACACGTTCGTTCACGGTCAACGCGCGACGGACTAGGGACCGACTCGCGCTTACAATACTACTCATATGTACGTACTTGTGTATGTGTGTGTGTGTGTGTGTGTGTATGAGTACGTATATATATACATACATATATGTGTGTGTGTGTGTGTGTGTGTGTATACATGTGTCGTATACAGGTATAATGTGCACATAACATAATGTGAGAACGCGCCGCCGAGCGTATATATGTATATAATATTGACGGCCGAACAACGGCTCGACGGGTCCCGTGTGCGCGCGCATGTATCATTTGTCACGCGGGCGCGACGCTCGGGAATTTCACCTGTCACGCGGTCGCGCGCTAGGGAAACCTAAATATATATAATAATAATAATATATAACTATATGTTATACTGTCATAGCTGGTAGCTATATAACTTGCTCGTGTGTGTGTGAGTTTGACGGGTCCGATATGTATATTATATTATAATGTCGTGCCCGTGTAAAATAATATTATACATGGGCGCGTAACGCCGCGGCAGGTAGAACGCGGGGTCGGGGAAATTTTTTTTTAAATTTTTTTCGATTCTATTTAAAATGTGCAGGTTATAAACAAAAAGGAACCTCGGCCGTCGACGGACGCACACCGCCGCGCCCCGTTTTTCGCGGACGATACAATACAGTGTGTACAATACAATATTATATTATGACGGCGTCC
The DNA here is from genome assembly GCA_949089665.1 of Macrosiphum euphorbiae. Lineage (NCBI taxonomy): Eukaryota > Metazoa > Arthropoda > Insecta > Hemiptera > Aphididae > Macrosiphum > Macrosiphum euphorbiae. The sequence goes on along the minus strand of CARXXK010000002.1, from coordinate 102,152,153 downwards.
GATAGTAATAAATAACAATCGTGCTAAACCATTATATATATATATATATATATATATAGGTGATATAACGATATTTTTTTCGGTGTTGGTGTTTTGGAGCATTTGCGTTTGTTTTTTTTTTTTGAAATTTTTTTTCCGTTTTTTTTGTCTCGTAGGTACCTGTTAAAAAACGCGTTCGTATCCGTTAGCATGGAAAACGTTTCTCACTGTCATATTTTTTACAACCAGCTATAATATACACTCAACACAATATTACCTGCTTCGGGTTAGTGTATAGTGTAATTTTCGTTTCGAGATTTATTTAACTCTCCAGATCATGTTTCACAAGTATCGCGACGATCACAAAGCCGGTAGCATTTACTTGAATGCGATCCGTAAACGAATCTTGCAGTAGGTATAGTATATAATATAATATTTCAAAAAGCGTTCGTGTGAGTATCCCATTCAATAATGATTTCCCACTTCCCGCCGACGGTTGCAGTAATGAGAACAATAATTTACACCTGGCCCTTTATGGTCCATATATTTTATTGTAATCGTTTCATAGCACATTTAAAAAAAAAAGTATTCATGACCGCATAAATAATATAATATACAGTCAGTATTGTGGTATGAGTTATAATTAATTTTAATTTTCAGTTTGTCTAAAACAATACAATATATTATAATATTACAATAATACACATTTTAGATTATTTTTAGTTAATTCCTATCAAAATACATCGAACAATTTAAAACGTTATGTTAATCAATTATTGTCACAGTATTTCACTTATGAAGATGATTGAATAAATTGTTGTACAAACTAGTTTTACTTTTACAAGTCATCACGTTTGAACTTTTCCTATGCACCAAGTCCCTATATACCTTTTTTGTGGAGGTACGCACAAAGTTGTTCGGCATTTATTTTGCGAGCCTTATTTTAATACACTTTACGTCTCGTTAAGAAGTTAATTATTGTCTCCCCATATTTAACCGGAAAAGTTGACGAAACAGACAATAAATTAAGTTTTTAGGTGCTAGTTTCAGACCTAAAATATTTAATATGTTTATTAATTTATAAATCAGAGCCTTGCTGCAATAACAACGAGAGTCAATAATTATAGTATATGCACTCTAAATAAAAAAACTAATATTTTTGAGACAGGCAGCTTACTGCAATATGATATGTCTAACACCATCGATTTTAAGTGATACCATCGTTTCTATTATGTACACATTTATATAATATACAGTATACATAGGTACACATTTTTAACAAATTTAAATGATATTTAATCAAATAAAAAAATTAACAAAAATGTTAATATAATATTTGTGTAAATGAAACTGATCATGGATAACCTAGATATGATGTCAATGTTAGGTTATAAATTATTTATTTACCTATATAGTATTATACATAAATTTCCCATCTGGTTCTAATCATTCATACATTAATTATATTTTTACCAAAAATAAAAATAATATAGGAAACTTTAGAGCCAGTATCAAACGAAAAAAAAAATTCTATCGATATTATCAATACCTATCTGTACTTAAATGCAAGGCTGGCAAACGTTATAGTAAGGTTATGAATATGATTATAACGAAGTATTTGACAAAAAAAAAATTGTAATTGAAATTTTTAAACGTAATTGTGACGGAAAGTTATAATCAAAACATAACGATCAACATAATATATTATATATCATTAAACGCTATACATAACTCAAAACGTAGTTTATAGAATTTCATTAAACGAAAAATAACTCAAAACGAAATAATTTAAAATCCATTTGTTTAAAAGTTATACTGGTTTAGTGGAAATGTATTCCATGCATACGGACATCAGGACTGATTATATTATATTCCGTATCCGGGCTACCATTGGCTACCAACATTAGTTATTATTAATAAATTTACTAGGTATTAACATTATTCCAAATAACGATAAACGCAAATTTTGAATAACGTTTTAATTCTAAATAACGATACATTCAAAACTTGAATAAAGTTTTAGTTCTGAATAACGATATACGCAAAACTTAGATAAAGTTATAATTCTGAATAACGATAAACGGAAACATTGTATAACGCTTTAATATTGTAAATAATATAAAAAGGAATATTTTTTCAAATGCAAGCCCTGCTTAAAAGAAACACTAAGTAAATTAACTAATTAACTAACATTAATATTTTACCTGAGCAAAATTACAAATAATATGGTTCTAGTTAAAATCTGAACACATCGCAAAACAGATATGTATGTAGGCGACAATCAGGATGTTAATATAAAATGTGATATAATTATAATAAAGAGTATTTTATGGAATAGTCTCGGCTACTACAAAAGAAGTGTGTATAGTATGTGATGAAAATAATTTAAGAGAGTAACATAATGTATGGCAGCTATATTATATACCTATAGAAAATAAAATTTATCCATTACGCTTAAAAAGCATCCTGATAATAAAGCAATAGTGTCATTTTACACTAGGCACTAAAATGATTTTGCAAATATTTTATGATGTGCAAAAATAGTTGAATTACTTTATGTCTTTATATTATGACAGAAAATCGTCGTTGTATTATACTTTAGTTTATATGTTATCAATATTCTTTATTTAATTCATTTTTTAGCTATATCATAATATTAATTTTCTTACTATTGTAAAATTGTCTTTAATCTAAGACCTAAGTTATACATTTTAATTATTTGCTATCTAATAAATCGTAAGCTTAAGCATAGGTACCTAATTTAAAAGTTATCCATTTATAAAAAATTATTTAAAAAAAAAATTATAAACCGCTTTTTCTCTACATAAGCTATGATTAAAAGGAGGTAGGTAGACAAATTTATAAGAACAAAATAATGTATAATAATATAATATGTTTTCTAATATTTATTTTTAAATTCTTATAAAAAAAAAATATATATATTAGTGTAAAGTGTGTATTTCTGAGCACTTGATAAAGGCACTATCGTTGAACTATAATATACATAATATATCGCTTAAACAATGTCGTTTTAATTAAGTCTCAACGGCGATCGTTCGTGTCCCATTCCAGTTATTATTTTTTCCTCTTTCCTGCCATTGGTTCTTTATAAAAATAATAATAATAATAAATAAATAAACAACATCAAACAAACAATAACTGCAAACAAGACGTACACACAAAGCGTATCCGAGACATACATTTAAAAGATGTCTTTTTAAAACGTTTCAGCCCTTTGTATAAACAATAATATATATATATATATATATATATACCACTACAGAGGGGAGAGCTTTCGAGCGTTACGCCGTTCAAGAAATGACCGAGTAATCGTAGTTTTCGACGATTTGTTCAATTGCCATGCACTCGAGGAAAAAAAGTCACCCTCCGCCTATGTAATTTGAGGAAAATAATAATTTAGGACGTCATTACTGTTTTGATATTCGATATTTGAACGGGGGCAAACGGTTTTTCAGCGAGGTGAGAAGGAACCGATGACGATCGTCGGTGGTCTGCCAAACACTTATTATTACGCTCACGTATAATATATATACATGGTGATTCATCAAGCATACTCACCATAAAATGTTCTTTTAATAATGAATTTATTCAAATTCTGATTTTTAAAATTTTTAAATACTGGGTGATTATTTTATCAAACAACACTCATCATTTGAAAAGTATTGAAAGTGTTATTGTTTGATAAAATAATCACCCTGTATAGGTAGTAGGTACCTACATAAAGACAACATTTTCAAATGTTTGAGATTTTTGTGCTACTTATGAAAACTTCTGTTTTTAAATGAAAACCTTCCCCTCCCTCTTTTCATTGTAAATTAATTAGTGGATTATGTTTTTGAAAACTGCGATGTACCTAGTTCAGACTTTGAGTGAATAGTTTCTCAATCATTAAAAGTTTTATAACAAGGATATCAGTCCTTAAAAGTGGTTTTACAAAAATATAAAATAGACGTAATATTGGATCTAACGTTATTTTATTATACTTTGGCCATTTTTACAAACTATAAATATTAATTTCTAAAAATTTTAAATCACCATAGTCCATATGTTCCAAACTCATTGTAATGGACCATAGACCTATCCTTAGTACACAAAGTTAAATAACTCGAAAACCAGATACTCGTTTGAATTTTGAATTTAATACATTCTAATTTTCAGAAATAGTATCCAATTTACCGGTAAAATACGATTGAGAACGTTACGGTTGAGAACGTTATTTTTGGTAACACGATTGAGAACGCTTGATATTTATTTATTTTTTCCAACGTTGCCAAATGTAATTGAAAGATAATTTGAGCACGATAATCGGCTATCGAACGATAAAGAACGTTTTCCTTTTTGGCCGAACGATTGATCCGGTTGATATTTAATATTTACCGGAAGTTTATCGGATGTTATTTATAACTTAGATAGGTACCAGATATACGAGAGAATGACTTAATAGGCGTTGTAGTCGTCGCACAAACGTCAACGAAGTATTCGTCAGTTTATAAAATATTATATTAAAATATATTATTAAATATTATAATATATTAAAATTTTAAATTACTATTCGTCGAATGACGGAAAATAATGAAATTAAAATTATACGAAGTGAACGAGGTAAAGATCTAGTATTATTATCTAGATAGTAATAAATATCGTTTTATTCGGAAACGTAAAGACACGCGGTTGAAATGGAAGTGTTCAAATAATAAATGTACTGCAAGTATTCTAACAGACTCAGAAAGAAAATTATTGATTCAAAGACTCGGTAAGCATTATCATTCCGATATCCCTACACCTCTACTATAATAGAACGTAAAGTGGTACGTGAAAACTGCAAGCGAAAAGCTTTTTCTTTTAAATTAATTAATATTCATGATAAATATATGTGGTATGTAGCAAATAAAAGTTTTTAAACATTTTTTAAACATATTTATAAATATTAAATGATATGGCAACGTTGCACGTAAATTCGTTCTCAATCGTATTCTTTTTTGGGTTTTTTTGGGGTCAGTGGTAAGTTCTTTGTTATTTTTAAGTGTTCTCAATCGTTCGGCCAAAAAGGTGTAACGTTCTCAATCGTTCGATGCCCAATTTACAGTATAAACTGGTGGTTATCATTTTAAAAACAGATGTTTGTATATTCATAGGCCACTCCTCAAGTCTCAAAAGTCTCCTAAAAATCTCAAGAATTTGAAAATATATTGTATTTAAGTATATTTAAAAATTACAAAACATCAGAATTTGATCAGTTACATTTTTGAAGGAAAAAAGGTGAGTCATAATATTTACTGGGAGTGAAATGAAATAAATAAAACCGAAACGGAGCTTGAAATAGTGCTGCGTGGGACGGCACCGTTAAAACCCTAAGATCGTTATTATAATTTTATAGATAAATTGTATCATTATATACTGTCGGAGTATTTATTGATCATGCCCTACATATGCCACCAATCAGTGGAGTGACGGAGGATTTATTTTGAGGCACGTGTCTCAGTTTAAAGGGTAGTGGGTGTCCTAGATACTATTGGCGTTTTAGTATTTCACATTTAACAAATAATTAAAGACTTCAGTGCACACAAATAGCAAATCTTTCTCAGTAACCATTTAGGTAAATACCTAATTACTTATGTAAGTAATTATGATTACTAATATAAATTGTTCTAAATCTTAATACAAACGTGTTCTGAGTACAAGCACCGGCCTGTGTGACTATAGTTCCCGGATGGGTGATCACCAGAGTTTTAGTGTCAAATCTTTGGCACACGTACAAGTGTTCAAACCTACCATACCCTCCGCACAGCGACAGGCTAATGACCTCAGTCGTCGAAGCCTTAACTGAAAAAAATAAATAATTACTGTGCATCATAAGTCAATGAAATTCACCACTCCACTGCGGCACCAGTGTTATTATTATTTTTGTTAGATCAATTTATTTTTTTTTTTTTAACGAAAAAACGGAACAGTCGACAATTTGTTGGCTTTGCACAGTTATAGTAATTGTTGGACTCAAACGTTTTATACTAATCCACGGTCACTTATTTCAAGCCATTTTTTGTAAGTTCAACAGTTTAAGTAGGTATAATATGTTGTACGTTAAACGTACTTACTGTAAACTGTTGTGCTAAGAGCTCGTCAAACAATGAATGTGACACACAATATAGTAACTGTATTAGTATACCTATATTCAGGGGCGGACTGGCAGATCGGGAGATCGGGAAATTTCCCGATGGGCCGGTCGAATAATCGAATTATGGGGCCGGACAATTTGGTTGTAGAAGTAACTTATTACAATCTTTTGATTATAATAAGAGTTTATCAGTTTTTGGTAAATTTAAAATCTATAGAATATAACATAAATAATACGTTAATACGATAATAATTGTACCTTAATATAATTTTGCTTTTCTAAGAAACATACGAAACATAAGGTATTTATATAAATAGAAATTACGCTGCCGCCTGCCGGCCGCCGTCCCCGTGTTGTTTATAAATTTATAATATACGATAACGATATATTATTAATTCGATGTATTATTGTTGTTAGTTGTTTTTAAATAATATATTATTATAATTTATTGTAAAGAAAGTAAAGTTATTGTTATAAGGCCTATACATTTTAATCTATATTGAATTATTATTAAAAATTGGTTAAATGGTTTAAAATATAATAGAATTATTAGTTTTAGAGGCCTATCCGGCAATCCCCTATTAGCTATTTGAATTTTGAATCCCACCGTGTGTTGTCGTTTTTAAATTGAATTATTCTTAATTCATATTGTTACGGTTCCCTAAGACCACATATTTTATATTTTTCTATAGTATTTGAATAAAAATGCTGATAAAAACCAAGGCTCTGCATCCAAACGTAATATTTTTAGATTATTATTAACAAATAATAATTTAACTCTACTTTTTGTTATTTATGTTATTCAATTATAATTTATGTATTTTATATCATAACTATAATATAAAATATAATTTTATTTACATGATAAATTACTATTGAGTTATATTATATTATATTGAGGTTCTTCAGTAATAAAAAGAGAAAAACTTTAAAGTTTATATAGACAATTTCAAATATTTTTTACTCTTAAGTGTTTTATTTAAAATTATGGATAACTAAACATTATAAATAGTAAATGTTCAATATGGTTTTATTTAACACTATAAAAAGTAAAAAGAATTATGATACCTATGTAGCTTTTTAGTGTTTGTACGCCACAGAAGGAAAATATACTTGTGTACTGGTTGACGATTACCGATTAATAATATAAAAGAAATATACCTATTGATAGCAAATAGGGTAATAGGGTATTGATGTCCATCAAATTTCTAAAATGTTTTATTTATCTTCTGTTAGAATTAATTATAATTTAAATATTCAACTGAGAAAATGTCTGGTATTTCAAACGTAAGTGCTGTAATAGTGTATTAGATTAGGCCTTAGACAATATGTCAATATAATGCTTAAGTAGTTCCGGCAGGCGGCAACGCCATCGATGTTACAAAAAAAGACCTTAGACAATGGTTTATAGGCGATGGGGCGCTTGAAAAAAAATTCCCGGGCCGCTCTGAAGGAGCCAGTCCGCCCCTGCCTATATTATGTAAATAGGTACACATGAATTTACTTTGTCAAACGCCACGGTTTTTATTAATTAATTTTCAGAGTACGTTCGACTTTTGTCTGTCGGATTAATTCTAATATTATTATGCCGTTCGAATGCAATTAATCATCTCAATTATAATATCTTTGTGTGCACATTAAATAATAATAATATTGTAACGACGTGTAATACGCCGCAATGGTACGTATATTGATAATATTGTATTATAATATTATATAGTCATTCGTATAATAGCATATTGTTCTAATCGCTATTGATCCAATATTGAAATCTCACACGTCTGCAATGAAAATCAAAAAGTAATAATAATAACTGATCCGCGGGAATAATTATTGGTAAACGGATCCATTGAATTCGTCGATGTTAAAGAGATGATAATGTCATCGAATATATAAATCTACCCCGGGATTTCAGATTAAAACCAATTTCGTCGGTTATTTTTCCCCGGAAATCGGCTTTACCCTTTATTCGCGTGGGGCTTTTCAGCCATGTTTCGGCTTTGTGCGCCCCCCCCTCAACCCCACCGTAATATTATATATATCCCGCCTCAGCACTACGAGCCGCCCCTACCGAGTTCCGTCCGTCCGCTCCATAATATTAGGTAAATTACCCATAAATCTCCCATGTGAAAAAACGTTACTTTTCAGTAGAGACAAAAGAGTTATTTATAAATTAGCTATTATTCTATTTAATTTAAAAATACTTTCAGAGTGTTCGAGAAATAAATACTACTTTAATTTTATTAATGCCCTCATAATACATACTTTATTTATAAAGATATTTAAGGATTCAAACAAAAAAATTGTCACATAGGATATTTTTTTATCTAAGAGGTGACATAGGAGATTTTAAGTTTTTAAATTTTTGTAAAATGTTACATAGGATATTTTATGAAAATATAAATTACAAAAAAACTTCAGTTTATTTAAATGAAAAATGAAAAATAAACAATATAATAATAATAATTATAACAATTAACAATGCATATTACATTATAGAGTATAAAATATAAATTGTATTTTTATGAAACATAATATTAAATAAAATATAATAATACTACAATCAACTTTAATTTGAATTATTAGACAATAACAGCTTCAGTCTATTTAAATTTCAAAATTGTACATTTAATGTAAAACAAAATAGTATAATAATAATACAACAGTTTTTAAATTATTAGACAATAACAACTTCAGTCTATTTAAATTTCAAAATTTTACATTTTATGTGAAACAAAACAATATAATAATAATACAACAGCTTTTAAATTATTAGACAATAACAACTTCAGTCTATTTAAATTTCAAAATTTTATATTTTATGTAAAACAAAATAATAGGTATAATATTAATACAATGCATTCATTATAGAGTATTAATAAAATATAATATTAATACAATCAACTTTTTAGACAATAACAACTTCAGTCTATTTAAATTTCAAAATTGTACATTTAATGTAAAACAAAATAATATAATAATAATACAACAGCTTTTAAATTATTAGACAATAACAACTTCAGTCTATTTAAATTTCAAAATTTTACATTTTATGTAAAACAAAATAATATAATAATAATACAACAGCTTTTAAATTATTAGACTATAACAACTACTTCAGTCTATTTAAATTTAAAAATTTTACATTTAATGTAAAACAAAACAATATAATAATAATACAATCAACTTTTAAATTATTAGACAATAACAACTTCAGTCAATTTTAATTTCAAAATTTTACATTTAATGTGAAACAAAACAATGCATTCATTATAGGTATAGTATTAAATAAAATATAATAATAATAAGATTAAAAATTAAAAAGGCTTTCAAAATCAGGAACTTTAGTTACATTTTTTTTTTTTTTGTGATATCTGAATGTTTCAAGCTATCATAAAATGGATGGTGGTCCTTTTCAATAACTTGTTTAAGAGATTGCAAGTCATAATATTTACTACTAGATATTGGTAATGGCGCATTGTATAATTGACTTAGTTCGACTTGTTCAGGTATGTGTACATTTTTTATGGATGCCCTAGTTCTCTTACTAGTCTTATTTTGTTCATGTAAAATGGCCCAGTCATTGTCAAAAGAAGTTTTATAAAAAATTTCCCCTTTTGTATACAAAAGTTTACATATATTTGTCACAGTTTTATCACCTGCTTTCTTTCCTGGTCTCAGTGATTTCAGGGAACATACAGCATCATAATTCTTAAAAAACGAATAATCAATAACTTTTATGTTATAGGGTTGTTTTTTCCTTGCTATTCGCATTCTACTAATGTAGTCACCAGGAGAGTATAATGGTCCCTTAAAATAATGTTCGAGGGTTGAGTGAACATTATCAGCCTCCATCATAGTGTGTCCTTTAGTTAAGAATAATTGTTCAATCGTAATGCATTTAGCTAAAGCCAAAGAACTTAATGCACTTGCCAATGTTTTGTTTCTGTTTTGGTAATTACAGCCATCAGATATTAAAACAACTTCTGTCACTTCACTTGGAAGATTGTCAATATAGTTAATTATACAGGTTGTGAACTCATTGGCTGTCACATTACCATCTGATTCATTCCATACATACAATGTCACATCATGGTCATTTAGTTTATAAACTGTAAAATTGTGTAGTTGTAACTTTTGCTTATAGAACATAGCTGAGGCTTCAGTTTTTGGACACAGCAGAACACTCTCTAAATCCATAGTTATAACTACCTTATTGTTAGAAACTGTTGATTTATGTTTATTTTTTTCTTCTCTTGCACTATTCTTTCTTTCTATGTGTTCATTATATTCAGCTTCTAGTATAGTGCCCATCTTATAACCAATACATAGATCACACTGATCTTTTCGAGGTTGATGAATTTTTATATTGTTAGCATTTAAAGTTTCACGAAATAGAGTGCATGAAGCTGGGGTTATATTTTCACTAACACACCATTCTTTAAACACATTGAACATACTTTCTATAGATACAAAATTTGATTCAACATATATTTTTGAAGTTGATTGACGACAGTAGTGACTAGGGACTTTTGGCAATAAATGTAACCAATCTTTAATATGAATAATGTCATTTTGTTTTTTTAGAACTCTTGGACTAGGAGTTAGTGGAATTGGTTCAGGATCATGTTCTGAGTCTGATGAATTTGAATTTGATACATTATTTATCTTTTTAGTCCACCGTTTGAAGCAATCTTCACCAATACTTAAAGTGTTCAAAAACATTTTTCGACATACCTTCAATTGTTGTCCATTAGTTAAACACAACCGTATATCTCGACTCTCAATTTTCCTAACTTTATCTGATTTATTTATTTTTCTTCTTCGGGTAATTGGACGATTAGTTACAAGACCTCTTACATAACCTCGTTTTTCTTGCCATGTTTTAATTTTCCAAAAGAATTTGAAAGCATTTTTTCGGTCCTCATCAGAAAATAAACCACACATAAAACTATTGGAACTTTTTTGGTTTACAAGTGAATGATTACACCTATCCTTTATTACTCTTTTTCCTATAGGAACACTTTGAGAAATTTTTCCATTCACCATTTTAAAACCAATATATTCCTTTCCAGCTAATCTATTTTTTTGGGATTGGTATTTCACTTGTCTTAGTCCATCATTTAACTGTACATCAAGGTTGTAATCAATTTCAGATTCTGATAAAATTGGGGTTTCAATTGTTCCACTTATGATATCACTTTGAGAATTATTTATCAATATTGGACATTCATTAATTCCTTCATTCAATATAATATTATTAATATTATTTTTATCTGTGTCATACAAGACATGGTTGTTTTCTACTACATCAACAAAACTATTCAATTGTGTTGTTGTAATATCAATATTATTGTTATTGAATGATGTATTATTTTCAACTAACTCATCAAAATTAAATGTATCAATTACCATATCATAATCATCTATATAAATACCATTTAATCGGTTGGTGTCAAACTCGATTCCATTGCCAGTATCGATCCAATTTTCTAATTTACCTATATTGGCGTCTTTATTTATCGGCATCTGTGTATTGACTTCATTTTGAGTAACCATAGCGGCTATTTTTCGGCCGCGATTCATTTTAATCTACAACATTGGAAAATACAATTATTACTACCTAACTAATCAAAATGATATGATGTTTATAAATTATAGTTTTACTTACCTATTTGTTAAAAAATGTACGTTAAATATTAAAAGCTCGAAAACACGATCACGATCGTCGATCGATGAAATCACAATGATAACGATTGATTTTTAACGTTATAATCACTGAATAATCATCTATGTGCACTATCCCCACACGACACTAAGCTACACACAAACGACAATTTCTCCAATGTGATTACCAATCATATTTGTATTTATACATAGGAGGTATTTAAAATGTTTATAAAATCGTCATACACATAGGAGATTAAGTATTCACATTGGAGGTATTCCAAAAACGTTTATAGTTAGCCCTGCACAAGGGAGATTATTTAATTCATATTTTGTTAATCATAAAAGAAAGATAGCACATAGGAGTTTTAATCATATTAAAGCAGATTTTTTTCTGAATCCAGTGATACCAAAACCTCAATTTGCAAATTTTTCACATAGGAGATTTATTCCCGTGGACGACGTAATATTATTCTAATAATAATATTCAGTCTTTATTTTCACCGTGCGTACCTCCCCACGCGGGTATTTATATTATGATAATAATAATATATCGCTGAATGTGCATATTGTATATTATATACTAAATAGGTATGTGTGGTGCACCCTCTGCCACCGGCCGTGCTCGTCGTAATTAAAATTCTTTGATCCTGCGTGCGAGCTTATTATGTACGCTCTCGAATAATATATTACCCATATATTATACATGTGTGTGTGTGTGTGTGTGTGTGTGTGTGTGTGTGCGCATATATTAATAACGATGGTACACGTTATAATGGTGTTAAGGTTACTACACTCTCGAACACCGTGTGACTGTGCGAAAACACGCGTACCTACCTAAATATATAATATATACCTATATGACTATGGATATAGATATAAATACACACTTTCAGACACTGGATGTATATTATTATTATTATTACATGTTTACTTGTACGTTCGCTCCTGTTGCCGATGTCCCGACGACGGTGCGCACAACTTATTATAACTAAAATTTCGTTTCGATCGGTTGTAATAATCGTACCGTAAAATTACCGTGATTCAAATCTGCAGACGAATTCGTGAAATCACAGGTGCGGCCTGCTGCAAATCGAACACTCCGGCATTACGTTATACATTATAATATATTATACATTACCTAAGTAAATGACGCACTAGTTATGTCCCCGTCCCCGTCGTCACCTGTTTCCAAAGTAAAATAATATATTTTTTCACCGCGGTACATAGGTATGGTTTACGGTTTAACCCCGCTTAAAGAGATTCGCACATCAAAACTCGACTTCACCGTTATTTGGTTAAGTTTTTTTTAGCTGAATGTTTATATGTATACCGTACGTTTATAATTCGATACGTAATAGTACGTAAATAGTAAGGTTTTGTAGTTCTGCAATCTGAACATTATTATTTTAAAAATCCATAATTTCTCACAACTCGCGAGTTGAGTTAGCAAATTTTCGAGCAATGTATACTCTGCAAACCACCCTGCGGGCAATTTTAATACATAATTGAATCAAATTATTATTAAAAAAAGAATGTGCAATGTGACAGCCATTTCGAGGAAAGTTATTGCACCAATATTTAGCAATGTAATTAGCATGCATTTGGTTGCTAAGCCTAATAAGTACATCGTAGACTGTACCTAGGTACCTATGTATTATATACCTATATACCTATAGGTACACTTAGGTACAAAAAAAATTGTATACATTTTATTCACACTTACGACTGACAACCTAAATATAGGTAATATGTTAAAATTTGTTTTTTTTGTTGCATGAAAAACGACTTTAATCCAATTTTTCACGAGTCTTGAATTCAACAAAATTGGTTGTCTACACTTACTTTTTGTATTCTTGTCAATAAGGATGAGATTAGAGTTTCGATGGACAATATATACTAGATAAGATAAGATAGGTAAATTATAGTTACTAGCTACTGTACCAGCTACTGTTACCTACTACTTACTGGTTACTATAGAGTAACCAGGATTTTAAAATGGGTAGGGGAAAATCAAAACATTAAAAAAATACTCAAATTTAACAATCATACTTTATTTTTATGTAGTTTCAATGTTTTGATAATATAGCCAATGGGAAAGAGGTGCATATAATAATTATGAATGGGTTATTATACGTAAACATGTTATACTTATATACAAGTATTTTACCTATACAGTAGGTACAAAAAGTAAAAAAAGTAAAAAACATTTCATTTTATTTCCGTGTAGAAACTTAAAACTTTCGTAGGTATATGGGTGAATGTATTTTCATGCATAATTGCTTAAGCTTACATTGGGAGGATTTTTCTGTAGAAATGCATATGTTATATTATAACCACGAAACCACATACCAGATAATGTCCGGATTCCTACTTTGCCCGAACCTTATATAGGTATAGGTATCTGAATATTTGTACGATCGATCGGTTTCCACGTTTTATATACTCACACATATAACTGGAATATCAGATTGTTTTATTGAAAGTTTTGATATTTTCTAGTAGGTTTGATATTGGTAGTTCTTATATAGTTCTTACTTCTTAGCGCATAATAACTACACAATAGTATACACACCCGGGTTCAAATGAGAATATTGATAACTAATGTCTATTTGTTGATTTTCATTAAAAAAAATATCATAAACTGTAGCTTACACCCCGTGCTCTGTTTTACTGGACAGTGAACAACTTATCTTCATTCTTCCTAGAAAGCTGGTTTCAGAATTTAAAGAGGCCACCGTATAATATTATAGTAACTACATCCCTCGATAAATATAAGTATACGATCGAAATGTTATGACGTATAATGTCGCACTTAAAATAAAACTATAATATCGAAGCATCACAGGTACTAACATTCACCAGTACGAGGGTTGTAATACGACGTTACAAGGAATTACTTAAAAGAAAAACTGTAGTGAAACAGATAGGTTATTATATAATAATATTACCTATATAGTGTAAGTAGAATTATTATAAAGTTGCGCCCGCGCTCGGTATAGGATGTGAATAGGACAATGAAAACGAGTGATAGATATTACCAGGAAACGGGCGATTAGGAAACAATGGGAGCATAAAAGGACTCGACCGGAATCATACTCTTTAGCAGCGAGACCAGCGTGAAGTTCATTGAAGCCAAATCAAAACATTACCGAAGCACCTTAAACACATCGATACAATGATTTATTATTATTTACATACCTGGTATCATTATATGCTGTACATGAACGGTTTAAATAAGATGTGCGTGTAAAGTCAATTTAGTCCTTTGACGATAATCTCATGCTATACTCGTAGGTACATGATTTACGCCTACACAAAGTGTATATTATTATTATATATACAAATACGATATTACAATGTACGTAATGCACAGGGCAGGTGCATAATCATATTATTGTATTATACTATATGGGTAGTATACCATGGACGATATTATGTAGTATAAAATCTGCATAATGTGCCGAATTGGTCCGATGAGTTTACATCGTTGTGGAGAGTTTTAACGAAAACGTACGTGCATAACCGTGATAATAATAATATAATATCATTGCGCGTAGGTAATATCATAATAATAATAATATTTTAACACCGTGTGCCTAACTATAATGCACACTGTCAATTTACAAAATTTGATTTCGGGAAATTGAGCCCGTGGCGTAATACGATTGTTCGATTATAATTAGATTCACATTTTCATATTTTGCGTACGTGACACGAGATTGATTCTGAAAAGATACGGACGGATGGTTTAATTGGTTTTTTATAATACACTATTTTCACGTTGTACAGTGTACGAGTCCACCAAACTCTGACGCAGATTTTACAATATTAAACACACACACACACACACACACACACACACACACACACACACACACACACACACAATATTGTATTTACACATACCTGGGTACTAAACGGAAATCAGTAACGTGTGCCCGAGAGCAAAAATCATTTTAATTAATTTCGACGTCGAAAATCCTATCAAATTCGTAATTCGGATCTACCGGCATTTTCATTGGAGCAAACTGAATTACATTTTTGATAGAGTCGGTTAACAGAATTTTTATGAAAAAAAATCCTCAATCGACGGAGACTCTATAAGCACAGCGACGACACTATACATACTACAACGGCGCATACTTAAGAGTTCGTGGATAGGCTATTTTTTGCCAAAAGACAATTTTTTAGGGCCCACACATAAAGAAGAAGGCTTCACTATTCGGTGAGAATTTCAAATACCGACTGTTATTCTTTTTCGTAACTAAAAAAAAATAAGAAAACCTTACTTTTAAAAAAAAAGTTTTAATTTGCTGTTTTGCAATATTTTAAATTAAAAGAGGAGTAATTTAATTTCTGGTCGGGTGGCACTGCTGGGGGGAGCTTTCCTATTAATGTTACTTTATGTTTCATGTTCTTATGTCACCACACTTACTCATTATACCTTGTATGTTGTATAGATTGAAAATATACTATTTAAAATGAAAAAAAAAGAGGAGTAATGAATGTATTGATTTTACAATGATGAGTTCTTTTTTTGATGTGTATAATAGTATATACACGACAACTGACAAGTAAATAGTTGAACAAATTATAAATTTTCAACTTTGGGGGTGGTTTGAGGGTGTAAGCAAATTGAATATAGTAGTTGTGTCAAGATTAAATTTCCCAGTGTTTTTCAAAAGCATCGAGAGAAACAAAATACCACTTTTTTGTAAAAACGTGAATTTTTACGAAAAACAAGTTTTCGAAAAAATCGATTTTATTGTTTTGCATTAACTCAAAAATAAATAAGTGTAGATATGGTTGGTTACAATTTTAACAAAACGATTAAAATAGGACCATTTTCCATACAAGATCATATTTTCGAAATATGGTTCCTAATAACTTGTTTATATACCAATAAAAAAATATCAAAAATACATAATCACAATATTTTTTTAAAATCATTCAATTTTCGAGTTCAATATTCTATAATCTATATAATGTGATAGTACGTAGTAGATATGTTAATAACTGATAAATTAATAACTCGCTATTTTATATTTTTAAAGTACCTAATTCAGAATAGTAATTAAGGTTTATACAATATAATAATTTATGATTTTATAGTTAAAATACCTTCACCGACCTAGTTCAATTTGTATAAATGTTAAATACTTAAGTGTCATAAATTTATAATAGTACATTTGTACATTAGAACTTTATAATAAATTGTAATAATTTATGTGTAATTATGAATATATAATATATTTTATTTTCTAGTAATTTTGATTTGTTTCTGAATTGAGGTTAAATGGTTGGTACCATTTGTATATATGTAAATTATTTAAATCAAATTTCACGGACATAATAATTTTTTTTAATTCATCACAAATATATTATCTGTTATAAGTTCATACAAATACTAAAATGGATACAGTTTGACATAAAAAGACTACTGATTGTAAAAAACATTGCATTGGTGTCATGCCTCAAATTATCATTGTTAAAACAATAAAAAAAAAATGGATATACATTGAATCATTCTGATTAGTTACATCCCCCGGTGTGATGGGCTCCCAAACAATTTTAACTTGAACATATTTTTGAAAAATACACAATATATTTTATATTCAATATTTAAAAAAGAAAATTGAAAGTCACATTGTATTTTTATACACTGAAAACCATACGAAATGTAGTATATTTTTATTCATATTACAAATTAGTAATTTAGTGTTAAGAAACAACTATTTATGTGTCAGAAATTCACACTTTAACGATGGTACCATAATAATATGTTAACATGATTTATCATATTTTAATATGGCTCTTGGACAATAAGTATTTGATCAATTATCCATCATTGTGTGCCGTCAAATTACCACTTACAGAGAACGACTTTTCACATACATCGCACGCGTACTGTTTTCCCCAATGTGTGTGCGCCGATGTATTGTCAAATTTCCAAGTAAAGAAAATGACTTTTCACATACATCTCAAGAGTACGGTTTTTCACCAGTGTGTGTGAGTCGATGTATTGTCAAAGTTCCACTTGAAGAAAGCGACTTGTCACGGACATCGCACGGGTAAGATTTCTGCTCCATATTTTGTCCACCAGTGTGTCATTCTGTGGAGATGGTATTTTGCACTAATTTCAGTACTTGTAATAAATTAGTGACACCTAAAAGTACAATTACGTGCGTATGTAATCTGCTCCAAAATAATTAAAAAAAACAACATTTCATTTTCCCACGTCTAAATATTACATTTTTGTTTGGTGTGTTTGGTGGAAATTACACAGGAACGACCCTTAATATTTTTGAACAGAATTAAATCTCATTTATAATTTCTATTGAATAATATCAATGCATATAATTATACATATTATGCTCGTGTAAAGGTGTAGGTTTTGCAGTTACTACGATTCATACTATATACATGTCTATGCATTCTACCATCGAGTCGATATCCGTTAAACTATGAAAAAGGGCAACATTGCCCAAATACGGAGGACTGAGGAGACCCACCGGTAAATTCCCGGTTTCCCTGTTGGCCTATATCCGCCCATGGCGTGGCGTTTGCGTAGATAAATAATGATTTTATAATTTGCAAACCTATGCGGTACTAACATAATATTATATCGAACAGTTTCGATTATATTGCTGAGCACAAGCATTACTGTATAGGGTTTCTGTACCATATTAATGGTGGTGGCTTTTTTTGTTTAGACTGGTTGTCATGATCGATCGATTGTTTAAAAAATTATTATGCTCTTCTCGCGATCCTCGCCTAGGATTTTGACGCACGCACGATTGCGCGAGTTATGAACGACGTCACGAACCACGGACGACTGACGACTGGGTACCTAAGCATAATATTCTATATTTTTTAGGCATGCACTATATCATATTACTCGTGCGTTTCCGGTTTCGCGTCGTTTCCGTTCGCACGAAAACCACACATCGTACGACATACCTGGTGGCTGGTAGCCTGCCCAGAGATGGGCTCTTGGTAAATATACTATGGTAAATAAATTAAATAGGAAAGTAGGTACCGAAAAAAAAAAAAAATTATTTTTAGTGTATAATAAATATATTAATTAGCCGTTTCCCGCTTTCGGCGCCGTGTAAAGCGATACTGTTGCAGGAATTTCAGCCTTTTAAACACGCTCCAACTTACGAGTGCGAATGTGTATCAGAGCGTGTGTGTGTGTGTGTGTGTGTCCGTGCATTTATCATATTATTAGAAGTATACCCGTGCGAATTTCACCACCCCTGAGCACGTGCGCCCTTTTGTGGTGGCTTTCTCACGGCGTCTTAGAAGCGCCTATATCCAGACGGCGTTCCACCCTTAATTATATATTATATATATATATGTGTGTGTGAGTGTGTGTGTGTGTGGTGTGTGTGTGTCTATTTAATAATACAATATCGTGTACACACCGAGCGGATGTTCATAATTTGTGAGGAGACCCGAATACCCGATAAATAACACTTAACTGTAACTTAACGATTATTATTATTTATTATTTATATGGCGTCTATACAGTGTTTGAAGTACCTTTATAATATGTTTATATGTAAGTATGCCGGTGAACACGGAAAGAATTAAAAGATACAAGAATACATCAATTCAACTATATTGTAGTAAAAAAACAAATGCACACGAAGCAGGTTAAATATTGGAACAGTGTTCAGAGCAAAATTTTGATTATGACCATGTTTTGGTTACAGTGAGTTACAAAATCAAAACTAATATGAGGAGTAAGACAAGGATGACCGCAATTAGACCCCCCCCCCCATAAGACCTCTAACTTTAAAGGCGGGGCTACTGGATAAAATCATGTCCCCCCCCTTCACAAAAACCTAAATATGCCACTGAAATTAACCTTTTCATAGAGGAATTATATTACAATATGCACTAAATTCAGTATACTAAAGGAATAATAGTATACGGTGAACACATTCATTGTATTCTACTATCTGGGATAATCAAGTTACAAATCACAACAAACGTGTTGAGGACGTAAAACAAAGAATTGCATTTGTTAATATAGCCTTCCACAAATAAGGGAACCTAATAAAAAATAAAAACCTGTCAATAACCACGAAGAAGAAATTTTTAAAGACATTTGTATGCGGAGGGTCTTGTCATAAATATGGGAAGTGTATGAAAAACAGACGAATACCAGACTATACTCACCATAGAAATGTTGTTTTGGAGGATAGTTAAAATAACACACGATGGACCTCGAGAAGTCTAAATGATCAGGTAATAGTAAAAGAGGGAAATCGTCTAAAGTTTAGATTCTTAACCAGTCAACTACACAAACAAATGTTTACTTTTGACACCCAAAATGTGTTGACAGGCACAATTATAAAAAAAAAAAAACAGTGTACACACATAATCGTAAAATCAATACATACATCACTCAGCTTCGAATCTAAAACGAAATGTGACATGCATACTTATTGTTGTTCTTGAGGCGTGGCAGTCTTAGAGGTGATTACAACTGTAAACGATTACCTACCCGTTATGGTTTTATAAATATCGTATAAATTGTGAAAATAATAATTTTATACACTGGTGCACATAGGACAATGGAGTGTCGCGAACACGGGACAGTTCATTGTAGGTACGTATAGGTATTGCAATTTTAATTATGTTCAAAGTTACCTGCAGGCACCATATTGTAATCGAATAGCGTAAATCTGAAAAGCATATTTCCAAAACTGAATGTGTAGGTTCCTCAAAATGTATATTTTATATTTATTATGACGTTAACGTTTTGTAAAAATATATCGCATGAATTTTGTATTGAAATAAATTTCTAATATACTCATCGTGTTACTGCTAAAAATATATTTTTAATGTTGTCTGCAACAAATTAGTTATTTAATATGACCTATTGTATGTATTTGTAAATATTTGGTATACATTTTTTAATTAAAAATAATTGTAATATAATATGTATTTTATGTTGTGTACAGTAATTTTATTATTGATTATTAATAATAATCTATATTCTATGCGAGTATATAAATAAAATATATGTGGGAGTTTCGCTAAAAATTTGAAATTCAAAAAGGGGGTCGCCACAGAAAAAAGGTTGAGAAACACTGGTCTATACGATGCATTTTTTTTTCGTTTTTCACGTACTGCAGAGAGCATGGGTGTACTGAGTGGGGGGTCATAGAGTTTAACCCTCCGTCCCATTGGCCTTTTTGTGCACCGATAGCCCCCCTACATATTTTTCTAGAAATTGTCCCCCCGCCATTGAAAATTCCTGAAAACGCCACTGAGGGCCTTATACTCCAATAGTAATTTTTTGTCTGTTCCGGCCGGGCGACGATGAATCGGTCAGTCAGGCAGTGAAGTCAGTCAGGACCAGTTATTTTCTATACCAACCTTCAGAACAAATTGGCAAAATCCAGCGGACCGCACGTCGTCGTGGCAAGATATCTGGCGGCGGCGACGATGAGCCACTTAAATCGACGTACGGCGTGCGATCTACTTTTACGACGGCGGCATCGGAATTCCACGAGCAAACACATTCGGCCGACCGATTCTTTCACGCACCTCCCGCGGCGAGCGCACCGTCTCCTCTAGTCCTACTCTGTATAGCAGCTTATTTGCCACCATTGTTCTTGACACTTTTCACGAGCACACACACACACACGTGCGTCGTCGTCGGCGAAAGCAAATAACCTACACACACACACACACACATACAACCCCGTATTACACCAGCTGTGTGCTACAAAATAATAGTGCGACGAAGTGGGTAAATGATATGAACAGAGTTCGATGTTATATCCTTAGACGGCTTATATCAGAAGCGGCGAACGACTTTCGGCCGACTCTATATATACCCGTGGTTACGCGTTTCATGTCGCAGCTGTATAGATATATATTATTATTGTAGCATCTGTTTTAGCTGTGATAGTCGTACAGGTATAGAGTAATTCATACGACCAACAATGTTTTACTTTTTTTTTTTTATCGTAAACTGCACAGCTAGACTAGACTCGGAGCTTCGGCGGCGGCGGTGGTGGTCTTTGTCGTGTTTTTTTTTGAAACCAACGCAAAGTTATAACGATTCCGGGCTCTTCTATCTCGGTAGTAATAACAATAAGGGACGCGGACGTATTTTGTCTCAGTGACGTTTCAATTTAAACAGATCTAATATATCTATTATATTATGTAATGATACTTAGGTATGGGTACTACGACAGCCAACGGTCGTCCTACGTCCTTTACCGCCGAGGCTCTCCGCCCGAGTGGTTACCGCCTATATAGGTACCAGCGAGTAACGAAATACCTATATATAGTTTATGTAGGTATACTGAGCGCACGTTTTAATGTGAGTATAAAAAAAAAAACACGAAACAAAAACAATCGTTCACAGTCCATTAAAGGCCCTACGACTGTCGCGGTCGTCACGGACCTAATTTGTATAAATAAATATCGGTTGACGAATTACACGTGTAAATAATATATATATATATATTATCATTAATATTATTTATAGGTTTGCCGCTAATCGTGTCTCGTGTCCGCGTATATCCTCCGCATCCGCCGCTTCGTCACGAGTGCGTATATATAAATAATAATATAATATATTATAGGTGTGTGTGTGTGTGCCGAACGCGAGCCGAGTGAATAGACGCTCATTACCCTCGACACTCGAGAGACAATTCAAAGACGACCGTAGAAAAAAAAATCGGTTTTATTTAAAAAAAAAAAAATAATAAACCGAAATTACGTCGTTCAGAAAACGCGCTCGGTTGACGTCGCTGAAGCTGTAAATAATTACCTCTTTCCGTTATATTGTGCCTATTACTATATATTGTGGTAATATATTTATTATATATATATATATATATAACACTAGCTGATCCCGTGCACTTCGTTTCCTGTTAAACGTACCAACTCTATATGACTCAAACTCGGTTCAATTCGTTATTTAATATTCGGTGTATGGTGTTCAAAATTTATCTTATCTTTTCTGTTGCCTCTAATAAAAATTCTGATTCGCAGCAGTATATTATCAGGTAGGCAATCTACCTGTGGTTTGTACGTAACTTTATAATTTAAGTATCAAAGTTATACCAAGTAACTGAACTCCTCCTAAACGGTTGGACTAATTGTGCCGAGTCTGTTCGTTCAAGTAATTTATTGTTTTATGTACGAAACTCATATGTGAGTATAATACGCTCAATATTTACGTAATTTTGATACATATATCAAGACACAGCGTATAAAAAAATTTAAAAAATACACTGATTTCAAGGCAACCAATACTTATTATTATAATAGTTTTAAAACCCATGGCAACCATTTATAAACAAAAATTTCCACCTTAAGTCTAACCGTTTGATCACATCCCCAGATTGGACCTAGGGGGGTGATTTGTAGCCTATGTGTTATTCTGATGTATAATCTATGTTATTGTAAAGTTTCATTAAAATCCATTGAGTAGTTTTTACGTGAAAGAGTACCTAACATGGAAACAAACTTTCGAGTTTATAATATTAGTAGGATACTAAACCTAACCTAACCTTTAAAGCGAGTTCCCACAACTCGTGTACCTATTTGACGAATATTTGGTATTCGTGGATACTCGCCGACTAGTGGGAAAGGAGTATTTGTACGAATATTCGTTATTCGTAATCTTCCCGTCGATTGTCGGTAACTTGCCGATTATTCGAGTATTCGTGGATATTCGTCAAATACACGAGTCGTGAGATCCCGCCTTCATAATAATATGATATTAATTTGTACTACCTATGTATTTTATATCATATAAACGAGTACGGAAGGTTCACACATATATAATATATGACCACCTGTACGATTTTTAATTAATATATATCATATGACCTCGTGCTAGGGTATATTATGTTATTACACATTACATTAAAATATATTATTATAAAATAATATATAGACAGGTTTAATAGTCGCGCGAAATCCGCTAACGGTATAATACTTTGCAATAAGGCTTGAGAGAGGGATGACTGACGAGAGAGTGGAGGAGGATTATAGGGATGGGGTAGGGAAGACGGAGACAGAGACAAGAACAGTCGGACAGAGAATGCAGGAGAGATGAACGTACCTATATATATATATATATATGTGTTATAGCCGTAATGACTTTTAGGAAGGGTTCGGTGGATCGCACTTATTATTATTATTATAGCTGGCCGTGAGCCACCCAAGTCCATTGTGTCCATTGCATACGTATTATATTTATAAAAATATAGTTTTCGCCACGTTGTTTTCACGCGTATATGTATATATATATCTGTATAAGTTATGATTTTTATATTAAGTCTTCTCGATAGTGACCAAAAAAAAAAAAAAAACCGACCGTAAACTGTTCGACTGTAATGACGTCCAAGTCCATCGAAAACTTTGTGCAGTATTCGGAAACATTCACAGCGAGCTCTGGTCCGAGTGAAACAAAAATATTACTCGGAAGTGAGTTCGACGTCTGAATTATTTATTTACTATAGGATATAGCTCGAGAAATACTTAAGAGGACGTAATCAACACACCACAAATTTGTTTTCTCTCCCTGTCCCACGCGCAACATAGCACATTTAGGATTAGACCAAACTGTGTTGTTCCTATTGTTATATTAATTTTGCACCTATTATCAAACTTTAAGCTAAGAACATTGCCTGTGTCATAACGTTGGCTTTCTTACAATATTTTACTTTTTATACAATTTAAAAATGCTTTTTTAAATTGTAATAATTCACACACTCATAACTTACATAAAAATAAAAATATATATTATAAAATAATACAAACCACGTAGGTAATGTTCTAATGTATTAAAGTAGGTGAATTCACTCGGATGGTTCCGCTATAAGCGTAAATTCTGGGTCAAAACAAATAGTGCACTGACATCCTCTTAAGTCAAATTTAATTTTATCTCCCTTGACGAGTGATATATCTGTACTTATTTCTCCCAACACATTGTGTATATATAAAAAAAAAAATATTACCTAAACTGGCGCATATCATTTCCTATAGTCGTGATCAATGTATAGGTACGTGAACTGTAGAATTAAGTGCAGCTCAGATATATCTGTGATACTTTATTACCAGGGCTCGGAAGTTGTGGCAAATGTATATTTTTTTTGGTTTGTCCTAGAACACCCAAAGTAAGATACAAATATGTTTCTTACTTATCTGATGTCATACACGAAATTTTATTTTGCCAATTTTTGCATATTTATGATTTTTATTGCTATTTTATATGCAATAAGTTATTACCTATAAGTCTTTGGTTATTACCTAATAGACGTGGATACAATAATATCATGTCTTGTATTCGATTTTATCAATTTATATTGAATCACCCAGCACTCTTATGAAAAGTATCGAGTCTTCTGTATCGTGACACATTTTTCATCTATGGGAAATGGGCATGTATCATTATATTATTATGTGTATCGATTATTTCAAAAATATAATTTTAATTTTAACATGCAACAATGCTCGATAAAATAAAAACATACTCAGTTTACGTCTTCATTCTATTTTTCATTATAATATGTGTGGTATCCATAATAAATAGAAACCGTACATTATAATATAATGTTTTAGGTTGATATCAAGTGTTCTTGTCCAACCAAACGGTAGGCACCAGTCACTTTTTTATGATATTATTCTACTTTCAAAATATACAGATGAATATTATTTAATTGACTATAAATATTGTTTTATTGACTAGTGCCAGCCATAATATATATTTTACTTTGAACTCATGTCTATCAATTTGTATTATTATAAACGCAATTTTTATTTTTATAAAACTATTTTTTTTTTAGTTCCCATGACAAATATTATATTCACTAAGATCAAGGCTGGGCATTTAATATTTACCAGTTAAAAAGTTAAAGTTCAGTTATACAGAATTACTTAAAGAATTAATTTTTCATTTTAAGAAGTAAGTTAAGTTAATTTATTTTGTTTTTAACTTTATTATATTTCACTATTTCAGTCTATTTCGATTTCATGTCAAAAAATATTTATCGTGAATTGTTTTAAGTTAAAAATGTATATCATTCGAATCTAACTTATATGGAATATTGAAATACTGTATAAAGTGTAAAACTGTAGTTTATAGTTTAGTTTTGGGTTGGAAAAAAATTAAGTACTTTAGCGTTGTATAAACAAATTAACTTTTTTTTAACTTAATAAAAAGTTAACAAAAAATGTGTATTAACTATTAACTTAACTAAGTTAACCTATAGTTGAATTAACTTTTAACTTTTAAGTTTCTGTTATTGGTGCATATTAACTTAACTTAACTGAGTTAAAAAAAAATCAGTAACTTGCCCAGCCTTGATTAAGACATTTTAATATAAGTAACTAATAGAGATTTTAATAAAAATAACACTTTTTTGTATTATATTATTAACTAAATTGTTTTGTAATTTGACTAAGAAACTGTTATATATCTTATTATTTTTTTTTTTTATTCCGGAGGGTAATAATTTATTAGTTTATCTTTCTAATTTATTAGTTTATACATCTATTATTACTTATTAGATACTTGATTTTTCCGTAACCCATAAAAATAAAATATTTAAATTCAGATAATGAACTGATATCTATTCATTTTATTTTTACTGTTTAAATAAATCACTTTTATACCAACGAAAAAATCAACTTCGAAATTGTTGACGTTTATAATCATTTTTTCATGTTCCTTTCTGTTGACTATCGAGTATCTAGTATTTAGTTATTAGTGAAACATTTAAAGTGTTGGGCATCTATAAAGTACTATAGCAGTACTATTATACATATATATAGCGAAACTGGCCAAGTATACTCATTGTGATGTATCTTGAACATATTACGTATAATTTGTATGTATAGTGTTTACGAGGTGTACGAGGTGTGACAGAAAATTAAAGAGACGAAAAAGAAAAAAAAATGATTTGCGTCAGAGTGGACATTGTAGACTGCACTTGCTCTGCCACGACAACGCTCCGCCAGTCACATGGCCATCTCGGACAAGAGTCTGTGAAAAAAAGTGATTTCTGTGGAAAACCACCTCATTTGCCTGCGATCTCAGTTTTAGATTTGACTACTTTGTATTCCCCAGATCAAAACCCGCACTCGGGTGGACAACATTTCGGTATTCTAGCTGTTCATATCGTATAGCGAGGGAACATGATTATCCCAGGTTTGACGGCTACAACTATGGACCGTGTATTAGCGCTGTGCGCTAGTTACGAGTCCAGGTTCGCCCACGCCACGGGAGTGTCGTCTAAGGACCACCAGCAGTCTGGAGTCACCATGTACCACCTCTGGTGAGGTCTTGACCTATCCAATTACTTCTTGTTTTTGGTTACAGGCAACCTCCGCTGATTTTATCCAGCGGTAGACCGGGTGTGTGTCCAGGAGAAACTACAACGCCGAAGAGGTTGCCCCCCCCCCGACGGTGCAGCCGTTCACTGGAGGCCTTCCCCTGCCAGTGTTGGCTTACCACACAGTAGCTACATCTACAGCCACCACGAAACCAATGCCCGACGGTGTGCCCAGAGCAGGAGGGCAATGACTCTGGCATAAATCAGGGCAGTGGGGCTCCCCCCTTTCCTTGGTACCGATCTTACCTCCGTTAGATAGGTCATCATCGATCGGATGTTCATGTTCATGCTCGATCTCCCAGGATCTGCTTTGCGGCGGGCCTTTACGTCGGGCGCTCTCCTGAGATGCGTAGGTCGCAAGCCCACCCCTTCAGTCCCCTTTTACGGCAAGTGGGGTTTACTGTGTCTATATTCTTCCATGGCCTCAGACACAGGGCCCACAGTGGGGGAACAGATAGTGATTCCAGTTGAAGCCTCCAGCACTGCAGCCATATGGAAACTGGAAGAAGAAATGCCTACCCATGTCTTTGAAACTCCTGCCGTCCTATGGTTTGATAGGGCTGTACAATGGAGAGGCAAAAATTAATGAAAAAAATACTAAGTCATTACTGCAGTATCGTTACTGCGATCCGTGTTGGTGGCTAAATACCAATCATTAAAATCGATGGTACAGCAACTTACTATAATATTATATACTCGTCTGACTCGTCTCAGTTGTTGCACGCGACGACGTGAAATACGGCGTGCCGCCAACGTCCTGTATAATAATAATGGTATATATTATATTATTATTATTATGAGACAAAATAATACGAAAATCCGCAAAAGTATTTATATACACGATCGCGTTGTAGTGTATACCGCGGTGAGTGGTGCAGGGTCGAAGTACGCACTATGTATTATATTATTATGATTTATGCCTCGACGAATGCGGAAATTATGTACAACGGAAATATAGTATATATATATATACATAGAATATATATATATATATGCGTATAGTGTAATGCCGTACAAAAGATATATATTTATGTGCGTGAAGCGAATATAAGTCGACTTTTAGTCGGCGACCGTAATATTTTAATATGCCCAAGGCACCCGAACCCTTGACCGCACCTCCCGCAAAAACTCTGCGGAAAATCCAAATTTCGAACAAGGCATAATAGTATTATATAATGCATGTTGTTAGTTAAATGGTATATTTTTGTTACACTCCCAGTTATTTGGTGTAACTATAAATTTCTCATAATAAGTTTTGTTTTTTTGTCGAAAGATTGAATTTTCTGCTGAGTATAACTCAAATTTATTATTATAAATTCGATTTTTTTAGTTTTTTTTCATCTCGCATGATGATTAACATAAAATGTATAAACCAAAAAGAACAACTATTTGATTTTAAATACGCGTAATTTCAGAAAGTATTTAAAATACATTGTCCGAGTATATACTTTAATGTATTCAAAATACGTATTTGAGTAGGTATATGTACTTAGAAAGTATTTGAATACTTTTACTCGAGTACCTATATACTTTACAAGACCGTCTACAACCCAAAAGCAGGCGGCATTATATGGGTTATAACTTATATATAATATGTTATTTACTCAATAGGCATATATTATATCATAATAGGTCTCATAGGGTACTGTAGGTCTCGGCACCAGACCGTCGATGGCGGTCGACGGCTATGTATACACACTATACGTTATGTAATAATTTATCGCATATATATTATTATGATAATGCTCTTACAAAAGTCGTTCGACTCGCGACACATCATCCCCGAAAAAACTGTACAGATGACGGGTGCATGGGGTACATGTATACACAGACGGTCACATCACATAAATTGACGGTGACGGGGTCGGACGCGTTAAGAGCGGTTGAATAGCCGCTAATGAACGCTCCCTGGGCTGGTGAACACGACCAACTCCCACCCTCGTACGTGTAGTCCCTCTAATTTTTACATGGTCAGTGACGAGACCACGAGACTTACTATGTTATATTCCTACGAGAGCCGTATAACCGTCATCATAATAATATTGTCGATATATTATTATCGTCGTCGTCGTCGTCGTCGCCGCAGTGTAATATAATATTTAATAATAACACGTCTCGGCCACCTCGATAATATCGACTATATAGCCGGACCGCGCGCAACCCGCGGTTTACATATTATTATTATTCCGTATAATATTAAATACGATTTCGGTTTACTCCGATTCTCTGTCTCTCTCCAACCCGCTGCCGACCAGTGCCGTCAGCTCTACACAATACAATACGATACGATACGATACGATACGATATATATATATATATATACGTAATGGTGTACTATATACTTGTACGCGAGCAGAGTGCAGCGTGATTTATTATGTACACGACCGCCCCGACGGCTGCTGCGGCGGCCTCCGACAGAATCTAATCGTAAACGCGACCGGGGCGCGACGTTTTCGCAGTTGGCCGACGTTGTGTTTCGCGCGATTAATCATTCGGCAGAAAGGTACCGCCGCCGCTTCGCTACCGAAACCACCCCCCCCCCTCTCCCTCGGAAACGGTATGCACCACGGCCGGAGTTCAGATTTTCATTATTATTATCATAACGGAAAAACGCGGTTTAATATCGCGACAATATAATAATAATAATAATAATTTAATCGTACGTCGTCGTCGCTTTGTCGCCGTACATATTATTATTATCATCCGGGAAATACCTATACACAACTGTAATAGTCATGTAACTCGTAAACCGACGTCCGAACCGTTTACGACACATTTTCATACAGTATGTGAAGATGATTGGTTTCGACCGATAGAAAACGCTTGATAATAATATACTGTATTTTAAGTTTTTACTTTTTGGATTAACACTGCAGGGTAGCTGATCCCGTGCACTACACCTTCCAACGTGCCAACTCTATGCGATTCAAACTTTGTTCTATTAGTAATTTAATAATATTCACCATTCTTGAATCACAAAATACTTGTGAGAGCACAAATGCGAATTTTAAAAGACGCTTTCTTCTTAGTGAACGCCCACATGGTGGTACGAAGGTACCGTGAAAATTGCAAGCCTCAATCTATCATTGTTTGTTCTCTACTTTGATCGGTCAGTGAATCGGTCAGGGCACTTTCGATTTTATTTTAATGTTGTATATAGCCATCCCTCCCTTGAGACATTATTATGCGAGCAGTATATTTTTAGGTAGAGCCCGCTAGGTGCGTACCTACGCAATTACGAATGTGTTACTAACACGTTGATTATGATGTGAATGCGTTCGAATTTATCGGTATCGGTTCCGGTACTGGTTCTCCAAAAACATTATAACTGTTCCGGTTAGGTTCTAAAAAAAAATAAAGGTATCGGTTCCAGACAGTGATTAGGTACCGAAAAGTATAATAATTTTAAATGTCTATCCGGAATACGGGTTTACTTAATAGTGTGAGGTGATGCATTGCTTATACACAAAACCGTAATTCCATTAAATTATGATAAATTGAAATATTTTATATTTGAATCTAAAAAAACCTATTTAATTTAAAAATTCTGATTCGGTTCCGATACTTTATTTATTAAAATAAAGTTTTCGTTTCCAGTTACGGTTCTTAATATTTTAAAGGTTCCGGTTCCAGAACCGGTTCTTTTAGGTTCGATTCCAGTACCTGGTAGGCTCCCGGGACAACGGTCTAAAAATTTGCGTTAGGAATACCATTTTGACTAAGTTATATTATGGTTTTGACCAAATGTAATACATGCAGGTGTAAGGTGATGCTCAAGCTTAACCAACAGTAGCAACTAGCAACCTTAAAATAAACAATAATATATTATTATTTAGTTTATTTTTTCTGGATAGATGGCGCCTCTATTGTATTTTAGCCATCCAATTTCCTACTTAACCGGTGGATTCTTCCTATATTTTAACAGTTATTCTGCTATTATACCGACGAATCCAAAAATAATAAGAGATCATAGCAATTGTTCCGGCCGTTCTTGAGGTGAATGGTGTAACTAAGCCGACATTGTTTTATATATAAAGATTAATTGATTATACTAATAATATGATACACTTAAACAAAAATAACAATATTTCAAAATTATTTTATAGTACCACAAAATATTATGTTCAATGTGGGTTCCCTTGCATATTATGGTCACTCAAACAGCGCTCATCTACTCGGAACTATTCCATTCACATACATCCGTATTGTAATCTATTCCGCAATTTTTTTTAGCTCCTCTGTGGTCGATGATAACAGAAGACGCACAGTTTCTTTAACATAATAATATCCCTGCAAAATAAGACGTAGTCACAATGGGATGAGGCCAAGTGACCTATATATATACGGAGACAGGTGCAAAGCGACAGATGATGCATTTTAAATAACTCTGTAGGTAATAATATCATCTAAATACCATATTATGCGACTTCGAACGAATTGCAATAATATTGTTTTGTTTCCGTGTACGGCAGTGCACACGTACCTATAATATATGCGTACCTATATAATTATACCATACGATGCAGTTCGTGACAACAGTTTCGTACGATATATACGCATTGTAATAATTATACGGCAGGATTTATTTCGAATCGGCATGAACACAACATTTTATAATATTATAATAAATATAGGTATAGCTTACACATAATATAGTATTAGTTAATTCGAAACGGTCGCTAATAAAGCAACTTTTGTCGCAGCAAATACCCACAAATAAGGCACACGCATCGTACGCGTATAAATAATTCTACCATATTATGACGTATAGGGTATAGGTGTATGTCAAAATTGATAGAAAACTGATTTAAAAATCATGAGGCAAGGGGAGGGAGCAAAAGAGGTGAAAAAGTCAATTCAGGACATACAGTTATATGGCTGGGACAACTAGATCCGAAGAGTAAAAACCGAAAAACCAAAAATAAGAAAAACCCTAAAATTATTATTTTTCCTGCCACCTGTCACACGATAAGGACATAATAATATCTGCTGTTGATGAGTGGAGGTGCTATGCTGGCTGCCGATGTTCGATTTAGGAAAATGTATTAATAATAATTGTCATTGGCTTCGTTTTAAAGTCGTACAGTCGACTACTGTTTTGCGTAACGTAATTAATCATGAAAATAGTTTAATTAATGGTAATTATATATTGAACTGTATAATTTAGGCTTAACAGTTACGTCATACTGTTTAATTGTTATTAATCGTAGGCACAGTATATTCATATGTAAATAACGTAAAAATAAAAAGACAACAGCTGAATACTAAAATCTAAATAGTTAAATATAATATAGGTACCGTTACAGCTGTATAATAATATAATATATTATACAACTATAAATTTTGTACCTGTTCCGATCGGTTTTTTTTCCATGTTTGTCGCGCTGTTAAGTAAACACATCGGTTGTAACGAACACTGTTTGTTATGTATTATATAATAATATAATGTTTAACTCAGATGTCAGATATTTATTACTATAGTGGCTGAATAAATATTTGGTTTTCGGAGAATCGTGTTGTGTATCCATTCTATAATTTTTTCTTCTATATTTTATAATATATAAAGGTACCTAAATATATTATTATATCGTATTATTTCTAAAACGCCTAACCGAGTCGAACATTCGTTCAAGATTGCGAAATAAATCCGGGCAGATTTAAACCCCTCCTAAAGCCTCCTCGGGGGCTTGTGTGTATAGGTCTATTCAAGTTCAGTCGGTGCATTGAATTATTTCGTATCTTTCCCAAGAGGATAAACTAATATTTTCTTAACCGTTTTCAAAGTACGGCGAACGAAAAATGTATTAAATAAATCTTTTATCTCATATTACACATGCATATATATATTTATGATATCATATACGATAATATATTGTGGGAATGAAACAATTTATGTTTAAAATATTAATACAGATATATTATTTTATTTCTCACTATCGACTATCTATATGCATTTAAATAATGTATAAAAAAAAAAATTAGATTTTAATTTATATCCACGGCCTATGTGTAAGGCGCTTGCTAGTTGTTCCATCGTTGTCGGTACGGGGAAAATATTGTAGGTATAAGATAATTTAAAAAATATTATAGAAGTAGTGATTTAAAATTTCGATTTTTTAGATTTCAATTGCGAAGAAAACCATCGAGTTACATTTATAATACGTTGTGTTTAACCACAATTTGTTTTTAAATTTCCAAGTTATTAATAATATAATGTAATTAAAAATACGAAACGATTACGGATGATTATCGCGCAGGTAACCTTCGTCACAATGACGGCTAGTTAATACATTTCAGAGTACAGCTTCTGAATACAATATTTTTTTTAATGCGTTCGCCATTTACGTTTTCAATGTTAATTACATCTTAAAAAGTGTTTTTTCTTCTTTTTTTTTTGTTTTTACACGACGTTTTTTTTTCAAGCTTTTAAACAACAATACCGTGTTCGTTAGTTTCGATTTTGAAAATGTTCATGTTTGACCATGTTCAAATTCATTTCATAATTGTATTCATCGAGGAAAATAAAATGATACAGTAAGTTAGGTAATACCCACACGACAATATACACTGCTGCTGGAGTCACATGCATAATAATAATATGCGTAGGTATTCTTCTTAACAGTTTTATTAGAATTGATTAAAAAAAAAGAACCGCCTCGTTGGTAGGATAGTTCTTTATTCATCTTCATAAACTTTGATTAGAATTTGGTAGTGATTTTGGTTGGTAATTTCTTAACGAAAAAAAAAGCAAAATAACGATAAAGCAAACGTGGCACAAAAAAGGCTCCAGGTTTTGTTCCAAAATTCCGATGTGGGGGTGCCAGGGAAATGCACTTAATCTTGGTTGCTATTGTACATATTTTGTACATACTTTGAACAGTTTTTTTTAAGTTTCCATTTAAGATTGTAATTAATAACTAAAAATTTGTATGACTATTTTTATGATTTTTACGATGGTAATGATATGTTTTTTTTTTAAATATAACTACACAAGATGTACAAATATCACAACACTGAATTTATACAAAGTTCTCTCAAATCTTGGAATATCAGTTTTGTCTTTGTTTCAATTTATTATTGGTTTGTAGGGTGATTTAATATAAATAAGTTACCTACTAAATTCTAAAAGTACCTAATACCTATAATAGAGCCTAGACTATAATGTATAACTATTTGTTTTGCATAACTTGTATCCCTACTTTCATTAATGTTTTATATAAATTGTATAATAGTTTACAATCATATTATAGTTGTTCCAATTTTCGACCGATACCTTAACGTGGTGTAGTTAGGACGACTAATTACAAATAGATTAGTATTACAATCATTATTTTATGGTTTACCTTAAAGTTTCAGCAAAAGGCTGTAAAATCCCAAAACACCCATCAACTAATATTTATTATCTTTAAATACCCGTATAAAATCCTTAAACCTCTGACTCCTCAAACTAATAAAACTTCTTCGATCTAAAAACTCTCTAGAAAGCAAAATCATAATTTTAAACAATCGGCTTGTCCTTCAATGACCTCTATATCTTTGACTTTTAACTTTTGCGGGCCTTTGAGTGCATCTAACTTAAAGTCACTCCAATCTTTCAATCTATAAATTTTCGATTGATGGTAAACGCTTCTTAGCATGAACGTAAGTAACCACACTTTACACCGCCATGACCTCTCAATGAAAAAAATTATACTTGTGCTCGCATCAGTGTCATCCCATTGCTACATAAAATTGTGTAAAGGAACTCAAAAACTCCAATTTTTTTTTTTATCTTGTTTCTAACACATCACCAGCCAATCTTCAGAAAATAGCCGCGTGGCATCCTATCACTATGTATATGTATACCTACAAAAAACTAATCCAAAATTAATTAATTTTAAAAAAATTACAGAGTTTGAATTGTTTTGAAAAGTATAGGACCACTGCAGGTCCATACCCTTATCTCAGACAACCAGGTTGTACTATTTTTCATCTCACCTCTGCTTATATTTTATACCTAATACAATATGAATAGATATTATGAATTTTTTTTATTTTATTAAAAAAATGTAAAAAATATCCGAACGGTTGTGATCCGTGCGCATAGTACTTAAACACTGATTCTGGTAGCATAAAATATTATGTGCGTTAGTTATTCGCAATAGTCGATTCGTATATTAGGTTATTGTATTTGACGTGCTGAGTATAGTAAGAGATTTTTTAAATTTAATGTTGAGTTTTTTGAAGGGGGACGTGTAGGGCTTTCAGGTTATTTTTACCTGCGCTTTGGCTTTGCTCCCCTCCCCCTGTCCGCAAATAAATTCTATAGTGCAGGTCCACCGTGTGCAGTGCGTGCGGATCGATAAGTTGCTTATTAATTTATCCGTCTCCCATCACCCACGCGCATTAGATATTTTACATTAAATAATATTATTATTATAAATGCGTGGCATGTACGCAGTTGATTATTATATTTTCCGTGCGCCACGGCCGCAGCGCAGGGTTCGTCGTGCGCATATTATATATACATATATTATAATATTAATAATAATAATAATATAATAATAATTTGAATCGCAAGAAATTCCGCTTGTACACCCGCAGGCACCGTAATAATAATAATAATAATAATAATATATATTATACAGCTGATGGTCTTTGTTCTTTAAAACGGATCCCAAAACACAACCGAGGTAATTGCGTTTTTGTACACTCCGCGTTCCTGATTACTTCCTCTCCTGCTGTGACCCGCCGCCGCCGCCGCACCACCTCACCTCCGCCCCGCTGCGGCACGCAGATCGAAATCTCCTCGGTCCGCGGAGCATACTTCCGCACGATATTTAAAACAACCGCGTACCTATACCGAAACCGGACATCACAGCACAGATAGAATTGTTAACCGTACACATAAATAGTATGTTATAATATAATGTTATTATTATTATTATTTGTCAGTACCTACCTACACCGGCTGTACATACGTACTATAATATCTATAATAATAATATTGTATTTGTATATTATCGTCGTTGTGCGTAGGACGTATATACATGCGACACGCGTCTCGCCGATATCGTTTTAAGCGAAATTGTCACGAAAAAATAGTTTGGCGCACACGACTTACTATCATTATATTAATATTATTATAATGATAGTAAGTATTTTTACTGGGTATAGATTATCGGAACGAGTCTGGAGATTGTCAGCAATATTCTAAATCATTAACGAAAACCGCACTCGAATGTAAAATTCGTGTA
The DNA here is from genome assembly GCA_949089665.1 of Macrosiphum euphorbiae. Taxonomy (NCBI): domain Eukaryota; kingdom Metazoa; phylum Arthropoda; class Insecta; order Hemiptera; family Aphididae; genus Macrosiphum; species Macrosiphum euphorbiae. The sequence continues at coordinate 102,115,755 of CARXXK010000002.1, read as the reverse complement.
ATCGTTTCAACAGGATATTATTTATTTTATATTATTATTATTTTTACTTTTTATAATAATTAAAGCTGCAGTGTATGATTCTTCATAAATCGATAAATTTCATTTTAAATTGAACACATCACCATTTTAGATACAAAATATTATTTTGTTAGCGCAATTAATGCATTTATTCAAATGTCATTTTTCTCTGTACACGTGAGTATAGGATTTAGGGAGAATTTCGCTAAATTTGATTTTACCTATATAAATTTTAAACATAATATTTACCTATAGTAAAAACATAAAATTGATGTTGCATAAATTCTTCAAAAAGATAATTTCTATTTATACGCTTACCTATTACTTACTTATATTTTTCATACCTAATTCAAATTTCCATCTGTATATAGCTGGTAGCTTAAATATTTTATTGATTTTATCTATTACCTTTCAACATTACTTTTTAAGTCATTAATTAGGTACCTCCTACCTACATAATTGTGAATTTTCCTATTAAATTTATTTTCACAATTTCACACGACATCATTTTGGAATTTTTTGCGCTTAGGTGTCTATATCATCTGTCTATAACGTCTAAGTGCAAAAGTAGGTGCACGTGTATTTCATTGTTTTTCAATGCGTTAAATTCATAGCCATGGTTGCAATGGTTTATTCCCCGCAGGTACCGCGATATTATACACGCCTATACTATTTTGTATAACCGAAAATAAAACGCCTCAAAAATCAATAATCCACGTGAATTTTCCAATATTCAGCAACGGCAGTTTTTGATCGCATAATGCGCTCCATATTTTTATATTGTACAAAAGTGTTTTAAAATATGAAACAAATAATATCATTAACATTTTACAATATTATTTTGCGACTCACCGTGACCACAAGGACTCACGTAACAAAGTGGCGTCATACATCATTCGATTATAGTGGTTGTATACAATACCTGCTGCTCCGGGTGACCAATTTGACAAATTGCAATACCTACCAATCATTTTGGCCCCTTTGTTTCGCGTGATTTGGGTAGTTGTTTTATTCTCCGGCAGGGAAAAATAATAATAATAAAGAAGAAGAAGAAAAATCGAGTTTTAAATGTTTCAGATTTCACGTCGAAACTTTTTTTTTTGACAAAATATAAAAAGGGGGAGAAATAAGAGGAAAACACGCCCACGGAACAATACAAGCAATCCAGTGACTTGGAATTAAAGCCCGAGGATATAATATAGGCGGGACACGCTTCAATTATTGAAAGCTACCAAGTTCTTTCAGCCGCCCTGCACAAAACACTCTTCGCGTTTATTATTATATTATTTCGTATATATATACAAGCGACCTTCGATTTCAACGAGAATTTCGTTTCTACATAATCACGCGTACCCATACCTCAAACTATTTGACAGAGTCGTGTGAAAATATCGACCAAACGACACAAAATAAAATACCTCTGGCGTTTTGAAAATATACATAAAATCATAAATAATATAATATCAGGTAGGGACGCGCTCGGTCTCACTATATATCATATCCGCTCCGCGTTTGTATAATATTATTTATCATTTATTATAAATAATAATAATAATAATGATACGTAGGTATATAGGAGTTTATGTTTATAAATATATATATATTTCCAATATGTCACACATTTTATTGCGCTCGTCCGTCGTATTGATGATAACAATAATATATAAAAAAAATAATAATATTATCGTACAAAAAATAACGATGATAATAATACATATTATTATTATTATTATATTACATAATCCCTCGTGACTGCCGTAATGTTGTTTGGTTTGACCGCTTCGACCAAACAGTGGTTGGGCGGGGGGGGGGGGTATTGCATCGTGTCTAAAATTTAAAACGAACGATTCCCCGCAAAACAGGTGTTATTGTACGACAATACAACGCCGCCGCGCTGCATTGTTGATTGTTGTATTGTGCCATCGAGGTTTGTTCTCCTCACATCTCCACCTCATCTCAGTGGGTCAAATCCTGAATGGGATTGGTCACAATTTCTATGGGAACACGATATATTACAGTATACAAGTACTGCGGAGAGCGGCCACGAGGGTAATTTAAAGAGAAACGGGTAATTTGGATTATCGTATTGTCGTGTTGTAGGTTTTTTTTTTCCATCAATGATGCTCGCGTAAACGCTATTACGGACTATCGTGGCATTTTGTCATCATTTAAATGCTGTGCATCGCGGTTATAACAATATAATTACCCGTATAGCAGCAGAAAGTTTATATAATAATATTATTATGGTCGTACGATTATAATAATTTGTTGTGCAATTTTCAGCATTATAACAGGACTGACGTTATTACCTGCAGTATACTTATTTTATTACGCCGCGAAAACATCGAGATCGTCATTCATCACTATATAGTTCTATAAAATATAAATCTTCGGACTGTAAATGTTCCAAACTCGCGTGACACGCTTATTATAGACCAATAATATGGTAAATTTTCCAATTTTTTCACAGCAGAAAACAACAGGTGCGCTTAATAAGCACGTCGATAAAAACTGTTTAATTATTTTTAATAAAGGCTATTAGGTATTATTATTATTACTGCGTTCGTAATATGCGGAGTGCTTGAAACTCGGATTTAAGTGGAATAATAAAAATCGAAACAGCGTTCGAATATAATGTTATAATAGCCATGGTAAACAGCCGCGTACTCATAAGTATTATAGAGTTTTTGTGTTATAATATTATTATTTTGTACATAATAATATTATTATTTTTAATCTTTCGGCGTTCGAGCGAGTTTCCCGCGTATTTACAATATTATATTCGTGCGTGTAGAATAATAACAATAATAATATGCAGAATGTGTGTATATGTGTATACATTATATTATTATTATGTGCAGACCGCAATATTTGTACGGACGAATGTATAAAAGAAATGGTCGGGAAAAAAAAAGTAATAAAACCGTACACTAATAAATAAAAACCGGGAAAGAATGATAAAAAAAAAAAAAAACGGGTGTAATTTGTGCGGACGGCCAATGAATGTTTTCGGGGGTTCAAGAGTTAAGACCGGGCGCGGTCGGGGGATCGCGAATTGCTTTTTATGAGTTCCTTCGTCATCAATGGAAAAATATTCTGCGCTCGCCGCCGCCGCCCGCGTATATATTATTTTATATCACTACTATACAGAGATACTACGTGTACGCGTATGTGTGTGTATAATAAATATGGGGTACATCTGTTTTCCATACAATCACCGCGGACCGCGAGGGACGAAAAAAAAAAAACCGTATAAAAATCCGGGGAAATAAATAATAAAAAACAATGGTTCGGTCGCGGCGGCAGGATTCGTGGGGTATATATGCCCGTACAATATATAATGTATATATATATATATATATGAAAATATACCCCGAAATAATAAAAAACGGAAGAAATCCGGGGTGACCGGAATGCCTACCAGGCGAGGGTGCAGTCTTAATCTGGTAATTTTCACGACCGGTAGTACTATTTATACGATATATCATTCGCAGAGGGTTAAAAAGGAAATCTATATGTCCCTGCATCAGACTTATTACGCATATACACACACACTGGGCAGTGTGCAGCGACGACCGTACGGCGTGTTGTACACATAATAATAATATATTGTGTGATGCGATGTAAATCGACTCGGCCCCCATAAAATCCATTGTAATATTATACTTTGGTGCGGTCTGCACAAATGCGTTTAAATAGCGTTTCTCGATTAGTCCACCTCGCGAAAAACGTCGGCTTGTCTGCGGAAATGTATTCATTTAAAATGCTCTAATTGTTTAGCCACGACACTAATATTATAATATTGTCATTACAAAAGTGTTGTCGATAGTGTAAGATAATAACATTATAAACGCACTTCCTCGCCGTGCCATCGTCAGCCACATTATACCTATTATCGTACCTATATTATTATACCTATAGCTTATACTAGTGATGTGTAAATTCTCGGGTAGTATAACAATATTTTTTAAATATTGTTACATACGTTTAAAAGTATAATATTAAACGCGTTTGGTTGTAAATGATTGAAATGACAAACATTTTAAAAATATTATACAGGGGAACAGAAAGACTTTTGGAAATTCCAAAAACGTTATTCTTACACATTAAACTCAATCATGTCATACGCTTTGGTCTGTTGAGTGGCCTTCCTATAAAATAATATGATAACATCCTGTCAATAACCACTAATTATCAAATTTACTCATTATACTTATATTGTATACCGGTAGTTATCGGTGTATAGATCGAAATTTTAATAATTTCTTTATATTATATTGCCCATAACTATATATTTTATACTGTCTGTTTAAATTAAAACAACTAATTTTTGAAAGAAACTTCCCGAGATGTCAGTGAACATATTCCTTGTTCCCGGGAACGTTCGTTGGGGAACATTCCTAGCTGCACATCACTCATTTCATACTATAATATTATAATGTTATATTATGCGTGCAGGTATCATGCCGAAATCTCGTTCATTTTATCTCGCGTGACGTTAATGAGACGTAATAAGTATACCTCGATAGCCGACCGTATATTATATTATGAGAATAAAAACTATAAAATAGGATATTCGCCGCACCCCGGGCTGACAATCTTGATCGTTCTCGATGCGAATATGTGCGATCTCCTCGCGTCTGCAACGACGTGCAGCAGTGATAATAATACAATATTATACTACAACAACAATATATCTATACATGCGATATATCTGATATTATATTATTATACACGCGTGGAGAGAGATATCGCCAATTGGTTTTTATTATTTTTTTTTTTTTTTTGGAGCAAGGCTATTCGCTTTGTACGACGTTGACGTGAGTGGTATGTGTATACCTATACCTACTATATAAGTGTGATAGTGTATTCAATTTGACGATCAAGGACGTCGTCGTCGCCGTCGTCATCTCCGTCGTGTGATGGCTTCCAATTTCTCGACACCTATAACACATACGTGATTTAATCAACGGCAGCTCTAGCACTCGGCCACACGTGCTTGCACGCACTCCTCGTTATCGGGGTCTACAGCGATTCGGAGGTCCAAAATGTGTGCAGTGCGTTGTCGGTGGAAGGGAACAAAAAAAAAAAAAATATAATAATAAAACGTAGTAAAATAAAAATTACCGATCGCCGCATGAACATATAATAATAATAATATAATATACGATACGTCGATAATATAACATAATAAATAATAACATAACATTATTATAAACGATCGATGTGCCGGGCCATGGGCGGCATCGATGCTGTGCAGCAGGTGAGCCGAAATATACCGACAAAGGACTCTATAATATATAATATTATATAGGTACGCGGCAGCGTGTTTGGCCGACCGTTTTTACATGTACACATATATAATGTTATGTGTGTGTGTATATATGTATTCCCGCAGTGAGGACATATATATATGTATATGTAATATTCATATGTTACCTATACATCCACCTGCAGCGGATGGTCCGGCCAGAAAATTTGCGGCAATCCGTAATATATCCTGTAGATAGGTACCGACGAGGTTCGAGGTGGTCCTCCCTATTCAAATCCAATACATAATATACCCTGAAACGTCATAGCCCGCGACATTTGATCGAATATTTCGGTTTCCTTTTTTTTTTTTCCTCCCATTCATTCCGACCACGGTTAACCTCATCTCGTATATAGCGGTCGTTCGCGTAAGCGTATCTATAGGTGCACAATATAATAATATATCAGTTCACCGTCGAGTATACCGTCGTCGGCGTGTAACAATAATACTATATAATAGCTATGATGTATATAGTATTATATTATTATACAACAGTCGTGAAGTGATATCGAAGACGAAATGTATCGAAGCAGCAGCCCACGCATAGACCCCTTTTTCTTACAAACGGTATCGGATGTAGGTAAATAATGTATAATAATAGTATACATATTCGTGTAATATAATTTAAAATAACAATTTAACCGCGACGGGTTAACAATGTATTTTATAAGTTATTTTTTTGGACTTCGTTATACTTACAAACCATATTATGAATAATAAAATATAATACAATCTATATAATATATATTATTATCAAGGTATAGTAGCCGTACAGCCGATGTTTTTCATTATTTTCTCAAAATAAGAATGTAATGCTTTAAGGGTAGGTTATTACTACTGTGTAAACATAGCCCGAATACGAAAACAATTATTATTAAAACGCATACATCGTATAATATAATATACATATATGTAGTTATATATTATTATTCTATATTCACAAGAAATACATACAGCACCGATGCACTTTCTGTACTGCAGAATAAACAACCTATATAATGCACTTGTTATACCAGCTCAAACTTTTTCTCGGTGTTTCGTGGTCTATGCATGTCAGTATTATTATATGATATAAATAAGCTTATATACCTACCTAAAGTATTATTATAATAATATATAACAAAAGCCTAGTTGATGCACTGCACTACCTACTGCATGTAATTGTATATTATGTATTATTATGACACAATTATTTATACTAAATTGTAAATAGATAGATACATAATAATATAATATACAAACACTATAGTGTTTCATGAGAACTTTTATCTATTTAAATCATACGATCTATCGTAAAAAATGAAATGATAAAAACCATATTGCATAATATTATAGTACTTGAGCAAAAGTACCTATACTTGGACAAAATATTGTAATTCTTAATCAAAGTATCTGAGTCTATTTCAAAAAAAATGACTTATATTCTTTTTAGTTCCTATATTCTCTACTCTATGTCAAATAGTAAAAAACTGTTACTATAAACACTGTTACGATGATGTAAGGCTATAATGGTAAATTATCTTATGCAAAACGGTTGAACGTATATTTTAAAAGTATCTATAAGTGATTTTTTTAAGTATTCATATATTTTGGAAAATATTTTTTTTAAAGAATAATTGTTAAAATACTTTTCAAAATAATAGTATCTATATATTATCTGTATTTGAATACATTTCAATAAAGTATATTTCACATGACTGCACACCTGCATAATATTATAATATTCGTTGTAAAAACTCATAGACATTATCTTTTTTTTTTCATACACTATGACGTTGTCTGCAAACATTTGCACACCGACGCTTCGTGCGTCTAAATATTTAATAACCGAAGGATTTATATTGTTTGTTTGTTTGTTTAATACTGCAGATGTCTAATTTAAAAAAATAATATTGCTTTCGTTTGAAATAATATGTTAAGCACAATATTGACTATAAAGGGTAATTTACTACCTACTCTATATTCCATAATGGGATTACACATATTTAATGAGAGCGAAACCTTGTGGAAAAACTGCTTATTATTTTATCAGAAAAAAACAAACAACTATTAGAACGGACTATAATACAGCCATAACATAGGAAGTCGTCTTATTATATTTTGTAATTTGAACGATTCGGAGTTAAATTAAACGGGATAATAATTGACAAATGTTTTATATTATATGATAATACTATCTATTCGTATAGTATTATGTTCACGAACTCGTAAAAAGACTTAACCGTCACAACGATATGATTGTTTTCGAATAGTTAAAATCGAATTTCCGTCAAAGGTTATTATTCTTTAAAAATGCAATGGTATGTGTACCTCTGTGTGTGTGTGTGTGTGTGTGTGTGTGTGCGCGCGCGCAGAGTAAACGAAGCGTATAATGAAATTTAATATTTGATTAGTGTTGACAAAAGACTTTTGTGTGTGTGTGTATATATATGACTTATACCATATATCCGTATAAAGTTAATAACGAAACATCGCGATCTTTTTAAGCGTACACATATTATGTTTATTTATATTAGTAGGGCTAGGATTTGGATTTCTATGAATTTGCATGTTTTTTTTATTCCTTGAGTCCAAATTGATTGATTGTCAGATATGGCCAAGATTTGGTTTATTATTGACTAAATTAACAACTTTTTTTTTTGCATATTTTTACAATTACATAGAATAATTGTATTATTAAATTTTTGACATAGAATAATAGTATTATTACATTTTTGAAAATCTTATTATTTAGAATGCTATCTATTTAATGAACGTCTATAATTATTGAGTTATTTGTCGAATTGTTGTCAATTTACCATCTAATCTTATCTTGGTCAGACCACCGATAGGATTACCTTTTACTTTTTTTTTTTGCATTAGTAAACAATAGTTTTAGTCAATATAAATCCATTCTTCGTACCAATCACGGGTCATTCGTGTTTCAAAATTTGAAAGAAAATCTCATTTCAGCAATACCTATTCAATGTAATGATAACTACTTACAAAATAATAATTCTATGTACATAATAATTGTAGCAATTAACTATTAATTAGTAGTTTCTGTTTCAATTATAGTTTCTGATGTTTATGTAAAAAATATTTAATGGTATGTACAAAAAATAAATATTGTTTTTGCATATTTTACGATTTTTTATTGCATATAAATCCTACTCATATATATTATATAAAGTATCCTATATGTGCACGTTGGATTATATATTGTTGGATTGTATATTGTACGAATAATTATCACACCCACGTATAATTTGACGACGAGACGAAGTGGGAAAAAAAATAGTATTAATAATAATAATAACAAAATAAATTCGAGTTATTACATGACGCGTTTATTTTTCGGATGAAAATTATCGCGAATGCAAGTCACGTCCATATAATATTATTTTTGTCCGTCATCTTGCAACCGGCGCGAGTTTAGAAAATATATTATATATACCTTAGCGACTTCAAGAGACGGCCCAGGTCTAGTAATTTACAACTTTGTGTGTGTGTGTGTGTGTGTGTGTGTGTGTGTGTGCTTGGGAGCTATATATTATTTTATACATATAATAATGTTATGTAGGTGATATGGTTTTGAAATAGAGATTTTGAAATAAATATAATATATCACATCGAGCATGAATCATGATTCATGATATATATATATATATATATACAATAATATACATTACACATTTATACCTGCAGCACAGTGGCGTACCAGGGAATTTAAGTATTGTGGGTCAGACTAGCTCACGAGAGGCCATCTCTATGTAACATCAACCAGTAAATATATTACACAGCTGCTATATAGCTTCGCCTCTCCATTTATTTGATTAATTTCATGTTTGGTAAATGTGATATTATGGGACACAACTAACTGAAGTATAAACAGTTAATATTTTCGTCAATTACATTTCAATAACCGACTGATCATAATCTTGTTTAAATTAATGTCCCAGTATATATTAATATTTAAACAATTTGATCATTGTTTAAAAACTGTTTATAGTAGCCGTTCTTTTGACATATACCTATTTATTTAATGTTTTCATTGAATGCATGATTTTATTTTCACAATGGACCATATTATAGCAATTTAATATAATTGACAGTGATTCTAGAGAGGCCGCGGTGAACAATTTTGTTTCGATTATTATTGTATATATTTTTTTTTTTTTTTTTAATAAAAATGGTCTTATGTCGTTGTGCCAGAATAGGAGCCACATAAAATCTAGAAATAACTGCGGGTGAATCTACCCCCCCCCCTCTGTGCCTCAACACTTGCACTACATGTAATAGTTATATATGGCAGCGAATTTCCCACTGCACGCGGTGGTACACTAAAATCTATAATAATATAATGGAATATGATTTATTTTAAGTTGTAAATGAAATAATATATTATGTAAGATGTATGTTATACGTACCTATGTATAACGACACATGGTATCATGGGCCAGTGTCACCTTGTTGAATTATTTTCCTATACATCACGAACAAAATGTTTTCCGCTGACGTTTCAATGTCACGCGAGAAAGTGTTTTTTTTTATATATATTATATGTATATGCCATTTAATAATTCTCCTCTGTCATTTTATTATTATTATTATTTTACACGTGAAAATTGCCATTTTAATTTTTTTTTTTCCATTATTCGCACACGTCCAATAAGCCGGGCGTGCGCTCGCAAATAATGTGAAACGGAATAATAGTGAAATAATAATAATATGGTCTCTTTTCGATATAGTCAGAAACTCGCCCGCGCAATATTATGCGTATAATATATAAACATAATATTATGTTCAATGACAAAAAACTGATAGACAATACAAAGGAATAAAAAAAATCATATTTTAAATAGTAATAACATACCAATATAATAATATTTAGTGACAGCATTTTTTTTTCATCTTATTTTCGCTTAAAATTGCCGTTTTTCGTCACTGCATCAGTACGTTTATTAATTTCACATTATTTAGCATTAACGTGTCTAATTATTACGATATGATTAATTAAATGTGACTTTATAAATATAATAATATTAAATGTGGCCACTCGCCAAATGTAAAATCTAGACGAACGATGATGCTGTATATTTCCTCATTTCCTAGACAGTACACTGTAGCTATATATAGTTTATCCTTATCCTCAGCTCTTCCAATCACAAGATTTTTATGATTGAATAAAAAATATGTTATAGTCCACATTATTGGTCTGAGTTATTGGAATATATTTGCAAAAAAATGCTATATTTGAAAATTGTTGACGTTGATGCTCATAAATATAAATAATAAATTATACCAGATGCCCTTCTTACCTTTAAATTTTATTATAAATCAACTCACAGTCGTATTAAAATTATAGCGAAACAAAATGGATTCTGCCGAACACAAATTCGCTATGTTATATGCCAAAGGATAGGTTTATAATATTGTGAGGGTGTAGAATTTTCTTAAAAGTTAAGAGTTACGGTTGTAAACTAAAGTTGAAAGCATTCAATGAGATGAGATGATTATACCTGTAGGAGCAATAAATCATTCTCATTCAATTATATCAGTAGAATATTATAAATTGTAATTTACCTCCGTAGTAGACCTGCTCAGAAATAAATAATTAGGATTTCTATTTGTTGTTTGCATTAAAAATGCTCTAAAGTTCAAACGAATTACAAGAAACCTGCAATCTTTCATTGCGTCGATCTTGTTATTACTTTCCAAATGCTATACTCCTTTTGCACTGACATTACAATTTCATCACACGTTCTCCATTTACAGTATTATATTAGGTATAATTGGTACCTTTAATTGCGTTTTCAATTCAAAAAACCGTATCGTGTTATTACATTAATTCAACAAGGATTATGATGAACATATTTTCACGAAACCTGCCGATCCCAAAATATTATATGTATACTGAACAACGCGCAAGTTGTGAACACTAAACGAGTGTGGAAACGTATAGTAATATTTTATCGTTATCACAATGTAGGACGAGTACGATGATAGTATTTTCCAAACGACGTTTTTATATAACTATCATCATTATTATTATAATAATATCATATTAGCCCGCCACCACCGCCTCCGCTCCCTTTTTGCGGTCACAAACACGTTGTTTTAATTGACCCTCGGCCGTCGGGTAATGGATAAAAAAAAATACACTCAATTAGACAACAATGGGGAAATCATGGGTCGACCCCCCACCACCCCCGCCACCACGGCCACAAGCACCCCGAGATGGTGTATTAAAGAACTCTTCTAATAAACACGGCCGAACAGATATTATTATTATTTGTATTTATTTATCATTATTGTTGTTGTTATTATTATTGCTTTTTATTTCATTTTTTCCCGACGTTAATAATATTAATATATATATATATTATATAATAAATGTTTATAAACCATAAGTAGTAGTGGTGCACTAGAATGTGCCCGTATACACATGCACACACACCCACACGCGCTATGCGGTCGTGATTTCCCTTCAATTTTTTAATTTTCCCATATTATAGTATAATATACACAATATAATAATATTAGTCTACGTAATTATAATGCTTCAGCTCATCGTGGAAATAATATTGCAGCAGCGGTTTACTCTACACGGAACAGTATATATCGATAATTTCGTCCATTAATTTTGTACCGTACCCACAATATCATCTAAGTCATTATTATCATCGTCGTCATCGCCCGCGATCGTCGTCATCGTCATTACTATTATTATTATTATTATTACATGTCAAACGCCCCAAATAAATACTCGCGTGGCGCGTTAACTGATTGATGACGTTGTTTTTTCCCTTGTTGTTCCAACATTTTTTTTTCGATTTTTTTTTTTACATATTTCCTTACTATTTATTATAACGACCACGAGGTGGTGCTTCGACTGGATTAGGAGAGCATCACAGACAAACACGATGGTGTTAATACTATATTATTAATTTCGACGGCCGAGTCGATGTTTCAATATACGCGCATATAAGTATAACACTGCAGACACACTGTGTTTATACCGACAGAGAGCTGCATCGAGGTACCATCCAGTAACTTCGATGGAGGTTTTTGAAAGCAGATGTGGTTGGTACTTTTGGAAGTTTGGGAGGTCGAGATTGAAAACTATCAGTATTTTTTTAAATAATCGGAAAAATAAATAAAAATTTGTTAAAACTGTTTGGTAACCTTTATTGTTTGGACCGTCTCCGCTTGGATTGTATTTGATTAATTTTACTTTTTTTTTTTCTAAAAATGTCAAGAAAAAATTATATTCGTTCGGTCAAAAAGTTTAAAAATGTAATACAAAGGTCCCAATAAGTTTTTATTATAGCTATTTGCAAAATATTAACGATACATATAGGCACGATTATTTTTTTTAAGTGGAATATTGGTATTCAAATATAATGTTTTTGCAAAAATGAATTCATTCTGGTAAGAAGTAGGTATATGAATTTACGTCTTACTTAGGTACTATAGTTGATGACAACGAAAAATTTTATTTTTATTTTCATTGATAAATATTTTTAAGAAAAATTAATAATAGGTAATACCGTCCATGTCAGGGAGTTGCTTCAGCTAGTTTCCCCCCCTCCCCCTGCATACGCCAATGACGCTATCACCTAAACATTTCAACTCGATTATCTCGGATTGTATTTGGATTTTTGGGAGAAATATTATAGAGTAGGCAAGTACTATAATATTAATTAGTATATAAATTTCTTATTGCTCATCTACTGTTTCGGGGTTTGGGTTAAATTCTCGTGCCATTTTCTGTATGTTCTCTTGAAATTCTCTAGCTTTCCTACTATCCCTGAGTTTCTCTACATCATACCTGACAATTTCCGGTCTCATATTCCTACTCATTGTTTTTAGCTTAACCCTAAGGTTGCTAGCCACTAGGAAATGGTCTGAGTCGCAGTCAGCTCCTCTGTATGTTCTTACGTCCGTTATGTTATTGGCAAATCTCTCATTTATTAATATATGATCTATTTGGTTTACGTGTCTACCATCAGGTGACACCCATGTCCCTTTATGTATGTTCTTATGCGGGAACATTGTACTCTTGACTTTAAGACCTTTCCCTATGGCCATATCCACAAGTTTTGTGCCATTGTCATTAGTCATGTCGTGTAAACTGTGGGTACCAATAGTTGGTCTATATGATCTCTCTTTCCCTATTTTGGCGTTCATGTCTCCTAGTACAATTTTTATTTTGCTATTACTAATCCCTTCTAGTAGTTGTTCTATCTCAGTATAAAAATCTTCTTTTTCTTGTTGTGATTTGTCCTCCGTAGGTGCATGTACGTTAATGAATACGATATCGAACCATTTAGTCTCTATTTTTAGCAACGCCAGTCTTGGGTTAATTATTCTAAAATCTTTTATCGTTGGTACTATATTATTACGTACCACAAAACCAACTCCATATTGTCCTCTTTCGTCACACCCCCCAAAAAGGATTGTCATATTGCCCATGTCTATACTTCCTGCTTCCTTCCATCTTATTTCCTGCAGAGCTACTACTCCTAGACCATATTTTTCTACTTCCTTAATCATACTTTGTGCAGCACCGGGTTTGTAAAGAGTTCGTACGTTCCAAGTTCCAAAATTAAGTTCCGTGTTTCCGTTTCCATGTCTTTTTCCATTAAATCTAGTCCGAGGCTTGTTCTTAGGATCCTGAACAAAGCATTTTTACGAGGCAGGGTTGTTAGCCCTGCGCTCAACCCCCAACCTGGAGGACCAGACTACCCCAACCACTTAAGGTCAGGGTACGGCTACTGCAGTGTACTGGAGGTACACTGGGCGATGGGAGCGCCACTTTCCCTACGCCCTACTAGCTAGAGAATTTCAAGAGAACATACAGAAAATGGCACGAGAATTTAACCCAAACCCCGAAACAGTAGATGAGCAATGGAAAATAATTAAACATACCCTTAGAAATGTGTCGGAGAAAGTTTTAGGGAAAGCCCATAGAACGAAGAAACCCTGGTTTAATGCTATATGCCAAGAAGCCCTGAAAAGAAGGAAAATAGCAAGAGAAAGATGGTTAAATGATGCTAACAATCAGGAAGAAGAAAGAATCTTTAGAGTTAAAAGGAAAGAAGCTCATAACATTCTTAGATGTGAAAAGAGAAAGTATGTTCAAAATGTAATAAGGGAGGCAGAACAAGATTACAGGTCACACAATACACGGCAGCTATATCACAAGGTAAATAGTTTTAAAGGCGGATATAAAAGACAAGAAAAATTTCTGAAAATGGACGATGGAAGCCTAGTGACAAATCAGGAAAAAATAATGGAGAAATGGGCAGAGTACTTTGAAAAGCTACTCAATTGTGAAGTACCAGTTGATACATTTACATATGGACACAACGAACCCAATGATGATCCCTGCCCACCCCCATCAAAGGAAGAAATCGAACAACAGATCAAAAGGCTCAAAAACCACAAGTCACCCGGGGAAGATGACCTTCAAGGGGAAATTCTAAAGCATGCGGATAGCTCCATGATAGAAAGTATATACTTGTTGATAAAAGAAGTGTGGGAGACGGAAATGTTACCGATAGATTGGGGAGTAGCATACATACGCCCAATACACAAAAAAGGCGACAAGCAAGTCTGTAGTAACTATAGAGGAATAGCGTTGCTAGATACAGCATATAAGGTATTATCATATTGCATCCTAGATAGAATCAAACCTCTGGCCGAACAAGTGGTTGGGGACTATCAATGTGGATTCAGGCAAAATAGGTCAACGACAGATCAGATATTTATAATCAGGCAGTTATTCCAGAAAAGCTGGGAATATAATAAGGAACTCCATGTTATCTTCGTTGATTTTCAAAAGGCGTATGACAGTATAGATAGAACTAGCATAACCGAAATTCTGAAAAATTTCCATTTCCCAAGGAAAATAGTACAATTAGTTGAAGCTAGTATAAGACAAACTAAAGTCAAAGTCAAAGTAGGAAACTCGACATCGAGGATGGTGGAGGTAAGAACCGGACTTAGACAGGGGGATGCCTTGTCGCCAGTACTCTTTAATTTGGTATTAGAGATGGTGATCCGAGAAATGAATATTGGAAGAGATGAAGGAGTAAGAATGGATAGAACTTGCTTTAGTCTGCTCGCCTATGCAGACGATATAGTCTTGCTAGGAGAAGATGAACAAAAAGTGGTAGATTTATGCGGCAGGTTAATAGAATCAGCAAAGAAGGTAGGGCTACATCTCAACATAGAGAAAACGCAGTACATGAAAGTTAGTAGGGAACTAGATAACCTTCAGGAGACCGAAACCATAACAGTTGGCCAGTACGAGTTCAAAAAAGTAGAAGATTTCAAATACCTAGGTACGATTGTAACACAGAAGAATGAATGTCAAATTGAAATTCAACAAAGAATAAAAATGGGAAATAAATGCTTCCATGCACTAGGCAAACTACTAAGCTCGAAAGTCCTGTCAAAAGAGGTTAAAACTCAGCTGTATTTGACAATCATACGACCAATAGTCATGTATGGTTCACAATGTTGGACGTTACGAAAGACTGAGGAGGAAAGATTAGTAGTTTTTGAGAGGAAGGTACTTCGTAAAATATATGGACCTATATATGATCAAGAGCTTCAAGGATGGAGAAAAAGACATAATCAAGAACTGACGGAGCTTTTCAATAGACCAAATATTATAAACGAGATCAAACGGAGTAAGTTGGAATGGGCAGGACACGCAGTTAGGAAGCAAGATTCAATGGTTCAAAGGGTACTCCAAGAAAACCCAAAGAGAAAAAGACCACTGGGTAGACCAAGGCTACGCTGGGAAGATGGAATTAAAAAAGATTTCCTAAGTGCTGGTGGAGCGGAATATGATCACATGGACTGGAAGGAAGTAGCGGAGAATAGAGAAGAATGGGAAAGGATTTGTTCTATGGCAAGATGGTCTCAAAGGCCTTAATAAAAAAAAAAAAAAAAAAAAAAAAAAATAAATTTCTTATTGCTTGTACAATACAATAATTACTTTTTGTTAAATGCAAATGCAAACTTTTTCTACACATTCAGATAGACTTATTTCCCTAAGTATATTTTGTCTAAAATAATGTCTATACAAACAAGTTTCATCTATTCACAAAAAATCATCAAGGTTAGAGTAAGTTGCAATTTCGGTATTTACTTCAGATGATAATATGTCGAAATATTGAGGAATTTAAATTTAAATGTATTATAATTAAACCATAAAAGTAGTATAGATTAACAAGCTAATTCATTTTTTTTTCATTTGCTCTAAATTAGCAAAATAATCGGAATGATCTTGTATAAAATAGTCAAGCGTTTTCCTTTCAACAACTAAAACATTGGATAATTTCTAATGTCCTAAATTGGAGAGATCAAATATTTTTAAAATTACACCATGTTTGGATATAATTAACAATTGAATTTGAATTTGTCAAAACTGATGTTGCAAATAAAATGTTTCTCTTTTTTCCCTATTTTAATTTTAAAGAGTACTTACTTGGAATTTTTAAATTTGATCTAACTGTAATACACTCTAATACAATCAAATTCTTCGCTCACACAGAATCTAAAATTACAAAATTAACATAATACAAACAATTTCTTTCGTTATTTAACTATATAGAATATGGAAAATATGTATGTATAGGTACATTTTCTATCAAAATTTTCTCAAAATGCTGATGAAACGGATCGTAAACAAACAATCGAGTGTTCTTTTAAATATGTTTTTATCCTTACAGTTTTTCACAGACCAAATAAATAATTTTTTTCTTAAATTTCAATATTTATATTTTCGTACATAAATTATTTTTTTTTTTTTATTTTTTTATTTATCATACATCCGAGTATCCGCCTTACACCTATTTTACCAGTGCTATCGTTTTAAAATAAAACGGCTAAAAAAACTTATTAATTCGCAAGTGTTTATTTGCGATAAGCGCTGTGCTTGCCAGTGCAGTGTTCCTATAGGTCAATTTATTGTTATTCACTATGAGGTATTTATTTTTTGGCTTTGTGTATGCACAACGACGATAGATTATTTCCAGTGTCTGATAATATACGCTAACCATGATTGTGTAAGTGTATAGGTTAGTAAAAAATATTGACTGTAAACTGCAGAATAATAGTTTTCTAGTTTTCAAGCCATAAAAAAATTTCAATCGGATTGTGTGAACAACTTTAAAATATTTAAATATTACAATAACATATCGCGTATTACGTTATGTTGTACTATTTTTCTTATATTAATATATTATGTACACCACCATGATTTCATGCTGCCGCAAAACAAAGGTACTAAACTCCGAAAATGTTCTCACTTGATATTATTATAATATTATTAATTATTACCTACTGATGCAAACGTAATAATAAAAATGACCCAAAATCGCATATTCGTATTGTTTATAATATAATATTATTATCAATAAAATCATTTTCATGGTCTTACCATGAAGCCCCACAGTGATAATATTATATTACACAGTTAAGGGGATTGGAAGCGGCGATTTTCTGTCTTTATCTAACACACGTGGAACATAGGATTATAGACGTGTTCTATGTCCAACGTACCGATTAATCTAATGAAGCGATAAGAATTCTGAAAACAGATTTGAATTTGTCGTCAAGTCTACTTGAGATCGACTTTCCCACATTTTTGATATTGTCCCACCAATATCATAAAAATGATATATTATAAAAAGTACTTAAAAAATTTACAAATTTCAACTTTTGGAGAAGTTTAAATCAAAAAATCAAAAATGTGGGAAAGTCGATCTCAAGTAGACTTGACGACAAATTCAAATCTGTTTTCAGAATTCTTATCGCTTCATTAGATTAATCGGTACGTTGGACATAGAACACGTCTATAATCCTATGTTCCACGTGTGTTAGATAAAGACAGAAAATCGCCGCTTCCTATCCCCTTAACAATTCAATTGTAATAATATAGGAGGTCCTTGTAATACTATTATATTTATAGAAATAATGTTTTACACGTCGCATAGGTACCTACGCAGGGTTTTCGTAAATACTAATTTACAGCAACTTCGGCGCTAAATGTTGTTTACAAGTCTTAAGACTCCTCTAATTAGAGCTGTTGTAGGAATTGACACTGTTGTGCAGATATAAGAGAAAATATTACGTGTTATAGCTGTCTTTAGCTGTTATCCCCTTTAATTGGCAACGATCGTCGAACACTATAGTATAAATCGAGTAGAGGTATATGCCTACACAAATTCCATAAAATACAGAGCACATATATTTTAAGCACACGATATACATACAAACTCGTAGACTTTGTTCATAATACAATAATTAATAATAATTATTAAAATATTAGGCGCACGTAGGTATAATCTATACAATGTTTAGCGTTCACGTATACAAGCAGAGCAAAATATTATTGAAAAGAGTACATGATTATAACCACCAACGTTCTTCCCGAACAAACAGTCACAGAGCAGTTGTAGGCGTCTATAAAAATAATTGTTAAGGAATAATAACCTCTATGGGTAATCAGAGAAATACAGTGAGAATTATTGGGCTATGGAAAGGGACTAAGTGAGCACTAAGTTGTAAATGGTTAGATAATTAAAGAAACCGTTTAGCTTTAAATTAATTCGGATCTCTGTCAAAAATAAATTTTATTAAGTATAAAATAAGTTTTTTCCTTTTATTTACTATTCACTAATTCAGTTCGGCACAATCATATCCACATAAATCATACATTCTTACATACAATTTATTTACTGTGCATAATGTTATGATTTATTATTTTTATTTTATTAACTCCAATCGGCAGTTTTCTGTAAGCAGATGATGCATTATTTTGTACTTACATATGTTTTTTTTCATTAATATTATAATATTCAAATATTATAAGAGCAGTATTAAACTACATGTGTGTAATGCGTATATTGTATATAATACCAAATATATACGGAGCCACGTAAACTAGTTCATTTGTTTTTAAATTAAATAATACTTACTTAAATGCGTTATTAAATATTTAAGACTAACAAATTCGAAAATAGTAGTTGGGCTAAAATAATAAATGCCTAATAATAATTATTATATTCATTATAATTACGGATTTCCATCCATAAGTATATATCCTATATCGACTCAAAATGGGGGTTATGGGGGTGATATCTTCCCTTCCCCCGGATACCAAATTTTGTACAAAATACAACAAGTATAGTATAGTAATATGAATAGGTATAATATTATGTGTATACTAAATGCATATTAAATATTTCACATACCCCCATTGAAAATCCTAGATACGCTACTGTTGTGGACTAATTCGACCGAAATGGGCAATCCAGTAGATTGGATATAGGGTTTGGTATGTTTCCAAACGTGGTTTAAATTGCTCTCTAAACTTTTCTGATATCTCTAAAAACAATCTCTAAAACTTTCGTCAAAATCGGTGGAGTAGTTTTTGAGTCTATAAGTTACAAGCATAAAGACAATGGCCTCTTGTTGTACATTTGAATGACAAACATAAATTATATTAAATATTATTTTATCTAAAAAAAATCCTATAACAATGCACGCCAGTCTATATAGGTACTAATTTTTTTCTTAACTTGTATTTCTATAACTAATGGTAAAACAATATATAACCAAAAAAATTATTTGATTTTAGTGTGTCAAAACGAAATGGATGTGTGAACCACTCTATACCAACCTATCAAAAAAGTTAGAAGAAAGAAGCTACCCCTTGGTCACTAGGAATCTATTTATAAAACTTTTATTGAAATGGGTCCAGTTATTTCTGCGATTAGAGAGTTTAACAATAAACAATAATTTATTTATTTCATCAGTTTTGAAACGATAGTATAGATACAGAATAAAGATATAGATAAATAGGTTTAAAAAAAATATTATTTTCGAAATGAATGCATTATTGTTCTACGAAACTGTATAATACACAATATAATAGATTTTAGGTGTACATAGTCGAAGGAAATCAATAAAACACCAAAGATATAAATGTAAGATATGACACGTGTTGATGCGTACGATATAATAATATATCTTTATAATTTTATATTAAATTATGTCACATAGGTATGGTCGTTACAGGATATACGGCCATTAAGATACCTCGAAGATGGTGTTTGTGTACTCCAATATACTTGTCTTATACTAAAATTCGATACGATATCATGACTATATATTGTATTATGTAATATGTGTAGCTACATAGGGCATACGTACATATTATTGTATACGATATGCCATATGCACATTAGATATATGTATAATATTTAGTATTAGAACTTGCAGGCATAATACTATTACGTATTTGATGAAATCTATTCGTAAATATTGAGCTTGCACTTTGTATCTACTGCAGTATTATGTACACACATCAGAGAATACGATAATATTATATTCTGCATGATAATAATAATAATAATAATATTATATGACTGCTGTTGCCGGGTACATTACGACGATCATAGAGTTTTGTGTGTGTAGTATGGTATACGTACAAGTAGCTCCGAGTTGTGGTGCACTTAGCCCGTCCTAATTTAGCCGGACCCCCCGCCAGCGCCTCGGAGGCCACCTACTGTCTGTCGGTTAATTACAATCTAGATTAATAAGAGAGAAGCCTGCAGGCTCTATTGCGGTCTTCGTACTGGAAATTTAATCAACTCTGTCGTCGTCGTACTATGGCCAGCCGTCTTCCACATGCGCGCGCACGTGCAAATACGTAAAATAATAATAATATACAATATAATATACAATATAATGTACATAGATAGGTATAATAGGCGTCGTACGTTCTATTGATATAATATATACTGTATAGTGTTCTGTTCGTGTAATAAATATGCATTTCGATTTTGATTTTGTTGGACCGGACCCGTGACAGGAAGACTGGCGAGCTCAGATCGAATTTTGAATTTCGTTTTCGTGTGTAAGACTAACTAAAACAGTAAGTTGGTATCTTAAAAGCAGAGGTTCGACGAATGTAGCAAGCTCGTGAAGTGTAACACCGGTTAAATGTTTTCATCCCGCCAACATCGAAAAATTGAAAAACCAGCTCGGCATATATTGGTACCTAGTCGAAAATCCAAAAAATATAATAATATAATATTATGAGTATAGAAAACATTATTATATTCCATTGTTCTTCTTTCCGGTGGTAGATATTAAAGTTAAATACCACATAATGTTATATTATTATCGTTATTACGGACACGTATTATAGCAAGTTGTACAACTCTGTGAATTCGCTCGTAATAATATTATTATATTAATGTGTTTCGAACAACAACACACAAACGCACACTGACTTATCGTCACGGATCAATCATCAAAACGCTGAAATTTAATTATAATATTTTGCTTTATGTCTTATGTGGGCCATGAAAAAAAAATCGTCAATATTATGATATTGTCGAATGTACGCGGCGGGCGCATTACGCAATTTGAAAATCAAGGTTTTTTCGTGTCACACCACAACAGTGGCGGGTCGAGAGGGGTAGATTTGACAGTTCGATAGAATTTTCGGTCTATGAGGTCGTTCGAAAATATCGTATACGCATTCCCGACGGACGTATAATATCTCATACGAGGTTTGTTACACATGTGACACTATTATAATGTATATATACTCAAGCGATAATATCGTATTATGTACGTGGTACATCCGTCGAGTGGAACGAATTTTACTCTTGACTTATAGTGCGCCAGTGCCTATATTTATTAGTTCTATAATCATTTCGTAAATATTGCAGCTATGATAAAACTATAGTTTTTCGAGGAAAATATTGTTCTCATAAATACGAGCTGACGGTCGACTTTATTTACAATATATTATGATTTCTTAACAATATATATATATATATATATATATATATATATATAGGTAAATTTTAGCTTAGGCCAAAAGAATGTGTAAAACGAGGGTTCATATTCAAAATTCAAATACACGAGCTCTTGCAAGCGTATAAGACCTTTTAACAACTATAAGACTTAAAAATAATGTATGTAATATAACATTGAAATATGTCCCATAGATATAATATTTTGATCATTTCATGAAACGAAAGTGGGTAAAGACCTAAGTAAATGGTATAAAACATTTTAATAATAATTACTTGTTATAATAAACATATTATAAATATTGACTTATATAGGGTGAACGCATAATTGGGACATTAGCGACTATACAGCCTCCACAAAACGTGAATATTATATAGTCACATCTTCAATCAAAAAATTTAATTTTCGTTGATAATCAGTACAATTTTGTAGAGTCGGTAAAAATCAGTCAATCTTGAAGTAAAGACCAACAACTATTGTGAAAGTTAAGACTGGTTGAATATTTATGTATACAATATGCTGCATAGTAATAGTAATAAGTCTCCACCACGGGCTAATAGTTCTTGAAATAAGACTAATGGGCTTGGAAAAAATTGAACCCAAAGTCCACTAATATCAATGAGCGTCAAAGGTACATACGAATATCCTACAAAAAATATAACTTGTAATTTATGAGAAAACTGGAATAGTTTCTGGGTCGATGAAAATGTAACTCTATAATATTACGATTTATGAATATTGAACAACTGTAAATATTAAACGTCAAACACAGACATAGGCGTGAGCGTATATACCGGATTATGATGGTTCGTGCAGTTGACCTCGTATCGTCTGCCGAACCAAATACAATGCGTATATATACCTAGGTAAGTACCCATATAGACGCGAGTCGGCAGGACACAAAAGTGTCCGAATGTCCCTTGGGCGTTTTATTTACGACCCCCCCCGTATGGCGCCGCATTATTTTTTAAATCCGACTTCGGGTCCGTGGTTCGGGTAGAATACGATTGCGCGCATTACTATTGCGCTCATACCCTTTTGGCTTACGATTGCGCGTGTTAAATACGATTACACGATTGTGCAATGTTGCCAAATTTAATAACACGATGATACAAATTCTAAGATAACTAATGTCGTATTTATCTGCAGATTATCTCATATTTTTAAGAACATCGTACAGTGATGCGGTGCTAGCGGCACTCGTCGCTACGCTCCTCGGCGCCGTCGCTCCGCTCCGCAAATCGAAAATATCCCCCGACTTGCTGTGCAACACCTCCCCAAGTGGGTCACAGGGTTAAGAAATTCAGATCGTGAATAATCGTTTTAAATATACCGACTCAGACACTTTTCAGTAGAGCGCATACCGAATCAGCACTTGTTGGTAGAGCGCATACCGAAACAGAAACTTGTTGGTAGAGCGCATACCGAATTAGCACCAGAAATTGTAAAAATAATATTATAATCCTGTTTTATTTTTTGACTGTTGATGGTATACATAATTTATTATTATATTTATTAAATTATTATTAAAAACTCTTAGCTCAAGCAAAATTAAATTACTTTTAATTTGGCAACGTCGCATGAAGTTTTACGAGCAATCGTACATATATCTTACCCAAAATGTATGTTCTATTGTCCCATTAAAACATGCGCAATCGTATTATGAAAAAGGTAAAATGCGCGCAATCGTATTTTACCGCGTGGTTCGAGCCGCCGTCGCGCGTGCGGAACAAGGAGGTACAATAAAATTTTTTGAAAATGTGTTTTAAAATCCGTGACGTTACCTGTGCGGTACGGTATTCTAAGCTCTCTGACGCCGAGCGTGTACCTACGTATATACATAGTAATAATAATTGTACATAGTAGGTTAGGTATATTGTGTAGGTACAATGCGCGTGTGTGTATATAGACCGTGCGCACAAAAGGTTTGTTGTATTCCCGTGACCTATATTTCAGTTCAACAAGATTTACGATAAACATTATACGACGAGAATAATGTAAAACGACGTCGCGGACAGGATCCGGCGGCTCCGCGATGGTACAGCAGCAGTCTTCAGACGCGGCGCCACCGACGGCGGCGGCGGTCTATCTGCAGAGGCAGCCGACTACGACGCGTCGCGTCCACGTCATTACCATTTTTCGGAGTTTATATTTTATTCATTTATGCGTCGGCCGCATCCGGCGCGCATTATATATGCGTCACCGTCGGCGCGAGCGGTCGTCAAAACTTGACTTTCGGCCACGACGACGACTATACCGCGGTTACCGGTAAACATCGCCTCGTCCTAGCAGGAGGTGGGGCTCATCAAATCCGCCGAGAGTTCGTTAGTAAGAAAACCTATGCGATACGACGACCATGACAGTGCGCTGCAAGTCCGGGGGCAGTGAATATTTTCACCGGCTCTTGTTTTCGTCATACAACCGGCCTACCTACGCATGACGACCGTTTAGTTATAACATAATTTTTAATTTTTTAACTCAAAAGATACACTCTGACCTACGACCTTCGTTGTGACACAAGTCTTCAACGACTGTAGTCTGTGTCAGGGATAGATCTATCTAAACACAGAAAATATCAGCTTGACATTTCAATACACTTTTTGGACGTCAAACTGTTGAGCGTTGTATGCGGTGGCCCGGTTCGGCCCTTAAAAATCTATTAAAGCCGTCCAGGGGGCTCGGCTAGGGCACACCCTGCGGGCACGACTAAATTGTATTATGACGACGACGACGAAAAACCGCACTTGAATCGACTGAGAGCCGGAGACTTCGGTGGGCCCCGCCGATGATGCGATGACGGCGATGATGATGACGACGATGGTTATCCCGAAAAAACGACGACCCCGGTTTTTTTTTTATAAGTTTTTGAAGATACCGCGAGATAGTTTCGTTTGCGCGCGGTAATCTAACCCATGCCAGCGCGTAGTGCGAGTATTATGTATTATATATAATTAAGATCGAAATTCGATCTCGTTGATTGAGCATTGTTTGTCGGGTAAACCTATTCGACGGCCCGCGAGATTGTACGGCGGCGGCGGCGGCGGCGGCAGCGGGTACATAATATATAAACTCGTCATGTATAATAATAATAATAATAATATACAAGCCGCCCGGGCACCGGCGAAGACGACGACTAGGACGACGACTAGGACGACGGCTAGGACGACGCGCACACCGCGCCGATCATTAATTAACGCCGCGCGAAATCACGTGTGTGCGTGTGTACGCCGACGACGACGTGTAGAGTACAATAACAAAGGATCGTAACGCGGATATAAAAGAAAAGAAAAAAAAAACCCGTATATAATAATAATAATAATAATAATAATAATAGTATTAATATTTCCTCGGGAGACTGCAGCGGGACGAGCGCGGACGGGCGAGAGGATCGGAGAAAAATGAGCCGTGAAATCGGACGACGCGCAGGGAGAAAGGTCGTGTCGGCGGCGGCGGCGGCGGCGGTGTGCTGGGCTGCCGGCGGCGACCCGACGACGGTTCCATGCTGAGCCGGGCGAATCCGACTCCGCCGTCGCCGTCGTTCTCACACCATGGCGTCTTGGCCTGGCGGAGATGCTGCACGTACACACCACGAGCGAGCGAGCGCGCGCGCGCGCCTCCTAGTCTTCGCGCGCGCGGGCTAATTACAAACGTGGTGGCGGCCCGTGTCGCCGTCGTCGTCTTCGTTGTTGTTATTATTATTTTACCCACATTATGCGTTGGTTTCTCGCCGTCGATGTAATTAGGTCAATCGGCGACGAAACGCTCCGCACGTACACTGAAAATAACATAATATTATAACGCACGCAGACATTTTGGGTACTGGTTGGAATATTATTTTCTATATAATATGATATTACTATGTATATATACCTATAGGTCATATTATATACCTACACGGCTATACTTATAGAGCCGTACATATTATACTGACGCCTAAATGCAAGTACGAGTGTTCAACGGATTCAATACAATGGTAACGACACAATTAATAACCGCGAAAACACACTGTTTGGAATGGACGGCGGTTATCGTGCACGTTATCTTCGATGTAACGATAATCAGAGGTGATATGTATGTGTGTTTTCTGCTTATATAAGAGCGTCCAAAAGGTCCTGTTCGACGGGGGAGGTCCGATGTCAAACTTCTGTAAACGATTTCGATCTCAATAATAATCGTTATTCTTATGACACGTATTTTATTATACTGTTACTTTAAAACAAATTATTCTGAAGACCGAGTGGTTCATAATATGACCAAAATATTACTGAACAAAGACATTCTTATAAACTATATACAAATAGTATATATATGTTTGTGCATACATGTATATTTTGTTATACAATCAAGTGATAGGTGATTAATGATTATTGTACAAAACCGTATGAGTTTTTTTTTCCTTTATTTTTCGCAGCTCCCCTTGGTTCTCTTTTCAACGGTCAACCAATTGGTCCAAAGTTTATAAACAAACTAATTATTCCTGTTAATTCTCCAAGATGACTCCAAAGACGCTTGAAGCTCAATGGTATGATCACTCAGTATAAGATAATATAAATTCACTAGTATATTTAAAAAAATATATATTATAAATTATATAATATAGAATTAAAATTTAATAATATATATATAAAATTTCACTCAGATCATAAACACATTATTACGACTATCTGACAGGTACAGATTGTGTAAGTATTTAAAAATCAAGAAAAATACAAATATGATAACTATTGTAACATATTATTAAAATGATTTAATTCGTGCGTTTCACCTAATGAAGTTTCACCATTTAGCACTGACATGCCGACCAATAAGTACCTAACCTATTAGATCCAGATTCCATAAAAAATTAAATAAATTCAATTGCATACCTAGGTATGCTAGGTAAAAGTTTTGTTTTAATTTTTTTAGATGCATCATTACAATGGTTACTTCAATACTCCATTAAAAAAATAAATATAAGTATTAACGTTATATATTTTTAACATTTAATAATTTTCTTTTATTCTAGTTCTTATAATTAATACTTATTTCAGTTGAAATGTTTTAATTAATTATAAAATATTTTATTCTCATCGAGTATGATAATCTCCTTTGATCTAATATAAAAACCAAACACAGATACATTAATAATTGATACTGCTACAATGTAAAATAAATTATTAAAAAAAAATAATTATTATACATTTTTTGCATATAAGAATGACCAACGGAAAATACCGTGGTTACTCAAATAGGTTAGGTAACCAAACACATATTAATATTATGTTCACATGCATAATGTGGACGATGGACTAGTCTACCGAGGTTACAGTAATTATTGGTAGAGCTTCGCCGAACATTATGGGTGCATTCGGGTGCGCTTTCGGAAAGTTTCCACCAATCACCGCTGATTAGCCTATTTCAATACAATTTCGATGCACTTATATACAGAACCTCGTGATGTTCATTAAAATCATGACAAAATAACAAGGTAAGATCACAATTTTGTGATACGCGTCATATCTCTATTCTCTGAAATAGGAGTGGGAGTCTTCCTCGGCTTTTCATCGGTCCTTGATAATATTATATTATTAACTCATAAAACCCGCGATAAATATAAGCCAGTCAAATGACGAGGATGACTCCCACCCTATTATGCGTTGACCGAACGAAATTCAGTTTATTGTTATTTCGTCAAGATTAAAATGTTCTAAATGTGCTATTCGTATTTTCCTAGTTGTTAGAAATTTTAGTAACGACCTAAACAATATTCGACGTACCAATTAGATATTCTTATTCCGCAAAAGTATTAAATCAATCAACTCATACCCGAGATACGATTTACGATTTTATCCATCGTATTATTATACATTCCTCTATTATATTATATCGTATTGTGTGTATGTATTTTATCTGCTGCATATTGAAGAAATCACGACTTTATATCCGAGAAGGAATATCCCTGGCCCAATGCTGCCGGAGGTTCGCTCCGTTATAACAATAATATAATAATTGTACAAACATCGACGCGAGCACAATGATAATAATAATCTCCGAACGTCATCACGCGCAACTTTCTAATAGCCGAACGACCGACCGTCGGAACGGTAGTTTTATAATTATTTCGATAGCAATCTGCGAAAGTGCGTCAATTGTGATTTTGCAAGCATATTACACAAACGCCGGCAGCAGACACAAGCCTCCAAGCGAGACAGTGTATGTGTGTGTGTGTGTTTGTAAAATTCTGTTAGGCATATAATAATATTATACTTATAAAATACCGACATTGTTGCCCTGAATCTCTGTCGTCTAAAAAGGTTAGCCATACTTACCTAATTATGCGATAGCGTCAAGGGTAGATTGGTCGAAGTACGACTAGTCAGCCGATTTAAATATTGTTATTTGTAATCATTCTTAGTTGTACAGAAACTGTCAGAAAGTACCTGGTAATGCTATTATAGAAAAGTTAGTAAAAACTATCTTAGCAGATATTCTAGCCTCTAGGGCATAGGAAAAATGAATTACACCGATCGTTCTTGCATATCATAGTATGTTAGACGAAATAATACTATTTATTTAACCCTTTCAGTCCCACAATATGATTGAATAGTGATAGGTAGCGATTTTTAGTAAATGGCTTTTTCCTATCGAATTTTGTAATCAGAACAATATTCTGCAGTAAAACGATTTTTAGTTTTTATCGATTATCAACTGAATTATTATATCTACAGATAATACATTTTATTGTAAAATTGTAGGTAACACTATGGTACATATTTTGATGTTAGCTGCACTGTTCTAGGATAAAAATAATTGTCATTTCTATCACAAAAACCCAGCTTAAACTGTGTGCCATCATAATGGCAGTTGGGACTTGCGCACAGATAGTGGCCAATATATTTCCGCGGTATACCTATTATTATACCTAGGTATTGAAATTTCGATTTTGGCCATTGGTGTGGAAATCACGGTATAGGTACTTAACTGCCTACCGTGCTTCGGTGTACTAATCATCGTTGAACATCCAAATATAAAATAATGTGTGTTACAATATATTATTATGAACATGATAACAGCTGGAAAACATGACGAAAATATAAGTTTGATGGGTACACGAAGTGCGCCAAGTTATCCAAACCATTCCTCTCAATTTCGAGTGTTGCACGACTTACGTTGATAGGTATAGTACAATAATGGATGTCATACGGTACTGTATAATAATATTTATCCTTGTGTGTACGGATTCAGAGCACTTTACGTGCTTCTTCGGCTTGCACGATTGCAAAGTTGTGGAAATGTACAGCACAATAATAATATTACGACCGACTTCAGTACAATATTATGTGGAATAAATCACAAAAGCGTTTCCTGCCTCGTGGAAATCCATAACTATAATATATACACCGATGGGTATTAACGATGATTATTTTTAATTATATTGTGTACCTACGGCTGGTTACACAGTGGTTACATAGGTGCATGTTATATTATTAGAAGTCTGCAGAACAAACTGCAATATAGAGTTGTATCAAAATGATGTGGAATATTTTGAGACCGTAACATGGTGCGGTAAGTAAAATTTACAAGTTGATTAGTTATAAGTTATAAGTTATAAGTATTCAGATATCAGAGTTTAAATGATTCGGAGTAGTGGGCCGACATTTTGCGGGGTAGCTGTGACCACCATACTCCGCTTATCCAAACTAAAAATATTTATAAATTTAAACTGATTGACTGGCCTATTTTTAAAAAATAAATAATTTATAGAAAATATTGAATATTCTTGGATAAACAAAAAAATGCAAATATTAATTATTAATGTATTAAATACTGTTTTAATAACATAATATCTTTACTATACTATATTATTATGATAGCTTAGTATATGATGATAAGTGATAACCAATTAATGAGGTTTAGACACAAAATATACCGTTATCGTGGTAATTTGTTATTCTGCAAACACCATGATATGTTATTATGTTTTATTAGGTAGGTAGTAGGTACCAATGTAACTTGAAACATCTTATTCATAGACTTATTCATAGAAATTAAGAATAAACATAAGGCTCTAATACTCTGTTTAAAGCTAAACTATTTTAAGAAAAATCAAATATGATTTCTATTTATTCTATGATAATACATCACCATTCATGGATTTCGTTCGTTAACATATTATATTATTTACATATTACATGTTAACAAAAAAATGGAAATAATATGAAGAATCTTTTGTGATTATAATATTCATATCGATATTTCACAAAAAAAAAATTATGCTTGGAAATTTGTCCCGTATATTTTGTAAAGTATTTATAATATTAACTGACACACAGCAAATGTAACAAAATGTATAACAAAAATATCGGTCAATGGTTTAATACATAATATAGTTATTAGTTACAATATAAGGTACTACCGACACCGACCAATTGACTTAACTGTATATTATATACGTTATACGTATATAGCTATTAATTATTATATAGCCTATAGGTATAAGCTATAATTATTATTTCGTACAAAAATATTTCCTTTGAAAAATCGCTGATTAGAGTTGATATAATATTATTATGGTGATTGGTGAATCACAAACGAAACGATAAATAAATAAATTAAATATAAAATTAATTTAACATACAATAATTATTATTAACTGACTTTATAAAACATTATAATATGCGCCTTCGTTTTTTTAACATTTTGTCAATATGATAAAAAAAAATATTTAAATAATATTATTTATGTATCATAAATATAATATTATTTTATGGTATTAGTCTTAAAAAATAAAAAAAATAATTTTATTTCCTATTGTTTGTTTGGCTTCTCTTTTGAAAGCAATACTGCAGAAAAAATTTATCATATTATTGGTTTTAACAATCAGCAGAATACTGATGTTAAGAAGGAATAGTATGTTAATCATATTGTAATATAATTTGTTTTACCGAGCCACCTACATTATATTTTATAAACATATTATAATCTTATTGGAATAATGAAATGCATATTTACACTAAAGCTATTTGATCGTAATTGTATACCTTTTTTGAAATTGCCACTTTGGTACCTAATTTTATGTAACTTATGTGTTTTACTATAATTTTCATATTTCCTTTATGCCAATACATCAAGGATTAAGTATGAAGAATTATCTTATAGGCGTAATATATAGATTATAGAATATAAACACATATTTTCAACTAGGTGATAAATTAAATATTGAAATTGCATACAAAATAATAACATATTATGGTACTGAATACTGATAAAGACGTGATAAATATTTGATTTATGATGTATTTCATAAAAATAATACATTTTATAAAAGTCTATGCAGTTTTATACAGTCTGCAGAATTGTAGATGATAATGAAATATATAAATTTATTTTTTGTTTTTTAATAACTACTTACACAAGTTGACTAGTATGATACAAACAGAATGGCAGGAAACGAATTTAATCTAAATACATATGACATAACAGGAAATAATTAGCATTTATCATGTATGTATATACATAGGTTTGTCATATAAATTAAGTTCAATTATAGGTACTAATATTATTGATATCCATTAAGGGATATTATGATAAATTACTTACTAATTTTATTAATCACTCAAAGGCCCTCAATTCCATACTTTAAATTTCAAATAAACTATTAACGGTTTATTTAAAAATCAAAATTTCCCCTTTTGAGTATTATACATCATTGTTCTGCTATATTTTGACGCCTTGTGTCCTTTTAACGTTGTTGTATCCATATAAATATGTGCATATTACAATAAAAAGACCTGTACTCCTATACTAGAAAATTATAATATAATATTTAAACAACTTTAAAATAATGATACCAAAATGTAAAAAGAAGGAAAAACAGTTTTTGTGGTACAGTAGAAAATTATAACTTTACTGACAACGGAATGTTTCAAGTTTCGAGTTTCTACGATTTGAAATACAATTTGAATAAAATAAAAAAAAACTAAAATCGTTTGTTGAGAAATCGTTATTTAATATAAAATGTCGTAAAAATTTAAACTTCAGACTTAAAACATAAAACATATTTGTAGAATTATACTCAACTTTTTTTTAAATTCTTATAATTAAAACTTACACCTAATTTGAAACATTGTTTAATATTTTAACTACCAACAATACAATTTAAAATTTTTTTTGATTTTGATGAATTAGTAATATAATAATATAATACATTCTTACTTGTTTAAACCGAGTATACATTTTAATTGATATTTAAAGAAATAATACTACAAATAAAAATGTCACTTTTCAAATTTTAAATATCTATTTTAACTCAAAAAGAGCCAAATTCACAATTTTACACCATTTATATGAAATGTTAATATACACATTTTATTCTAATTCAAGTTTCGAGTATTCGTTTTTGAATTACAACAAGCCACAAAACAACAAAGTCGATTTTGTCAAAAATTGATTTGGCGTAAACATTCCTGTTTTTCTCTAATTTTAGATTCTGAGAGGAGCGATGAATTTATTGATTTTACTATGATGTGTGTTTTTTGTTAAACATTTTTTTTTGTGTCTGTCATCACCGTTTGAGGCAGTAATACTACTTCGACTTTTTCAACAGTTTATAGTTCGATGGAAAAGTAAATAGTTGGTGCATTCGAGAGGTCAAAATTTAAAATTCTCAATACTTTGCAGGAAAAAACAAAACAAAAATTAAGGAAAAACGGGACTTTTTACGCAAAATTGGATTTCGACAAAATCGATTTTGGTTTTTGGTGTAACTCTAAAACCAACCACCTTTGAGACGTGACATTTTCACTGAATGTTTATATTAATATTCTCTACATTTTATACAATTTTCAAAATATTTTGACTCATATTGAGCTGCTTATGGACATTTACAATTTTTTTGGTTTTTTTTTCATTGAATGGCAGTACAATTTTATTTGTTGGGTCAAAAAGCGTGAATATTTATACAAGGCTGATATATTGCTACAATAGCAGTTGAAAAATAATAAAAATACATAGGTGAACATTTTTGTTTTTAAGCATTTAAAGTTCGAATTTCTACAACATTATTATCAATTTTATAAAATCTTCAACTTCTATAGCTAAGGATTGAAAATTGAAAACAATGTTCAGCGTAAATTAATATAAATATGTACATATAAATTACTTTATTCACAATAATTGGATAATATCATAAAAATATACTTAGTGATATACCATATAGGCTGACTGACTGTCTTGAATCACTCCGAGTCAACACTCCGACGGAGTGGCCGAGCAGATTACGGCGTCGGTTCTAATGCGGACCATCGCCGGTTCGAATATCGGCCACGGGTGGCATCACTGGCATCGATCTCTGGGCAGGCAACTATTCAACGAGACCGCCATCGCCATCCCCCAACCGAGCATAACAGAAACCTACGAATGCCCAATTATAAATTCTGCCAAATAGGTGTCCGAACAAGGCCTTCGATCCTACTACCGGACATAGTGCCATACCCAAAAAAAAAAAATTTTAAAAATACTGACCGTCTTGGATCAGCATCGTTTTATTATGATATTCTGTCATTGAATTCAAATCTAACACCAGCCCTTACAGTTTCTTACTTTTAACCTACTGTACAGCAGAGCAACACCCATTTTCCTACTTTTTTTCCTATTATTAAAAGAATTGAATTTTGAATTTTCTTTTTTTTTTTGATGTGGGAGGGTGAAGATGGCAAGTACTAACTATATATTAATTTCACTAACGGAAAATACTCCTAAATTGAAGAATTTTTTTTCTACTATTAAGAGTGTCTCCGTTACAAATAATTTAAAAGAAAACACGTACCATTGTGATATCAATTTTTATTATATATTATACATTTATCGCTCCTTTAGGATCTAAAAGTTGTACAAAAATAATTGTTTATGTTGTTGTTTTTTTTTTTTTTTTTGTTATTGATATTATTAATAGTATTTATATTTTTGTCACCAATATGGTGCTATAATAAAAGTGGCATCGTGAAAATTGAATAAAACTACATGACGTATACCTATAATAGGTACCTACATCTCAATGTTTATTGTTGTCTAAAACCAACGTCTATAATTTTAGTATGAATCTGAATCATTATTCATTAGTCGACCGTGTTTTCAATGATCAGATAAAATCAAGATTGTCGTGCGATACTTTATGGTTTTCGTGTCGAAGTGTAACAATATCGCGCACAATCATCTTGTCCGGTACCGATGTCGCGCGTTTCCATCTGATATATTATTATTTTTTTTTTTGTACATACGTATAATGGATTTGTGCATTTTATAGTGATATGATTTATGTTGGCGTTGGTCCTGCTGGGAAGGCTACTGCAGTAATTGTTATGATATGTTAATTTATTTTGCCACGAGTCCCCTACATTTCGGCAGTAATATACGTGTACGGCGTTTGGTGCAGGTCACGGGTTTCGGGTTGTCAACCGTTTTGACGTCTGTTTTGTTTCGTCAGACTCATCTCGTCCGGAGCGGACCTCGGGTCAGATACACCCCAGCACCGCTCGTCTGTCTGCTCGCTTTCAATCCTATCGACAGTACTATCAGTTTTTTTTTTGTCAAGAACAATTTTTTTTCCTTGGGTATTGATACGTCGCGAGGTAGGTACATTGTACTCTCGTATGTGTCTGTTCGAACGCCTACAACTGCTGCTGCGGCCGCTGCAGCGGGGGCCCTTGACCTACGTGTGTGACATTATAATATTGAATAATAATAATGAGCGTTTCACGCACCGATATCAGATCGTACGGCTGACGGTTGTAATAATGCCCGTACAGCCATATGTGTAGTAGTGCTGCAGGTATAGCCACTATACGTATACCTAGGTGTTGGCCGTGTACAGTATATACCTACCTTACATGTATATAATATTATAATATTGTGTATGACGTATATAATATGATATACGCGATAGTGACCACGGATAGGGTGGAGGGTGGGGGTGAGGAGAGGTAAGCGTCAGGACAGGAGGGAAAACGAGAGAGGAGACGTGAGCGAGCGAGACGGATAGGAAATATATACGGAAAAAAAAACAAAAAAAAATACAAGGCGTCCCAAGGACAGTATTATATATACTTATAGGTATATACCTATATAATGTTTAATACGCGTATACCGGCCGTAACTAATAGGACTGTGAAAATTCGTCTGGCGCCATTGAGGCCTACACTATATCGAGCGTATACCTAAATAATATTATATTATATTATATACCTACCACGAACGATCTTATATGATATTGTCATGTGAGCTGGTGTGCGGCGTACCTATATATATATATATTATTATTATTATATAGTACGCGCGACCACGGGAAAATATCGATATCATATTATGAGACTGCACGCGAGAGAAGTTATTAACTTTGGTAAATTACTTACACACGGTGCAGGTCTCCACTCGGCCTTATGCGTATTATACATGTTGTGGACGCCGCGGTGGTGGAAGACCATGGACAATATTATATTATTATTATTATTATTATTATTATTATTATTATTATTACATCACACACTCGCACGTTGCTGCCAGCAGACCAAAAATAATTAATACGCTCGCGTTTCACTGGCGGACAATATTCTTATAACATTATTATGTATATATACATAATATAAGTGTGTGTGTGTGTGTGTGTGTGTGTGTGTGTGGACATGTGAGTACGTTTATATTATTATATGCACGGTGACGGCGGCGGTATCGGAGAACAATGGGCGCCGGCCTGCAATCAAAAAGTGTGTGTGTGGCGGTAGACGCGTATAGGTCGCCGCCGCGGGGAAAACGTGTTGGGCAACTGTGCGGAGGCCGAAAATCGATCGGAAAAATCGATTCGAAAATACCAATTACAGCGTTATTATATAACGCAATCCAAAAGGGCTACCGCCTCGGCCGATATTCTCTGTCGGGTATAATTTATATATTATAATATAGGTACATAATATTATATAGGCGAATAGGCGCAAAATATAGGCGGCGTCTACTGGCGTTTTGTTCAAATTGTAAATCGTAATGTAAATTAGGTCTATAATATTTTATTATTTTTATGATAAAACAATATGTAATCAATCGCGATTCGCCGGATCGAAATTCACTGTTCCAGCAGCATGTCGCAGATCCCACATCAGTCCAAACGTATCTATATATTGTTATTTACGTATGCCTATAGGTGTGAAAATATATTGTTGCTGGGTCGTGGGGGGTACTAATGTTTTCCATACGAAATCGTCATTGATTGCTACCCTATTGTTATAGAGTAGCACCTAGATGAGTCGAACTTCAGAGGAAATTCATTTCATCCGATCTGTCGAGATTTTAGACTTATCGAAGTTCCACTGTACTTATTATTATGCTACTGTAACGTCTGTAACTACTGTAATTGTATAAGAGTCTTCGACGTCGCTGTTTAGTGTTTCGTTCATTTTATGCATTAACCGTTATATGTCATCGTATACAACTTTTATATCTGTATAGTGTATAATAATGATATAGGAAAGAAGAAGTCCTGACCGACTGCAGATTCACTGACTGATTCATAATCTGCGAACAGCCATAAACTATGATAGCTATAAGATTTGAGAGATGATAATATTTTGTGAAAATTTTAAAGTGCTTTAATAATGAATATTTGACTAATATTGTTTTATAACTATTTTCTTCTCATTATAAGAAAATATTGTACTGATTGCATCAAATGTCGACTTAATATTTTTATAAAGTTTCCTTAAAAATGTTTTTTGAAATTATATGAATATTTTGTAAATGTTTTTATAAAATATTTTCAAAAATATGAACTTCTTGGCCAAAGAATATAACTAAAATATTTCCTAATTGTTTACGCAACTTTTTAATATATTTTGACAACTATATTATTTTTCTGAAAATGTTTTTACCATAGTTAGGAAAAATATTTATGCTGTGTGAGGTATAGGGACATGAAATTGAGATCGTGCCTTCGTACGACCATGTAGAAGTGCACAAAAAAAGAAGTTAAAAGTTAACCTATATAATATTGTTTAACTTCGGTTAGTTAAAAATTAACCCATAAAATAATTAACTCTATCAAAAAATAAAATTTGATTTTCTAACTGATAAGAAAAATAGCATACCCACAACTAATAGATGAATTTGAATTTTTTTCAAGCTCGAAGTCATGTGGCCATGTAAGAAGCATACAGGTATTTATTATTTATAGAAATTGGAGATTGGGGAACATAATATGGTGTGGCAGTTGACTCAGGCCAACTTTACCGTCACCCATCAAAAAGGGAAAAACAGTGATTTTTTCACTATATATATTATACAGTACCTACTATAGTTATCGAGTAAACAACATAATATAATATATATTATATACCTATACAATATTACCTTTAGGTACTTACCTAATTTTTAACTTTACTAAATATTATAATACAGTTTTAATTTGAAAGTGGAAGTTTGTCAACATACTCATTTGCATATTGATTAGAGGTGGCAAGTTTTTCATATTATTATTGGAATTGGAAAACGACACGATTATAATATTATTAATATAAACCATGATACACCATTTCAGTTTTTCTTTTACGATTCACCATTTGAAGTCCAGTAGGCTGAACTAATTGTTGACGAAAAAAATCGCATATTTTGTATTATAATATCTCAAGCTGATAATACCTTAAAAGTCAATAACGACGTACTTATCGGCTACCGCAGAAAGGTGTGAATAGGTTTGTGGTAATACCACAGTGATATAATTATCTTAAAATTAATTTAAATATTTTGAAAATGTAATTGTATGTAAATAACACTATAAAAAGTCTCAAGTTCTTATAAATAATATTTTATGAATTAAAACAAAAAATCTAAAATTGTTAGACATATTTTTCATTTAACTTTCAAAATTTCTCGAAATTTAAATTTAGATATAAAAAAAAAATTCCCTAAATATGTTTTTTTTAATAATATCCAATTTTGTTAAAGTTTGAGCTAACGATTAACTCTTTTTAATTGTTTTTTTATTTTTTATTTTATTTCAGTATTATTCAATTATCTTACAATAATGACAATAATAATATTAAGAGCTGATACTTATACCAACTGAGCTGAGCTCATATCTGCAAGTATATGGAATTATAGTAAGAACATTATCTCATGAGGTATCTTGTATTATATTTTTAAGCTTTTTGACCGAAAAACAATTGACATCATAAATTGAAAAAAAAAATCGAACATTTCAAATGTTTATAAATAGCTCAAAAAGAGTCAAACTATTTTGAAATGAAATGTTGTCTTCACGTCGAAATTCAGTATTTAAGCTTTTAAGATAGAATCTAAGTAAAAAGTAAGTAAGTTCACGATTACAGCACTACAATATAATATTATATATACTATATAGGTATTAGGTACCTCTACGTATGCGCTCCGTCAAAACTCAAATCATCCATTCTCCACAGAATCACTTATCCAACATCATCAGAAGAACCACAACCTTCCAAAAATTCATCAATCGTCCCATTGGCTTTTGAATCGCATTAGTTCAACATTCGCGTAAGCCCAGGAGCGTAATTTACAAATAATTCATTCCTCAACTCATTCTCACTGGCGGAAGCT
Source organism: Macrosiphum euphorbiae (assembly GCA_949089665.1). Classification (NCBI taxonomy): domain Eukaryota; kingdom Metazoa; phylum Arthropoda; class Insecta; order Hemiptera; family Aphididae; genus Macrosiphum; species Macrosiphum euphorbiae. The sequence goes on along the minus strand of CARXXK010000002.1, from coordinate 102,076,997 downwards.
AAGCGCTTGAAACAGTGCAAAACATCCAAAGCAAGCAAAAGTCGCTACATGACAAAACCCGGTGGCCGGGGACTCAATATGCTATAAGATAAAGTACCTGTGAAATTAATAAGTCGGGAAAGGAAAAACCGATTTAGATATGTCTGGTGTTTCAGCACTTGGGCCGAGTAATATTATACAGGTAACCTGGTTACTGATAATGTTTACCGAAAACGTGACTAACTGTCATGTGTGCTCCTACCCACGAATCACGATATAATATTGTAACGTGTGCATGTATTATTATAATATTTTGATGTTTTTGCTGCGACCATCGTAGCGCGAAAGTAGGGCGAAAAAAATATAATATATATATAGTTAAGTACATGATATTATAATAATAATGTTATGGTGCTCGGTTGCAACGGGCTCGTTTCCTCGAAGAGACGGTCGTTCGAAAAGAGTAATGGGAGAAGAGCGCAAAGAAGAAAATATAAAAACGTACCTTTATACGACCCACCTACCTAATAATAATTTTTATTAATGGCTCACGTTGTCGGTGCAGGACGGCCGCGGTGCCGGGTGCATCGTATGTGCGCGCATTATGCACATAAAATACTTATGATAATACATTTATATAACATAAAATTATAATGCATACGACATTTAGGTATCGGTATGCGTGTGTGTGTGTGTGTAGTGAGGGGCATAAAATTATCTACACACACATATATATATATATGTATACGCGTTGCCATTAATCTCTGACCGCGGCGACCGATTATTTAAAAAATAATAAAAATACAAATTCTCGGTATAAGGCTGAATGAAATCGTCGGCGCGGGGACCTTCGCATTCCTTCGCGGGGGGGTGGGAAAATATACGTATATTATTATTATTATTATTATTATTCTCAGCTAAGGCGCATCGCTGTCTGCTGAAGCCACATATACCTCGTCTCCCCCTCGCACTATATACGCTCTGCTCACACACACACACACAGTCACTCACTCACCCGCGGAGAAATCGCGGTTTCCTTTTATTTATTTATTTTTTATTTTATTTTATTTTATTTTTTTTGATCGATAACGCGTTACCTCCTCCGAGCCGCTCCGTCATGGTTTGTTCTCGTATATATATATATACATTTGCATGCGTGAGTGTGAGTGAGCGTCTTACATTATTTCGTACTGCTGCAAGGAAACTGGATAAAAAGGGTCACACACACACACACACACACACACATACACACACACACACACACACACACACACACACACACACGTGGATCGCGGAGTCCAGGTGCAAACAGAGCTGTCCCCCCCGCTGTACACGCTCACACATGCATGAGTATTATATATATACACGTCCTGCACGACATAAGAAACACCGCCGCCGCCGCCGATATCGTTGCCAAAAAAAAAAAAAACCTATTTATATATAATAAAATAAATTTCTACCTGGGTAGGGGTTGTCCGGCGGCCGTCCGTATACAAAATACCTTCATTACACACGAGATAAATCGCACCGTGCGATGTCGAGCGCGGGGGACGACGAACATGCCAGCTGGGTGGAGGTGGGTGCGGGATGACGAGGGGTTAGACATTGCCAGCTGGCAGCGTATAGTTGGTCGTGTGTGTGTGTGTGTGTGGAATACCTTTTCTCACCGACCGCCCGCCCCCTCCGCCGTACCACCGAGGCCACCGCCTCTCCACTGCACGCGGTCCGCCCTATTGTTCCGAGGCCGAACACTTCGGCTTGACATTTCATTGAGAAAAATCTCCGCCGCCCCAATTCCGATGCCGATCCACTCGCCCCGCTCTGACAGCCGATTAGAATTTTTACGATAGCTATGAAATATTAAAATTAATAATAATAATAAATAAATAACCCTACACGTGTATACACGCTGCACACCCACGCCCGGTTGTACCCACATGTTATAATAATACATATATAATAATATCAGGTATAAGCGTCGAAAAGAGGGTGACACACGCAAGCATATCCTTGTAAATATATTACACACACATACCTTCTAGACTATATTATAATAATATATACACGTTCGTGCAGGGATGGTGAAAAAATTACCCGACCGGTTTCGTGTCTGATGGGGTTGCGGGTGTGTGAACATTACATATATGGTAGGTTTCATATATTATTATATTGTACAAACTATTTATAATACACATAAATTGGTATACATATATATAATATCATATAGGAACCTAACCTAGCAGCTCGGATTTACCTGCGACCATATATACATATATATATGTGCAGCATATAATGTGTGTCGGCCCGGTACACGCGGGGGCAGCATCAATCACGGTCACGCCTATATATATATATATTTATTATTATATTATTATGTATATAATACTTAGTCCGCGAGAAAATGCGTTTGTCGGGATATAAATTCACAGCGTGGTGCTATACTGCCGCCTCCCCGTTCTGAGGCATATAATATATACCTATGTATGCCTGCACACGCATATATATATATATTATATGGTATTTACACGATGGGAAATAATATTTTTTTCCCTTCCTTCTTATTATTTCTTCCTTTTTTTTTTTTTTTCATTTTATTTATTTTTTCCTTCCACGGTCTGCCCACAAAGAATACGTAGGTGGTGTGCATTTTCGGTTTTTTTTTTTTTTACCTCTGTCACTCTTCTCCCCCTCCCCTCCGCGCACCGCCTCTCCAGAGTCGCCCGGCACACCGGTACCGCATTGTTCTTGTTCGTCGTAAATCCATCGCTAATCGAGTTCGACGTCCGGAAGTCCTCGGGAGATCGTCTACATTATTATGTATGGGTACCGTGATTTTTATAGATAAGGTACGAAATTCGTCGTCGTCGAATAAATTATTATTATTACAAGAGGCCGCGTATTGCGAACGCGTGGAAAATAATTTCAACGATAATACTATGCGTCTATTGTGATAAAAATGTACACCTATATATATATATATATAATAGATAGACCTATATATATTGTATAAATGCTACTCACGGGTTCACCGTTTTTTTATTACAAAATATTGTCGTCGAAGTCGCTGTAATCATTTTTTGAGCGTATAAAAGTTACGAAATGTAAATACAAACAGCTGATATGCTACCTATAACGTCCTTATTTGTGTCTATTTTTTTTTTACCTTCATGGCATTTCATACACCGTTTATACGCTTTAAACATTATAATATTATATTATTAAATACTAGCTGAATTACCCGGCGTTGCCCGGAAAAAAATTCTGATTGTTCCTTTTGGGTGCTGTGGAAGCAATGTCTTTTTAAGTGTAAATTTAAAATTATATTATTTTTTAATGTAAGTATAGCCATCCCGACCGGCGTTGTCGATGAGATTTCCAGCAGTACATTATGATGTAGGCAATCTACCTCTGGTAGATCGCTGACCCTGTGTGGTTTGTACGTAAGTGTATTAATTTAACTCTGGAGTATCAAAGTTATACCAAGTTTGTCGTTTTTACTTAATTCAACCAACATTCATATGACGTATAGACGAAGAATAAAAATAGGAAAAATAAAAAAATAAAAACAGTTGGTCCACTGAAACCGTGGTTCAAACTTGAGACATTCTGTACTATAATACATAGAATAGTACCACTGGGCCAACAGGCGTATAGCTTTGATAATATTAATTATTATTAAAACCATTAGCAACCATTTACAAACAAAATTTCCCATCGTAATGTTTTTAAAATCCCTGTTTGAGCACCTCCCCGGGTCGGATCTTTAATTTACCCTTTTTAAATTGCCATATCTCTTGTCTAATCTATCTCTGTACCGAATTGCATATAGCAATCGGATGAAAGGTTTAGAAATGCATAAAGGACACACACTCACAAACATTCATGTATACATATATAATATATATATAGATTATACGACAGAATATTATATAATATTATAATATTAAATAATTTTCGAGCTAATTATTATTACCAGCTCCGAGTAGCACATCTGTCCATATACTATATTATATAGTTTTGACATATAGTTAATGTAAATATTTTGATTTTTGAACGCTTAAAATCAACAATTTATTATTATTTTTTTTTTTATTAACACACTTTATAGTTCCTATACGTTCCCACACGTGTGTGTATATTATTTTCATGAATATTTTACCGATATAGAATCAATAGATAGACACAACAATACACTGTTCCCGACCGTTGGAAATGCGCCGTAATTAAAATATTATGTGCTCCGTTACGACCTAATCGAAAAACTCATTAAAAATTTAAAACGAATAAACACACATAATATATTTTACGTATTGTGTACGTTACAATATATATATATATATATATATATATATATATATATATGTCTGTCTGTGCGTGTATACAGGGTGATTTTTTATCGAAGAACACTCATTATTTCAAAAAGTATTAATGTTTAAGAAAATATTTTTTTACATAGTTTCAAGTTGTTAAAAAACAATATTTTTATTAAAAAATTATATTTTTAAATATTTTTTATCCTTTTAATTTTTTAAGTTTTTTACTTTTTTGAATGACAACATCTAATTTTAATTTGATATTCAAAAACAGAATATTTTTCTGAGTATTTCGATACATAAAAATTGAATTTAGGGCAATTAGTTTATGAGTTATAAGTATTTAAAGTTTAGATGAGCGGAGTAGAGTGGTACGGGGTTACCCCGCGAAATGTTTGTCCTCTACTCCGCTCATCTAAACTTTAAATACTTATAACTCATAAACTACTTGCCCTAAATTCAATTTTTATGTATTAAAATAATCAGAAAAATATTCTGTTTTTGAATATCAAATTAAAATTAGATGTTGTCATTAAAAAAAGTAAAAAACTTAAAAAATTAAAAGGATAAAAAATATTTAAAAATATAATTTTTTAATAAAAATATTGTTTTTTAACAACTTGAAACCATGTAAAAAAATATTTTCTTAAACATTAATACTTTTTGAAATAATGAGTGTTCTTCGATAAAAAAATCACCTTGTATATTATGTTGTGTTGTGTATATTATGGTTGTTAATTTGACTTCATTCGAATCATATTATATTATACATTGAACACAATAAAATTGCGTACATAAAACTAGTTGTATATATCATATTGATTTGTGGCCCAATGCGATTCTACAAATTACATGACGTTATAGTTACGATAGACGTACTGAATTAAAAAAATGAACACACACATTGACGTTTCCCATTGATTTTTGTCATATTATTATAATATCATAATGAATATGCACAAATTTTTTTCTCGAACATTACGATTATGTATTTGTTTATTGGAATTCGGTAAACAAAATATAGCGATAATAATATGAAAATACACCTGTATTTGTTGTATGTATTTGCTTTAAGAATCACAAGTGTGTATACCCACAACATTGCATAGAACAGGTACTTAAATTATAAGTATGTACACAATACATTGTACTATATGACATAAATATTATACCTATTATATAGAATTATTATTATGTATTATGCCGGGTTGCATAGAAAACTGATCAATAATGGTTTACTGAAAAGTTATGGACCAATCGTGGGCCACAAAATCAAGTAAACATTAGTCAAGCGAGTTAAACCTCTGTTATTTACCTACGGGAAAGTTCGAAATGTACATTAAAATCCAGAAACTAGGAATCAATAATTAATATTTTAGAATTCTAGCTGACCGAGGAATATTTTGGTATTATTAAGAGTTGCGTTTTTGTAATGTTTTTTTTTTTTTTTTTGGTTTTCCCAACGTTTTGGAACAGACGCTCCAATCTTTAAAACATTTTAGTAACACACTTTATAATTTTGATACTTTGAAGAGTCTAATGTAGAAAAGCGTACAGTTATTTTCTTGATAACCATAGTAGAAATCTAACAAAAAATAACTGGGAAAACGCCACATCAGTTTTTGATACAATGTTGTGGTTCATAAAAATATATACATACCTAGTACCTACTAATAATTTCTATCTTCTTGTAAATTTTCAAAACATTAAAACCTATTTTAAGTTACTTATATATCATACGATTATACAAACCTAGATATATCTCTGTAGGTATTATATACCATTATTATTTATCACCTATATATTATTTTATATTATGTATATGACGCAAACTTATATATGCATACAAATATACGGCACAATCTATATTAAGAAGCTATATTATATGACATGTTTTTGACAAAAATGAGTTTCACCTTTCGAATAATTAAGAAAAGCCTAATAGTAATAATATAGGTCAATATAATAATATAACATTGTACGGTGTGTACATCGAAATAGATTTTGATCTATCGTTCAGTCCTTCGCTCAGAATCGTTTATCGTATACAATGATTTATCATTGAATTAAATTGTCACTCTCTTGACACCGTCCTATCATTTATCATAAATATACTGCAGCTGCAGAGGCGAGTTCCCCGGTTTTTTACGTTTGATCCCGAAATGTGGACGGTGTGTTGTGTTCGTGTGTCTCGGCTCGGGTGACCGGCCAAACAATTAAATGTTTGCGAATCGTCATTGCAGCGAGCGTCTTAAAAGGTTTATCTCCGGGTGACAAAATAATATTTTTTTTTCTTCAAGATATTTACAGAAGGTATTTATTCAGAACGTTCGTATAATACGAGAACAACACATAATATATAATATGTGTTAAATATAATACAATGATATAGGTATATACGGTGGCGTATCCAGGAATTTCGTATGGGGGGAGGGGCTAAGTATACAAGCACAATACGTATTTTATTCACACTTTTTATTTAATCTTGATAAAATACTATGGTCAACACAGTCAACGGGGGGCAATAACCCCCTTAGCCTCCCCTGGATACGCCGCTGCAGGGTATGTAAACGTAATAATATGAACATCTGAACGGAATAATATAACCACCCATCGATGGACGACACTACGTGTCACCTATACATTAATTGTAATAATTATTTAATGAACCTATAATGTTATAATATAATTTCAGTCATTTATTTCAAAAGATCGTGACAATATTTTTGGTAAAATCGTTGTAAGGAGGATTCCCGGAATGGAATAGGAGTATATATATGTTACGGGCAATGTGGAATACCGGGCAATGTGTACATTGCCCGGTCAATGTGGTCCTGCCCGGGCAATGTGAACCACGATGTTTTGTTTTACCAACTAACATTATTTTTATTTTTTTATTTAATTTTATTATTACCCATTTATAATAATAATAATAATAATAATAATAAGTTATTTTTTATTTTTTTAAACAATCATTATTAATTTTATTAAATCTTATCATATAACGAGTTATTTAAAACAATAAAATTATAAACTATGAAATTTTGAAATTAATTATATTCATATACCATATTAATATTACGAATATTTTTAAATAAATAAATTATACATTTATTATTACCTATTTATTTGCACAAGATTTAGAAGCATTGCACTTGGAATTACATAAAAAATTTTAATATGATGTTATTGTTTCCCTAGTTATATTTTTAAATTTTTTATTTATTTCGTATGTCATGCGATTTCCACCACCGTGCACAATAGCTAAATGTATTTCATGTTTAATTTAAAAAAAATAAAAAATAACTTATTATTATTATTATTATTATTATTATAATTATAAATGGGTAATAATAAAATTAAATAAAAAAATAAAAATAATGTTAGTTGGTAAAACAAAACATCGTGGTTCACATTGCCCGGGCAATGTACACATTGCCCAGTATTCCACATTGCCCGTAACATATACATTGTTTAGAATGGCGTAAGAACGGGGACCGGGGGACGTATGTTAATGTGGAATCTTTTACAAAACCAAATTAGCTTCATCGCGCACTGACATCATTCTTAGATGATTATATGAAGTGTATGTATGAGGCTGTTAATTAATATAAGGAGAAGAATATTTGTAGTCTCCTGAGGGTATTATTTTGGCGGATTAGAATTTTATATATTATGCGTTCGTTTTGTAGCGATTCCGCACAGCTGAAGTCCACAGGTCTATATGGGTTGAAAGAGAATTTTGTAAATTAGCAGTTTCATCTTGAGATTTGTATGTGTATTTTCAATTAAAAGTTTGTATTCTGTTAAATTAGTTGTTATGTAACCTAGGTGGGTGGATGACCTAGTAAAAGTCACAGGTGTTTTATATTGTTGTGGATGGAGGAATGGAAAAATGCCACTCGTGACAATATAATATTATTATAAAATATTTTCGTTTGTGCCCTCATCTGTGTGGGTAACTGCATAGGTACTGCAACGTGCATTCGTACAATGATGTCCCTCGTCTTTTGGTCTGTTCCCGTCCAGAATTATCGATATACGGTATCTTCAATAAATTAAAATATTTAATACAAATAGGTCTTTATTATTCTAGTCGTTATACAATTATAAAAGTTATAACAGGTGACGTGAAAAATTGTAAAATTAATTATAAACAAAGACACACAGCCCCAAACTCCGTGTAATATAAAGTATAAAATAAATCAGCTTTAAAAGTTGTGATATAACATATATATATATATATGTATATAATTTTATAAAGCGAAGAGTTTGTTTGTTTGAACGCCCTAATCTCAAGCACTACGGTTTTTAATTGAAATATAATTTTTGTGTTGGATAATCCATTTATCGAGGAAGGCTATAGGCTATATATCATAACTCTAAGGTCCATAGGAGCCCAGGAAGGTGCTTAAACCGGGATTTTGAGATTAAAGATGGAAATATTTGTTTATAAATGGTTGCTATTAGTCACAGAAGAAATAATTAGTAGAAATAGTATTTATTTATTATTGGTTGCCATTGGTTAATCAGACAGACCATGTACACGCATGCATCAAATCGAATGTTTGCACATTACCTATACCAGGATGGCTGAGTTGCACCCATTGCAGCAAGTTACACCCAAAAGAAGTTGTGCAATCACAATTTTTTTAAGAGTTGTCAATTTTTACGGGCAACAAATGGCGTGGGATCCAGCTAGTTGTTTTATAAAATAAGTTTATATTATGTTTATAAATGGTTGCCATTGGTTGCAAATCATAATAGTAATAGTGGAAATTAGTATTTTTTTTTATTATTTTTGAATATTGGCTGTCGATGTCATTGGTATCGGATAGTGCATTGTAATGCGGGTCGCGGGGAATATCATCAAATAAAATGTTGATATAATATAATAATAATGTATTATAGCATGCACATCTACGTGACATTTCCAAATAGATTATTGTACTTGCAAACCTCATTATTTGACTAAACATTTTTCAGTGGTTTCTCAAGAAATTTTGCTCTTAAATTGTGTTGCTTCCTGTAATCATACTCAGCTAGTTTTCGAGTGTTGCGTTGCTTACGTGTGCATTTTAAGGCGCTCTTTTATTTTTATACTTAGCCCGACCCTGCCGGGTTAATATATTATATTATTATATTATAATATTATATAATATACCGACTGTAGTCAACGATTTGGGATTTGGTTTTTTTTTTCGTAATGGTTCATCTGACATAGAAATATAATATATTATTATCATAGAATATAACAAATAAATCGATAGATTGGACGGGACGTCATCGTTTCTGTATTATTTTTCGTCGTTCGTACACATCACATAATATGCTTCAATAATATCATATTGAATACACGTAAATACTAAATACGTGTATAATAAAATAATTGTCGCGTTGCGTATATTTTACACAGTAATTGTAAGCCTCATATTTACATTTTACTTCGCACTGTTAATAATACTCGTGGAGAGGAAATAATATACGCGTTCGGCATCAAAAGGACGTGAACGAGAGTGGCGCAAGTAGGTAGATATACGAGGTCGTCGTCGTCGGTAATTATTCGAAATTCGCTCGTTATAATTGTACCATATTAAATGTAATAACGTAATAACACCGTGTAGGTGTAAAATGTGTGCGTTTGTGTGTGTGTGTGTGAGTGAGTGCGAGTAAAAAAAAAAAAATCGAAAAGCGCGTGGAATAAAAAAAATAAAAAGCTCTATGTGTGACACGCACACATGTTGGCACGACCCCTGGGAAGGGCGACGTGGAGGACACGAGTATGCGTTCAGCACACCATCATGGGTATTAGGTAGGTATTACCTACCTACCTATGGCAAACGTTTTCGCGAAAATAAAATAATAATACTGTGTACACATTTACACACCAAAACGGATCGAAGAACGCCATTAAAATTACAAATTGCGTCGCTACAAAATATACATACATACATGTTTGTGTAGGTATATGAATTATATAAATATACGATCGTCGTACACACATATTATTATTATTATTATTACATGCCATCGCCTCACGTCGGATTGGTGTACCCGCACCTCCCCCCCACACCAAGATGCGTTATGCTCCTCGCACTTCACCACAAATACGTAGGTGGGTAGGTACTTACCTGCATATTATATTGCTATATGAGAGCACACGAATATTGAAAACGGTGAACATAAATCGATATATTATTCTGTACCTAAATTCTAGTAAAAATCTTGTTAGAAATGATAATGTATAAAAAAAAATGATAGAATATTTCGGGTAAACATCTTAGGATACCATTAAAAAAACCACTGTATATACCTAAGTACGGAAATTGATTCACTTCAAAATGTTTTGCTATTTATACAATATGCCAGTCAGCGGACAATATATTACAATACGTCTAATAGGTATAGGTAATGATAAGATTTTATTTTGGTAGTTTTTGAAAAACTTGAAACCGGGTTTGTGGATTTGGGGGCTGCATACTTGATTCATCAGGATTTTACAGTTCTTCCTTCCGTGTACCTTCGGGAAAATATGATTGGCAAATATTGACGGTATGACGGTATTTTGTTACAATTTCAGCGTGATGCAATAAATTATTATATTACTTTGCGTGAATCTAATCTGAAATCATATCGCCACTATATACAGGATGAATGAATGAATCATGGTTTGTTTTTAATCGGTGCATATGACAATCATCCACTGTAACGAAGGAACATGACAGAGTATGGTCACTATTTTAGTTTTTAAAACCACTCAAAACGATGTGAAAGTACTTATTATCTTGACTGACAAAACCAAGTAGGATCTGCAGTAGATGGATATTAATTTTTAAAACAGATTTTGATTCATCAACAACTTATTAGGTACTTATACTGCTGGTTTTAACAGGTTAAAATTGTGTAATTGGTTTTTCAACTGAAATATCAATGCACTAGAGAGGATATCAGCTCACAATTCGTCAAAACTAATTTTGTGTTATAATATAAGAGTAAATTGACTTATGGGTATGATTAAATTTAAAGGTAATCATATTATTATAAAATTTTATAGTGAATTATAAGGGTTTAAAAATTGTAATATTTTACATAATATAATATAGACATAGTTGTTATAACTCACTTGAAAATTAAAATATCAATAAAAGCCCACCGAGTGCCCTAGACAATAACATATTATTACCTGCAAGTATTATAATAGGACGACTAATTCTAACATTAAACATAACAATACGAAATTGGGTTCGGCTGAACTCAAATTAGCTACGTTACGAGTGGCTAAGAGAGTTGGAGAAAGAAAACAATAAGAGTGTGCTGCCTTCTTCTAAAAAATTGCATTTTTATATTCAAATTGTTCATTAAAACTTGATACATAGTTTTTGGAGTATTAAAAAATACTTTGCAGTACTTACACCAGTGGCGTTTACAGAAATAATTTTTGGGGTGGGCTATAGTAGATAGAAACTAAATATTATAACTTATAATAGTACCTGATAAAATATATTGTTGTTCTATTTGAAAAGACTGTAATTTCGAGGGCGGGGGGCTGCAGCCCACTAAGCACACTCGCTATATACGCCACCGACTTACACAATAAACATAGTACATAATATTAACATGCAGTAAACTTCAATCGATATCCGTTTCAAAATTAAAACCTCAATCAATCCAAGTGAAGTCATATGTGGATTTATCGGGCGATTCGGTCTGAAACCAACTTATCGCACCCTGCTGTCGCCTATTATGACGATCCCCCACCTGCGTATATGATATTTTCGACCACAAGCACCGCACTTCCGGAGACCGGAATTACAATAATGCTTACCTACCAGGTACATAATATTATAATATAGAGTTATACTTGACGATGTCGGAGCAGAGCCAAAAAATCTTTTGGTCAATCATTTGTGGACTACTCAGGGTCTAAGTACTTTAACTTAATGCCATGTGAGTTTAAAAAATATATCCATCAGCATCGAAATAGTGTTAAAAAATGTGTTTATAAGTATTTGTTCTTAGAATTAGTTTAATCTATTATTGTATTATGAATATATTACTAGATAGTTACATTCAAGTAATTTAACTTAATAATGTCAGAATAATATTCTGTATTTATATTATTTTTATTATGAATCTTAATTTTTAATTTTAAATATGTTTAATACTAAATGTCTAAATCTATTATTTTCATTGTAATTTTGACTTTTCTATAATTTTATTCTATAATTGTTTTATTTAGTTAACTAACAACACTGTACACTATTTATTTAATTAAATAATTGTAAATTTTTTAATATTTTTGATATTTTTTAGTATAACATTGTTACACTCTCTATCTCTAACTCAAGCTGAGATAGATAATCAAGTATTGTAAGTATCAAATTTGTGTATTTAAATTTTAAATTTTTATTGATTAAAAAAAAAAAAAAAAAGGGCGTGATGCATAATCCTTACTGACTTACTGACGTGGTCACGTATTGGTATGATATTATATAGGCACCTATATATACGTGTCCGTCTTACTGCCGGCAAACCGCTTGGGGTTAAATCCCGAGATTCGTTTGCGACATACATTCGCTGCGGCATACTATAACTATAATGCATAACTATACCTAGCGAGCGACCCCGACACGTTGTTGTTGTTATTATTTTTTTTTTTTTATCCCGAATGTCGTTTTAGCGCAAAAAAATAAATAAATAAAACGCGTAGATGTAAACGACGATATTATATATTATTATTATTATTATTTTTTTTTTTTTGAAAGGATGCAGCTGCCCCGCGGCCACAGTGTCTGCCGCGGCGGCGTGCACCCCGCTATTTATACGGCCTCGCGATTTATGGGAATAAATTTTGTCGGTGCGTATATTATGCGTCGGCATTCCTATACACCGGCCCGGTGCATGTGCAGTGCCTAAGGATTTCGATGGCGGCGGACACGACACTACAACAACGACATAAAAATAACATAATATATAGTAATATTATATACAGAAGAATATCGCCCGATTATAAATTATATTGCGCGCGACTATATTCACACTCGGACGCTCGTAATATTATATCGTGAGTGTGAGTGTGTGTGTGTGTGTGTGTGTGTGTGTGTGTGTGTGTGTGTGCTGGGTGAGGGGGGGGGTGCGTGAGCGATACGAAATTTACATTTCAATAAAGTCCGAAAACGGTGGACAATGCAAACGACGTAAACGGAATATTATTATTACTATTGTACGCGCCCTAATTTACTGCTGCGGACGACGATTATGATATACGCGCGGGGGCCCGGATGAGCAATATTTGTCCGGAGCAAAATATAATGATATGATATAAAGTCCCGAATTTCCGAGGCGTTCGTATTGTCCGCAAATTGTAGGAATTTATTATTAGATGCGAAATCAATGAAAAAACGAATATATTTTTTATTGGTCAGACCCTATTTTTAATATCGTGAAAAAAGAAGTCTAGCTGTCTTACTCGAATAATATTACACTCGCAATGTACTTACCTTTCTGCAACGTAATTGATTAGAAATATATGTTACATTTAACTTATTTTTAATACTTGAATATAAATTATGATAAATAAATATCAGATTTCCAGTATACTATTACTATACATTATCGGACATTTTTCAATGATTTTTACACCAAAACCAATATAAACCACATGTTGACTTAATATATTATATTTTATTTAATTCGTAGTGTACCTACCTATTCAATCAAATGTATAATTTACTGTGTCTCACGGAATTACAGAAGTATACTATAATAAGTTTTGGTATAATTAATTAATTATGTAAATATTTAATTGATAAAAATGAATATACATATTGAAATGTACGTATAAAGTATAAATAATAACTCATATTATATACTACTAAACTAGGTACCTACCATTCGTCTGTTAAAATAAAATTAATCATTTTTTTTAAAATGTAAATTATTTTTCTCTGAACAATTTCAATAAAATATTGCCGGTAATAGGGCATTGGTATAAACCAGCTTATAATAAAATGTACTGCCGAGAATATTTAAGCCATTAGATGAGCGATTATTCAATAACGATGCCGCATGGTGCAAGATATTTCAACTTTGAAGTAGTTTTATTACCTAGGTACCTAAATACCTAATTATAAATCGTGGATCGTGCTAAATAGGTAACTATACAGTATTGGTATTATTTTGTGCCAATATCCTATACAAATATATTTTTTTTTATTCAGTCAATCACTGGTACTAAATAATTTTTGTCCTTCATTTTGTCTATTCCTAGTATTATTCATCCATAAATACTATACCTAACTTAAAACGTATGATATTATAAAATTAAAATGATGACTACAATTTGTATAATGTTGGATTTTATTGAAAATTATCGAGTTAATTTTTATAGTTGAATTACTATTTAGTATACTAAAGATTTTTTTTTCTACGCATAAAGTCCGGCCGTTGTTCATCGTTGAGCCTGTTTTTCTCTTGGGCACTAGGCAGTAGTAACTATATATAGTAGGCACTGTGCCTATACTCCATAATAGTGTCTAATAGTCTGTTGTTCCAGCCATGAATGGATACGTGTACCGTCGAAAAATGAGGTGTATTACAAGTATGTGGTGTATCTATAAAATCTGCCACATCAGTTTAAATTCTTAAATCGGTCGTAAGTCGAATGCCTATGATATGCAATCACAACTCTGTAGGTACATACCGAAGAAAGTCGAAATCATATTCTATACATACAATGCGACGAGCACCGCTTAACTTTCGACGCTATACATAACATGGTTATATTCGAACCGACTAAAATCGATCATTAAAACACACAATAAAAAAAGCGAGCAAGTGGATGTCGCTCTGCTGTACAGTAGGTTACAATAGTGGGTCAATGTATAATGGATTGTGTTAAACTTGAATCCAATGATATAATATCATTGTATAAGAAAAACGATTCTGAGCGGAGACGGTTTATCGGTCTGGATTTTTTAAATTTGTATTATTTACTATAGCCTTTAAGTTGAGTTAATTTTATAATATAATAATTTTTTATTCGTTGCTACGGTGATAAAGAAATCGTTATAAACTAAAATCCCATTTTAAGCGGTTTCTCGTAATTTGTCAGTAGTTTTTCTCGTGGCATTAAATAACTATTGAGAAAATCGAAAAATGACCTTTTTAAAGTACCATCCTGATCCAATTTTCTAAAAGATAAGGTACTATATGTTGAAATCGAAGCACTCTTTCTTGTAGAAATTTTGTATACAGAATAAAAAAAAAAAAATAAATAAACACCATTGTAAAACCATTAGTTTTCTCGCTTCTCTCAGAATCTAAAATTATCTTTATTACTATTATAACACATGTTCGACGAACATTCGGAAACATTTGTTTTATATTTCATTAATTTGAGTTCGGTTAAACGGAAAAATACATTATATTATGTGAATATAAACTATTAATTAATGTGTTGTGACTTTCCAAAACCGTATGCCTATATATCAGGGATAATAATATCAGAATAAGAAAGTCATCGACGGGCGGACAAACACTACACGTGCTTACCTACAGAGTGCAGACTGATCCAACGCATAATAATATTGTATGAAATTTGATTTCCTATACCTCTATGTGAACCGTTCGACAATCGATTTCGTATAAATATATCAATATAATATACAACTATGTGCATGTATGGGTGTGTGTGTGTGTGTGTGTGTGTGTGTGTGTGTGTGTGAAGTATATGTGTATATTGTATATATATTTATGTATTAGGTATGCTGTAAGTTATTGGTTGGTATTATGGCATAATACTAAGCCCCTCAGAATTTTAAAGTACAGGTCTTAGCCCCCCCTGGCACTCACAATTTTAATGTGACTAAATATATAAAAATATATAATAATTAGTATAATTAAAAATGCATTTTTAATATCTGAATTACAAAATAAATTATAAAAAAATATTCTATGATAATAATTAAATTTAATTCGTACAATTTTACGAACTTATTGTCATAACTTGGAACCATCGTAATTAATGTAATATTAATAATAAACAATTACACCCGCATTGGTTGTTTATCAGCAGTCGTTCGCGTCGCGTCGTCCCTGTTTCGTATAAACGGTTACGTAATAATATGCTATTTTTAACTATAATTATGAAGGTTTTTACCAACATTATCAGTGATATTATATATATATATATATATATATATAGGTACAATGAGAAATATAATGCTCAGCCCCCCCAGTAATTTCACCAAATTTCCGCCTATGTATTATGCCCATATATACATATTTGTAATAATCCAATAACGTTAAAATATTATACATACAACACGATAGAATATATATATACATATATACAGCTAATGCATCTCAAATATATTATAGAGTCGCTGTTTTTCCGTACGTTTCATACAATATGCGTAATACTATATACTTTTGATGTGATGCGCACAAGGCGAGTTTTCAGTATCCGTCTTCAATATTCCCGCCCGGAACAACAAGTCTGATGTATACGGCCGAATTAAATTATCGTAAATTGCAAATGGATTTCACCAGCGCGCTTTCAGAACGCTATTAGTTAATGGTTTGAAGACGAAAATATAGCGACAGCTATATATATATACACCGTGCATACCTATACACTGCAGTGCGCCATTCAAAATGCGGACGGGCGCACACCGAGTTTAACTTTGTAGCCATTCAAGTATATAAATCAGCTTAGAACGAGGTCTGCGCGTCGTAACGAGTATTATGCGATTCGCAGTGGAAATATACTTGTGTATTAGAGGTATATAGTCGTTGTAGTAGTATACGTATAGGTATATATGCAAGAGGAGTAGTAGCTGCAGTAGTATAGTATTGGTATTAGCAGCAGCCGAAGTATTAGTATATAAAAGTACTATATAATAATAATAATAATAATGGTATATAGTAGACAGTAGAATAGTTGTAGGAGCGGGCTGCGAGGGGATAAACTTCCTCGCCCATCACATCAGGTCCATTCTGTTCGGACACAAACTAGTTGCGTTCCGGATAACAAATTAGTTTGAGTACACGTTATCTGGACCCAAGTTACCTACGTATTAAATGATTTTAAGTAATTGTTATGAAATTGGTATAATCGAAATGTTATAACTAGGGCGCGGATTTCAATGCAAAATGCATTTTTTTTTGGTTGATCTTAGACAATGCTTTCCAAGTACATAGGTAATTCGTTTCATGTCGCGAGTGCTTCAAAGCTAAACATTTTATTTTTCATTTTTTTTACATATTTTAATGTTTTTTTATTTTTAGAGCATTTTTAGCATTATTGGGTCATTTTTGTTGGTTTTAATGCATATTTTGTTCAAAATGTCGCCCATTATCAGATAAATAACAAATAATTAGTGATTTTGTGTTAGATCAAGGTCGTAGTTCGTATGTTTTTATTTCATGTTCGTAATTTTACTGGGAAAAATATTATGTTAAATAATGCCCCCCCCCCAAAAAAAAAAAAAATCATCAATAAATTAATATGGTATTTTAAGGTCATTTTTGGGGGTAAAATTCATTTTTTAATGCCATTAATTACATTTTTCCCATTTTTAAACCATTTTTTTACTTCATTAATTAAATTTTTTAGGTCAGAATTGCAATTTTCCTAAGACATTTTTATGTATTTTTTAGGGCAATAAAATCCGCTCCCTAGTTATAACATAATATACTTACCTACCTAGACGAAAGTGTATTTATCGTTTTAAAAGTTTAATAAACATAAATAACTTTAAAACATACTTTCATCAGCTAAGTGTTTCAGTATTTTTGACATTAAACAAATTTTTTTTAATAATTAAGAGATTTTCAAATGTATATACCAGCTATCAGTGAGTTTTTAATAAATGTTTTTGAGATATATCAACCAAATACTTCAAGTAAAAATAAATTTTACTCGTATTTTAAGTGTTTATGACATTGTTTTTGATAATAATACGGTTTTTAATGATTATTATTTATTATCTACTTACCTACCTATAGTTATTTGCAGAGGCGTACTGGGAGGTGTCCGGCCCAGTGGGAATACGGGGTTACCGGCCCAAATATAAGTTAAATATGAAGTAGCATAACCCCCCTCCCTCCTAAAAAAAGTATACATATTTTCTTTAAATCTTTAATCACTTCTATATTATAATAAAATATATTGCTAATGTCTTGTAACTAAAAATTTTATTTATATTAGAAGGCAAATACTGTAACATACTAATCAACAAATAGTCATTATTAGGCTAGGAATCAATATCAATATCTCTAATTAAATCATGCTCGTTTTGTTACTATAGCAGTAGAATTCCAATCACACTGAAATTTAAAAAAATATAATTATATGCTAAATAGAAAATGCTTATAATAAATAATTTAATAATTTAATTGTCAATAATGTTAAAAACATTAGGTAGGTACCAATGATTTTTCTGTGGCTGTGCCTGCTTGATTTTTAGTCACAGTAAATGCTAAACTCGAATCAATATCTCTTATTAAATCATGCTCGTATTGAACTATAGCAGTAGAATTCCTATCACACTAAAATTTAAAAAAAATATAATAACATGCTAAATAGAAAAAACTTATAATAAATAATTAACACATTTTTATTCTTTTTTTTCAGCTATATTGTTTTGATCACACTAAAATTTAAACAAATATAAACCTAATTAATATGCTAATATTAATGTCGTATATTATGTGTGTAATAAATAACTAAATATTTTTACATTAGGTAGGTAAATGTGTAAATTAAAATTATAAAATAAATACTTACTGGATTTTCATTATTCGACTCATTACCACTAGGTTTTGATTTCTTAAATAGGTACATCTAATATGTTTTGACATGATCGGGCTGCAATTTGTAATTAAAATTTTTTTTTCACGTCCTTTGGCAGCTCCACCTTTTGGATTTTTAGAATTCATTATTTAAAATTTTTACAAACAAAAATAAAAAGCGTAAATATATCCAATATAAGGAACGACCCACTATTATAATAATATATGTCTTAATACAGACTAGTAGACCATACTAGATAAGAATACTATTATAGACAACACTAAAGTTTGTAATGTGTAGCGTTTGTACTTGAGCAGCAGTGTGCACGACGTCACTTCGTCACTCGTCAGTCAGCAATCGGAAATCCTGAACTCGCGTAAAAATAATTATTAATTGTTATTTTTTGGATGTATATGGTATATCTATTATCTATGCTCACCCACACTGATATGATTTTACACATTTACATAAATGTACAATAAACACTAGAACACAAATACACAATACTACAAAAAACCCGTCAGCGGCGACCAAACGATGACCTGCATTTAAATGGAATTATTATCCATATTACATTGTTATTTGTTTATTAAAAGTTATAAATAGAAGTATCACCGTACCAAGCTGAATTAAATGTATATTTTCTTTATTTTGTGTTAATAAAAACTTGCATTTATAACCATTTTATAATATAAGATAAACATAATAGACTTATTTTGATATAATTATTATTATTTTATTTTAGTTAAAATATTTAAATTTTAAATTTACATGGTTCGGCCCGGCGGCCTTAGAAAGCCTGCGGCCCAGTAGGACTTTTCCTACCGTCCCACCTGGCCAGTCCGCCTCTGGTTATTTGTATTTCATTATTTTGAAGCGAGTGTTTACTAAATCGATACTAAAAAATATGACGCACACTACTAAACAGTTTATACCATTTTTGGGTTCACAATATACTTGAGGACCAAACGGTATATGGGTAAAGGGGTATGAGGTTATAGGTATAATATAAGGTATCAGGTACGGTTTCCCTACAGCGTCTGGACGTGGCATAAATAGCGTCAACTATGCCGGTCCGGACATAGTCGGCGTCTAGACGAGGCGTCATCATGACGCCTTGTTGTTCAACTGTTTGGAGCTGCAGGGAAAACTTACCTATCCTTTAGGGACTTAGGTCAAACATTAAGTAGTCTTCTCCATTCTCATATTCTATATACGTCATATAAAGGCTGATTCGTTTACCGTGAACCAGGCAAGGTTATCTTAGAGAATATAAGGATTTTTTGAATTATGTCCTCTAAGACGTGTTCAACAATACATTTTACAATGTTACAAGTTATTTTTTATGACGATCGGTACATATATATTTGTTTTTAAAAACGAATAAGAAACATTTAAAAAAAGGTTTTAGGACTCATATTCAGGATCAAATAATCATCCTGTACATAATATAATATATATGACATCTACCCAGAAGAGCCATAAATTCATCTTAGCCCTAATATGTTCATTAAATGACATCAATGGAACCATACGTCATCTGACACTACAACTGTGGCAACAACGTTGGGCATACCTACAAACAATAATCTCAATGAAACAAAACTTTCAACAAACCCTTGGATCCCTTAATAAAAGACGTCACAATAGGCTAAGAATAGGACATAAATCTTATGAGATCAAATCTTATGAGACGAAAAGAACCGAATCAATGGTCAACTTGCGGGAAGTTCTAATAGTCAAATGTGTCAAACTTAACCGTCACAATTATGAAAATCTATTTTGAAAATAGATACCTCAACATCCATATGAAGCATTGGGACCTGTCCAAGAAAATATCAAAAAAATCGTGTGTGTTATGAAAATATGATGATGTACATGGACCATGGATGGCAAATAGTTTTACCCTAACTGCCTTTGAAATCCGTGTAGTTAAATCTGCATAATATAATAACCAGCTAGGACTTGCAAAAGTTATAATAACTTTATGATTATAACGTTATATTTGACAAAAAAAAAAAAAGATTGAAATTTGTAAATTGTGATTATTATGGAAAGTGATAATCTAAAATAATTAAATAAATCAAAACAAAACATGGCGATTAACAAAATACATTATTATATTATATCATTAAACAAAACATAACTTATAGAATATAACAAAACGTAATTTATAGAATTTCAATGAACGAAAAAGAACGCAAAACGAAATTATTTAAAATCCATTTATTTAAAACTTATATTGGTTTCGTAGAAATATTAATTATTTCATAATGGATTATATTATGTTCCGTATCCGGTCATTACCGGGCCTGCATTAGTGTTATTACTTATTACCTATAAATAATTTTAACAGGTATTAACACTATTCTAGATAACGAAAATCGCAAAACTTGTATGACTTTTAATTCTAAACGACGATAAACGAAGGACTTGTACAAAGTTTCGATTCTGAATAACGGTAAATGCAAAACCTGTACCTACAACGTTTTACTTCTGAATAACGATAAACGCAAAAGTCGTGCT
This sequence comes from Macrosiphum euphorbiae, assembly GCA_949089665.1. Classification (NCBI taxonomy): domain Eukaryota; kingdom Metazoa; phylum Arthropoda; class Insecta; order Hemiptera; family Aphididae; genus Macrosiphum; species Macrosiphum euphorbiae. The sequence continues at coordinate 102,055,382 of CARXXK010000002.1, read as the reverse complement.
ACGTTTTAATTATTGTAAATAACTTAAAACGGAATTTTTTTTTTCAATCGCAAATTTTTCAATTTCTGATAACAACAAACATTTTAATATTATTATGATGAAGCCGAGTGTTTTTCCGCTCGTTGTTCGACCGTCACGCGTACTCCCCCTCGGCCTTCGCTTATAGAATGACCATATGCACCGCTCGTGCAGTAAATTTATATATATATATATATTGCACAGACGCAAAAATAAATTTTGCACTCCGTGTAGGAAGTACAGACGTGTGTGCGACGACGACGACAACAATGCAATGGGAGGTGTGGTGAGAGGGGAAAAATCGGAAAAATTGACGTTTGCCCGGTAGTACACGTCACACAGACGTACATTTTGTTATGCACGCTGGCGAGGATAGACCGCCACTCCGAAACGCCCCTCGGAGGATATTATGGAACTTTTGGGTATGCCCGGAAACAATGAACAGGACGGTTTTTATTTCGGGACGATGACGGTTGTTTCGAAAACAAAAACGCATTGTGAGCAATTTGAGTCGGAGGGATATATTTGGATAATCAGAGAGAGGTCGTGTATTGAAAATAATAATAATAATAAAAAAAAAAAACTTTACAGAGAAGGCACTTTTTAATTTACAGAAATTGATTTTTTTTTCTCATTCATAATATACACTCGGAGTTCGTATAACGAATATAATATGATATATACATGTGCGTTCGACGAAAATACCCGTCCTGTAGTGTATAATCAAAATAAGTATATATTATATAAGCGCACACAAACGCACACATAATAATAATATGTATATACACACACACACACACGCACAGTAGTCAAAACTATTTTTCAATTATTATTATTATTATTATTATTATTATAATTTATTTGGACACGTGTCGGAAAATGGAATTCCGAACGGTCATTAGCCAGCCGTTTATTTTCACACTATGATTGTGTACTTTATTTCAAACTAAATATATTATTATTATTTATTATTTTATTGTGTGTTATGGGTACTCGCGTACTCACTTCAATTATAATACACATTAGTCAAATTAAAATGTTATTTAGGGCAGACGGTCTCGGTGATCTGTTAATCGCGAACCGGTCGTCTGTATTTTAATCATTGTAAACGATTCCCGGTACGAATGTACGAGATGTTTATGAACTATATAGTTGTAAAAATGTACAATGTCAAATTGTAAAATAATGAGTTTGTGTTTCATTATTTTGTTGTTGAATAGAAACCCTGTGTTGTACCGTATTGTATTTTATAACATTGATTAAATATATTATTCCCTTAATGCTAATGGCCATAATTACAATCATCGATGGTCAATACAATAAAAAATACATAAACATTATTTTTAAACACATAGTATTAATTAGGTACTTAATAAACCCCGTTTTAAAAAAAAAAAACATATATATTATAATATTAAATACACAATAATAGCCAATATTTACCTATAATAGTGTGCCAATTAAATTATTTAAAGTAGGTACGCCTTATATTATATTGGTATGCTATAATAAAAATAACAAAACGGAAAAGAAAACTACATCCTTGTAAAACAAACACATTATTCATTCAGTCGATTCTCAGAGAAACTAACACGAGTGCAAAAAAAATGTATATATGTATAAAATAATAAGTAAATAATAAATCAGATTTTTTTTTAAAGAAACCGCATAAGAAAAAAAATAAGTTGTTGTCGAGAACAAACATGGCGTAAACTCTGTATAAGAAATGTCTCTTTTCAATCCGGTAAAATGCTATTTCTTTACTTTTCACAAAAAATTATAACGTTTTTAAATGTTTTGTAATTTATAATGCTGGATTTCTATTTTGTTTTTGAATAATAGGTTTTTGTACATAGTTGTTTATAGAAATTATAAATGGTTTGATATTGAATTGTAAATTATATTGATCATATCATGTGGTAATTTTGAAAAAATATTCAAATTTAAAAATTAAATATTCTAAAGACACTGACCGCAGTGGCCTACTCGTTCGTGAGTTCGGCATCCCGACTTTTAGCTATCGACTTCAAACAGGTGTCAATATTTTGCAACTGATTTTCAACAATTTACCAGATACCTATTTTTAATGGGTGGGGATTACATTAAAATGTATACTATATTATATTAATATGATTTTCTTAATTTCAGTTTTTACATAAAATCATCTATAGGTACCTTTGATAAAAAAAACTAAGTACAACAAAAGAGGGTTTGAACACCCAACCCGCCCCCACCACGATTGTGTATGAATCTGACACAAATAAATACAAACCCATTGACAAAGACGTTTTGATATAATAAAATTATAATGGCTGCATTTGAAACGCAAATCGTTATAGATCGGCGAAAGATGCTGAAACCCACCTGTAATTTAGTTCTCTAAACGTATGCAATTTAAGGCGCAATATTTAGACTCGTTTGAAGTTTAAAATACATAGTGTATAATATTTGTAGTTAATTTTAAATTAGAAAAACTATCTGACGCGAAGGCCGTAGGTGTTCTGCATTGAGCTAAGATATATCGATAATAATATTCATAGATAATATTATATACATTAATAATATGTAAATGGATATAGGACATCACTATACCTAGTAAACACGGTATACTGTGAGCGTAGAGTATACTAGTTACCGTTATGGTTATTTGCGGTAATAGTAGGTACTGGTTATACGGTAAAGTCAATTTGTCATAATCTGATAATTTCTTAATCAAAAAATGAATTTCTATATTATTATTATTAACCGCTGTAATTACCTATTATTTTGTCTGTTCTTTTTTATTAAAAGTATAAACTAAAATAGTCTATAAGCGTGCAGGCTTCACATATCACGCGGTGTATGCTGTGATACCACTTTTTAATTACACGTATAACCACTTTGGTAACTATACTAATATGCTCTTCGATCACACTTAAATACTGAATAATGTTAGGTACCTAACAAGTGTGTTCTCGAATTTCGATTTCATATACGTCGCGGATTGAGATTTTCTGCTCGTCGGAAAATGTTCGTGCAGTTTTCCTACAATTCGACATACGATAGTACGTTTTATCTTATAAATATTTTTGAATATATATATATAATAATATCGTACACCATTATAAACGAAGTGAACCAACGGTCAAGCCTTAATCTACTTGTGGTGCGTCGGTGTGCAGTTAAGGGACGCGACTGCGGGATAGCTGCACATCAGCCGAGCCCTTTCGCGCATGCATAAGCAATTTCAGGCGGCAAAAATAAAAACGCCGCCGCCAGTGCGGCAGTCTGCGTTGTTACACATAATATATATATATTATACTTATAGAATATTATTTATACGATGTATATATACATATTATATATAATATTATACTGCACGTCGTGGTGGTGTATATACGCGCGATATTGAACGGACCAAGCGAACCGTTAAATGGACAGGCGGACCATCATCAATCAGATTGGCAGTTTCTCGGGAAAACGGGGCATTTTTTTCTCTCTTGGCTGAGAGAGAAACATTATATTATTCGTATAATATATTTATACTCACACACACACGTGCAGTTCGTATTATATATATATATGCGAGCCGGCGAGTTTTAGGGCCGTCCTTGGGCATTTTATATATTAAGCGCGTTACACATATTATTATTATTTATATCATACAGGTAGGTGTATTTTATTATTGTGCACGGGCGTGCACGAGGTATATACCTGGGTAATGTATAATAATAATAATAATATGGTCGCGTCGTCGTCGTCGTCGGTGGTAACGCGCCGTGGCAGGTGCTCTCGCCAGAGTGTGTATAGGTATAATATTTTACATTATTTATTATAATGTGACGTACCTTTACCGGATCTAACCACCCGCTGGTACAGTGCGCTCCGAATGAGAATATATAAAGGTATAAGAGTGCCTACGTATACTTCGGGCATGTATAGGTATATAATAATGTATTCGCTGCAGCCGAGTTTTTTCACCTCGCCAACTTCGGTTGTCGCATATCACTATCGCGATATCATCACTATATATATATATATTATATACGATAGGTACACATGCAGCACACGAATATTATCATTATTACCGCGCCTGGTAGGTCAGGTCCACAATATAATAATATTATATTATTATTATGTATTACGCGGCGGCCCACGGCGCGCGTGCGACGGTGTGGTTTTTGCGCGTCTATACTCTGCAGCAGTCCATCATACCCATACATATTATTATTATTATTATTATTATCGTATAATGTAGAGACAATATTGGTATATTACAATGAGCTATGCACACACACGCGTACACAAGCTGATAATAAAGGAATCGATAGTATGCCGGCTTCGTCTTGACGTCGTGTCATATTGAATAGCTATAAGAAGCTGAAGCATATAATGTTATCTAGCGGGTCATGACGCATATTATAGTACCTACTACCTACCTATACTGCCGTCATAAGCAAAAACGCCGTAAGTCCCAAAAAAATAAAAAATGAGGTTATAAAAAAAAAATATTGTGAAATTCAGCTTGTGTAGACGAATATGCCTTATGTCTGAAATATTACTCCAAACATATAATACAATTAATAATCAAATAACTTAAACGCCGTGATCTTATGAAAATACAAAATACAAAAACGAGTTTTTCTCAAAACCGTTCTCCGGTGACTTACGGCGTTTTCGCTTATGACGGCAGTATAACATATTATTATAATAATTGTGGTAATAAATAGCTGCAGTAGCGATTATTGGTCGATAATGTTCGCCTCTGTTGACCACCTCTATTCCTATCAGATAGTTAATAATAATAATATGGGCACTTCCAGCGGCCGTTTATCATTTGAGCATCGTCTGTTTACCTTTGCGAAAATATCGTACATCGTTTGCACATCGTCTGTTTACCTGCACCGAATTATGGTGTATCATATGCGCATCAAAATTCTTAACAATAGAAAGGTATAATAATAATTGTACACACATATAATATTATATAGAATAATTTAATATACATAGGCACAAGTTTCAGTTTAATAAGCATTTAAAGTTCAAATGTTGACAAAATTTATCAAAAGCTCAAAAAAATTTGCAAATTATTTTGTAGTAAAAAATTTAACACTCAGTTCAATTAGGCACATTACATGGTCATAGTTATAGTACAAAATATTCATATAACATAATATAGGTAGTTTGAGTAAAAATGAATTCAACTAAATTGTGTTCAGTTCATTTAGGATTGAATTTTATGATTAAAGTTAGAAAACAACGCGCTTTTGGGTATACACCTTTTTTTCAGTTCTATTATTAAATAATATTGATGCGCAAACGATGTATAATCCAAAAATCAAACTGTCTTACAAAAAAGGTCAAAAATAACAATAGTGATGCGCAAACGACAACCGGCGCTTCCAGCTGATGTCCGTTCATTCATTAGATAATATTACTGTTACCTAACCTATTACATTTGTATAATAATATATTATTGTATATTATACGGGAACGGTAGTCACAATAATATAATATTATTATTCATTATCATTCGGTCCTTACGATGTGTCATGGACGCTGTGTGTACGTCATGACTCACAAAGTGATAAGTCACACGGGTAGGTACGATCGTCTACGTTCGTAGACGAACAATCGTTTAAAACTTATTTTCGGGAGAACGATTGTTCACGTCGAATTTACGAGTCGTAATTTGTTTGCACGCCGTTCGCCGCGGTTATCGTATATTATATTGCATTCATACCGTAATCGAATTAAACTATTAAAGTGCTCGATGTATTTGATTATACGATTACACTATGGTGAAAATAATATGGTTATATAACAATAACAGCCGTACAGGGTGTAACTTACTATTGAGTACTTACGAATACGATTCAAGATAATTTTAGGTAAAAAAAAAACAGGTCTTATCCGAAAAGTATATTTTACACTACCGGGTGGCACCTTTTTAGTTCTCCAGTCTGATATCCGGATGATAAAAATATTGTTAAAAAGCAGTACAAACGGTGATAAAAATAACCGATGCAATACGAATAATTAACTATCAAGTGTTATCTTGTTGTAGTGATCACTTTTTATGGGTACTATCTTTTGTGTACCGTCTTTTACATTAATAGAGTCGACACACAGCACATATTTCATAGTGCTTAGAAATTAAGCTAATTAAGACTTATTTAAAAAGGAACTCATAAATAATTTTCTTAATCTAAAAATTTTCTTAAGACCGTATTCATAGTCGATTAAGAATAAGCAATGCTTAAGCTATACTTATAACTCAAAATAGATTCATAAAAGAGACTTCGGCTTAAGGAAATAAAAAGTCTACTTAAATTAAGGTAGGTCGAGACCTAACTTTGGCATTGCTTAAGTTTTTACCACAATTTTTTATTTTTTAAATTATCAAAATTAGCTTAAGTGCCTCAAGCAATACGCATAAGCATCGACTATGAATACGGCCTTTCGTTTGCTCTGATCTATCTCATTTCTTAATGTTTACTTGCAAATACAATAGAATCCACTCTATAAATGTTCCTAAATATTAACTCAATAGAGATTTGCTCGTCGACATCGTAATATTCATTGCCTATGTATGCTATACAAAAAAATAAATAACAAAATAATTATTTTTACTTTGTTATTATTAATAATTATTAAGGGTGGTACTAATAAAAATGTTTACAACTTGTTTCAAGACTTACTTAAACAATTTAAAGTCCGATGGATTATAATTTACCAATTGACCATTATATACTCTTAACTTTGACTGAATAGGGCATGTAATTAGAGTTATCCGTGATAAAAATAATAGGTCAAGATAAAACTTGACAACAAAATAGAAATACACTTTACACAACACCAAACAAGTAAAAATTACAAAATGTCTTATGAATTTATGTCTATTCCACTGTGATATCGATGGTATTGAAGTTGTTAATATGTGAGTGTTACGTACTCACGTGCAACATATATATTTTATCTACAACATGCTAAATGCTTTTATTATTATTTATCAGTTTTGTGTTAACTCCGTTATGAGTTTGAAGATTAATTTATCTTGAGGGGGCTATGAGTAATTCAGCTCTTCTATAATTTCGTTTGTGATTAAGTACCTAAATATAGCACTATCACCAACAGTGTACTAACGTCTATATTATTATAATACAGTTATCATTTATCAATGGACAAAGTTAAAAGCGGCAAGCGAGCCTTCTTCAACCCGGTTCTCTGTAGTTAAGATATTCCGCATATTCTCAAGCTATTACAGGATAATGTGCTTAGAGGTGAAGATTAAGTGAATTTGAGGGCATTTAATTTTTTTTTTAATCAGACATTTAATTAGGCACACAATGTCTAACCACGTTAATTCAACAAATTTATAAATATATTTGTTTCCTATGACTTTTATCTTAGGAGCTACCTATTTTATATTATGAACAATATAATACATATAACCAATTACATATTAAAAATAATCAAACATAAGTACCTAATAATTCTTTAACACCAAGAAACCAAAAATACATTTATTTGTATATTTTTAATTGTAACTAGATTTGTACTACTTTCCTCAGTAATTTGTTTGATAGGTTTTTTAATAGGTGGTGAAACGGAGGTGAGAGGATAAATTATCTCTCCCCCTTTCCATGAACTTCATTTCAATTAGTATATAATAATATTATATATTATTGATATTTTTATTCAAAACATAATCAGAACAATAATACATTTTTTTATAATCTCATAAAAATGAAAAATGATTTATTTTTTATTATAAAAATAATGAACACTGGTGAAGGAAAATTATGTACTTTTTAACAGTATGAAAATTAATTGGAAAGTCGGTTGCTGCAAAAATAATAAAACGTAATTTAATAATACAGCTATAGTAACTCTTCAATATTATATAATGTGCTTTAGACTAAAATAAAATATTTGTATAAATAAAATAATTATTAAATTAACAGTTCAAATATAAAACATTTAAATCATAAATTATAACTTTTTAAACGTTTTTTTTCTTTTCTTTTATAGTTAAAAATATGTTAAAATGTTAGTTTAAAACTTTAATATTTATGAATTGTATAGTTGTATAGTTGTCTCAATGGATTTGTTACAATGGTTGTGGGATATGTCTCCGAGTAAAGTATTAGAAGAAATGGCCAAAAATAACGAATTTCCTTGTTTAGGTAAGTACAATTATCAGCTGAATTCTAGTTTGTGTTGTGATTAATAAATAGATCTATAGGTTAGGTTAGATAACCTATATTTTTAGTGATCAAAGGGCATGTTAACAAACAAGACCCATCCTCAATCATGACAAATTCATTTGATTACTACTGTTTTTAATAACAAAATTGGAAAATTTAAACCACCAAACAACGTATTACGGTAATAATAAAAATATAAAATAATATTTATTCCCAGATTGAGACGATCCGGGTCATGGAAAAATAGTAAAAATGATTGACTAAAACAATATAGTATAAAATGGAATCGAATTCATAAATAATTAAAAGACAACAAACAAATTGTCCCAATTTTTAACGTTATAAAAAATATGTACCCTCTCGTGAACGATAAATTGTGTTGTGTAGGTACTTGAGGGGGGTAAGCCACAGTAATCCATAGTAAGCCGCCATATTATTATTAGGCACCATAGTTAGTCGGAACATTATTACGTTCCTCGAAAAACGCATGTTGAAAGTATAAAATATTGATTTATTTTAAACTATTTTATACTAGTCCGGTCGACATGGTTAGGTTAGGTTAGGGTTACAGGTTAGGGCTAGGTATATTATACTAACCGTAATATATGGTTTTCAAATGTTTTTGGCGTATACCGTTTGGGCGAATAATAAATTATGAATAGGTTTATAGGTATGTAAGCATTGCATAATTTATTTATAGATTGCGTAATATTGTATAGTGATGTACAGTTTCAATTGAAAAATAAATCCATGTCCAAAACATATCAGAAATAATTAATAATGATCTCTTAACTTTAAAAAGATAATTGGTACTATGGTAATATATTGTGATAATATACAGTCGACAATTTTGTAATTGATAAAATGAGATCGTCATAATATACCATGGTACAGGTACATAATAGAAATAATTAATAATGATACGCATAATAATGATATTATTAATAATTATATTTTTTAAAAACGTTCGCGTCAAAGTCACCAGGTTTTTATCTCGGGCAGATAAAAGTGATTTCCAAAAGGTATAAATTATGATAGTCGTCCATGATTTTCGGTCAAAATCAATACCTTTGCACGATAACGGCTCCGAATGATAATAATATAATTATGTTTTCCACATCATTTTTGCTGCGAATCATTTTTACATTTCGATTTCGACAGGCCTCTGCTGTCGTGATTTCTCTCGTGGCACAAGATGGCTACGATTTTTCAGTTCTGTTTTTTTTTTTTTTTGTTTACGACTCGAGCGTTTCGTTTCGTCGCCAACTACAACCTATACAACACTCGTCTTTCGCGGGCGGTTCCATAACCCCGCACGAATTATGCGCCTCCGCCGAGGTCAAACGAGGTTTGTTCAGACGTTTTTTTTTTTATTATAATTTTTTATCTCTTTTACAAAGCCGTTATATTACAGTAGGCGTATACTGGCATTGCACTTGTACCGTCGTCGCGCGCAATCATATTATCGTCGTCACTCGTTGGCATATATATATTTATAATATCATGTTCCCTCCGCCCGGCACAGAGAACCGGCTGTCGTAAATTATTTGCATTATAATAATAATAATAATAATAATAATGATACATATATACGTATACCTCTGGGCCGATTCGACGAGATCGTTACACCGTCAAACGCGACATTTATTTTTTTGCTCTCGCGCTGCAGTTAATATAGGAACGAATCAATTGAAAAAATAAAATAATACCGTCAATTTAGTTCACCTAATGATCATTATGCCATCATTATCGCCGCCGCTATTAAACGATTGTGTATAATGATGAAATTTCCAGGAAAATCTAAATTGTCGTCGTACTGCTCTGTGCTCGCATTAGTAACGAGGAAGCTTTATGGGCGCGATACGCCGTCAAAAACAGACCGCGTCCCGTCGAAATCTGGAGAATTTAATGGAGTGTGTAGTGTAATAATAATAGCAACAACTATTCTGCTGTTGTAGTCGTACAAATAAGATGTGCCGTGCACTATCATCGCCGCAGCAATAAACGGCGTCGTTTTTTTAGAAATTCTTCCTTTATCTGAAATAAATATAATATCGTCATTATAATATTATATACGTCTTTGCATAAATCATCATCACACGATCGTCACATCAACCTTAAGAATTTTTGATGAACGCCGTTTGCTCTCCTAATCCAACCAAACCGAACCTCGGTAAGACGAAAACCTCGACAAGTCGAAAAAATTTGGGTCCCCTCGGATTTGGACTTATCGAGGTTCCACCGTGTTTTCGGCTGCGTCGATGGCCTCATGAACACAATCGATGATTCGGCAGGTATATTGTAGTATGCCACATAAAAAATTGTAACACTGTTATTATAGTACCTATTTATAGGTACATTTATATTCGCATCCAATATGTGCATAAGCCAATAGATTGCTGCAGTGACTACGGTTCACGATGACTTTAGGGCGAGTTTTCATTGCAGCCAATTATTATTATTACCGTGACTACAATATACTGAGACGAGTTTTTCAAACTTAAAACACAGACTGAGGTGAAATATATGCGTAAGTAGGTTACTTATAGGTACCTGTCTATATTAAATCAGGCGGTCCATTTAAGTGTCCACGCTCGAAACGTTTTGACTTTTATGAAAACACTTTAATAATAATGAGTGAAATCCCTGTATAGACACTGAAGTGGATCACCCTGTATACAGTCATGATAGTACCTATCCAGCCTTCGGCTGATATTTTTCCGAGTTTGAGGTGTTCCTAAACGTAGAAACCTTTTTGATTCCGATTTAAAATATAAAATAGTATATAATATAATACACAATACTCATATTATTAGGATACGGACGGGAATAACGTGGACAAAAGAGAAACGAATGAACCGTATATAATGTGCGTAAATGTTAACGGGGATCCGGTGCTTGGTGATTTCGGCTTTTGCACGCTTTTCGGATAGGTCAGATCGGCTTATGGTGGTCAGAAACAATAATATTATTTCCTCGCTGCGTGTGTGTACACATCCGTTATTGGCGTGCATTGGAAATGCGGTTATGTAGGTTAGAAAATTGAAACCGACCCTTCGATAGTGTATGCTTACATTTATTGTTGTCATATTGTTTATTTGGTTATTATAAATTGAACTCGCACAGCAGTCTATATACACATGTGACGCGATGAGAGGCGCTGTACAGAAGAAGATGATGAACTCATTGTTAGGTTTATAAAAAAAAATACGATAAATCTTTGTAAAATTAAGCTCGGTGAAATGTTACAGATTGAAAAATATACATGTACACTATATTATTATAATACACACAAAGTATACTGAAATCGTGTTAAATGGGATTAGGCACTTATATAATATAATGTACTCGTAACGGCAATAACTCATGTCGCACATCATATAATATAATATTATATCATTATTATTTCGTGTAGTGTAAACCGTGTAGTAGCGCATTCAAAAGATTCAAAATATAATAATATAGTTGTAATTTTCGGTAACTGCTGCAGTCGATACACGCCCTACGTGACTTTTTTCGCAAAACTTCGACCACTCCTCTTTTATGTGCGAAATCCTATTGAACTGGGGGTAGGTACCTGCCTACTTAAATTCTCGGAATACGCTTTTATTGTTGTATATTATTATAAAAAAAAAAAGAAAAAAGAATATTCGCATTTGGGTACGTATAGCGCCCTTGAAATCCGCTTAAAGCGTAGATTTTCGTTTACCGTTTTCAATGCTCGGACGCCGTCCATATATATATAGCTACCCAAAATATTATATTATTATGTGCTCGACAAACCGTGATTCCGTACGACCATCCCGCATAACTGTCATCTGCCCATTGAATTCGTACGGATACTGCACGAGCCTCCCCGTGAATCTCGGCGGGCGATGATGAATTAATCGAGCGACACGTTTTATAATGCTGGACACTATCATATATATATATATATATAGTGTCCGAGACCACACAGTTCAGTGGCAGAACAAACACACGGACGAGATAGGTCACCAACAGGACGCACACATTATTTTTTTTCTTCCACAATAATGGTATACGATCGTCCCTTGGAGATCGTTTATCAGCACCACACTTTGCTGTGTAGTTCGGTTTTATTTGTCCAAAAGTTTTATTTTTCACACCGATTAAAATCCAATATAATAATATGTGCAGTTATGTTGTATTGTTCTCCTATATAATGTTGTATCCGCATAGAGGTACCTTTTTTGTGTTGTATACATAATAACATACACGCCTAATGGTTTTACACGCATTTACGTTCAGTAGCCAACAGTATAATAGAAATCTGTGTGGTCAAAACGTTATATTGAAACGAATTTTGATATTTATTGAAAAACCATTAATAAAATCTTTTGGTATTTTTGTATCTTCAAAAAAAAATTATCAATGCCTACCCCCAGCACACCGCTGTTTCACCCACACACTGATGTAAGTGCGAAGCACAGTTAATCCGAAATATAATATATTTCAGGATTACAGTAAAACTGGGAGTGTACAATACAAAACGATTTGGACCGGATATGGTTTTTGCAAAAAAAAAAAAATAATAAAAACGTTAATAGAAATAATATAGATATATAGAGATAGGGATAGATATGTATTGCTTATGAGTTGTTATAATATACATGACATTTAGGTAGGTACAATATTATAATATATAGAGGTAATATAATTTATATTATATTATATTTATCGATATTAGTCGGGTTTTTTGTCGGGTCAAATTGTTTTAAACACCTTTGGTTTTTTTATTTTTCAATCTCTCTTACCATATTATCACACACAGAATAATAAAGTTAAAAATTTTATGAACCATTTCACGCATTTACCCTGCACTCAGTTAATTTTTCTCTTAATTATTTACTATTATCTATTATATTATACTATGCCACCTAATGGTATATATAGGTAATATTATAATGTGCGAAATAATAAGCCGTTCTAATAATCGTAATTAATATTTTTGGCTTATATGTTTTCTTTTAATTTTCCCATTTCCTAAAATGGAAATCGGATTTGTATACAATTTATAATTTTACGTATTTACTACCTCATGCTCATGCCATTCATCCATTGTTCTTTTCTTTTCTTTTCTTTTCTGCTTTAAAACGTTATACACTTGACATTTTCCACACTTGAAAAGTTTACAAATTTGTTTTACTGATAGTTTATCTTTTTTATTGGCATTTAGTTTTTTTTTTGTTTGATTTAAAGTTAAACTTTATGGCTTTTGGTCGTCACGTTGAATATATACGTATCGACGTATAATGATTGTTTCCCTCAACACTCAACGAACAGTTGTTGAACGAATGTGTACCATAATTACACGTCACAAATTAGTCTATATAATTATTGAAATGAACTGTTCGCAATATTCTAAAACCGGTAAATCACACTAGTATCGGCGAGGTGTCGGCCATCGTTCGTAGAATGTTGATGAATTTAAATAGTATATTGTGTGGCAAGGGCGGGAAGTGAGCCATTTCAGTCGCATTTCACACAAGACTGAAATGGCCTTCCTGCTCGAGCCACACATACTATTTTTTATCACGCCTAAAACGATATGTGCGCCCGGCACTTTTGGGGATTTCCACTTTACCGCCCACTGGACGGAAAAAGGACTCTTTCGAAAGTTTCAACCGCTATCGAAAACCAAACTTTCGGTGCAGGTGTGACAAAAAAATATATTAGTCGGGGCCGAATCATGTTTCCACAGACGACAGGTTTCCGTGTCGTTCGGGATCCGTATCACACGTCCGGTCCTACTGGTCATGTAAATATCGTATTATTATTATTATAATAATATTAATTGGTTGCGTCTTATTCTAGTGCGCCGTCCGTGTTATAACGATATTACGAACGCGTCTGCAGTCGACAAACGGCAGAAAATATATTATAATAACGCGGACAGGACGGGCCTCGTATATATTATTATTATTATTGTAACAGTCGAGGCTGCGGTGATAAACGCGACTCGCGAGGACGATTTTCGGACGGCCGCAACGACGCTCCCTCGTCGACGACGTCTGTCGCTGCTCTGCGCCTCTGGTCCGTCGGCTGGCGGTGAGGTCCTATTCGTATCCGCACCCGGAAACCCGAACATTTCACCGCGTGCGCGGAATCCCAAAGCGGCGGCGGCGGCGAAAACAATACACGTTCATTAGAACTAATCGTGTTACGGTATATATATATATACATATACGAGGCGGTGACGACGACTACAGCGGCGGCGGCGGATATATGCGTGCCTCACATATAGAGGAGAGGCTAGTGGAAAGTGGAATCGGTAGAAAAAAAACACCGTAAAAAGCGACAAAAAAAAAAAAATGAAAATAAACGTGTGTACGTTTTCACATGTTACATTATTAAAATAATATATACCTACGTATGAGCCCGACGACGTCCGTTCCTCCGCTGCGGGTATGTAATATGGTACGTACGTATATATTTTATAGTGATGCACATTATACAGTCGGTGTAGGTGCGCACACGTTAAGCGTATAACACAAAATACACAATAATAATACTATGTACATAAAATATACACATTCGCACTAAACTTCGTGTCACGTCGGACAGGCGACACGCGAGTGGATTTGGCGATCGTCCTGCGCCGAGAAATAAAATCTAAATCAGACTTTGGCCCTCAACGATGATAGACTGCTCCGTCAAACCCACTCGCGTCTTGAAAGTGGAAACGAACCCAACACTTTTTTTTTTAGATGGTAGAAATAAATAATTTTTATGAAAACCGTTACAATTGTACCAGGTCTCCCCTACCCTGCAGTTGTCGGTTGACACACGGTTTACCTATAGGTACGACGATTATTTCATGTACAGCACACGGAAAACCCTTTAGCTATTCGTTTCGGCCATCGTTGGCTGCCATACGATAGTAGTTATAATTATTGTTACAAAGATCCTTGCAGCAGGCGACAACGTAGTGAACGTATGTCGCGGTTGTTCCTGTAGAGCCCTGGACTGTATATTATATTATATATTATATTAGGCGAGGCTTGAGTGTAAGTATAGCTGCAAACACGGTGGTGGTAACGTCGAGCGAATAGGTTACCATGTCGGGAGTGGACATACGCGATAATATTATGGTAAGTCTGATAAAATTTCGCCTCTCGTGAGTGCTCGCGACGGAGTTCCGGTGGCTGACTTTTTTCTCGTGCCCGGAATTGACGACGCGTATTGCACATAATGTCACCCTACTCGGTACATACAATTATATACGTGTCACATTTAGCTGTATTATCGACATCATGGTCATCGTTAATATATGTGTATACAAAGGAATCGGGCGCCACGTGTATATTACACACGTTATAATATTATATAGGTAGAACGTGCCGCGAGAGCCGAGTATTATAGGTATCACGAGCGCCCGACACAAAGCCAAACAATTCGATGGTGGCTAAAATAGTACCTGAAATGTTTTGGTTTACGAACTTATATATTATGCCTATATAATATTATGTACTTAAGCGAGTATACCTATGTGTATGCAGTGGTGGAATTAAGTGGGAGAGGAGACAGGGCCGGATTTGTATGTATCGGCCCATCGAGATTATCGCTTCTTAGCGGCCCATTTACATATTCACTGGCCAAAAATTTCGTCTAAAATTGTTACGAGCTTATAGACGGCCAATCGTATTTTAAACATGAATTTATTTTCACTCACACTCACGCCACGACCGTCCCAAAACTGTAAGGGGCCCACCTGGGAGGGGGATACTTAGGAGCTGAAGCACATGCACTGTTCCGCATACTGAATTTTTTTTATTATTAATTACATAGATGACAGTTATCACATAGAACTAAACGTCTAAACGTATTGATTGTAGACTATACCTACTACCAAAAAGTATAGGTTAAATTTGTTTTTACTCCGAAGTTGTTCATGATAAGTATAGGTACCTAAAGAGTTTTATTATACACATATGTGGCACCCACCATAAAAAAAATCTTAGGTCCTGTGTGTACGCACTAACCAGTCGTATACCTCAGGATTACGTGCAGGTCACCGACGACCATGGGACTCGCGAACTCGTTTTGACTATGTCCGAATTCACGAGATCCGTGGCCGCGTGTACCCACATATTTTCAGAGATAGTCTCTGATACTTATATACGAATAGTCGTTAAATCTTCGACAGTGTCGTTTTCACAAAGATATCAAAAAGATTTATTTCGAACCAGGGACTGGAATCTTTTAAATTCAACGGTATCGGTTCCGGTTCTTGTTATCCAAAAATAAAACAACAGTTCCAGTTCAGTTCTGATTTTTTGTTAAAAAAATTAAAATATTGGTTCTAAATAATTTCGATACCGGTTCCAAATGATTTAGGTACCGAAATGTATAATAATTTTAAATACTTTTCCGGAATGCGGGTTTAAAAAGATAATACTAGAAAACTCATATGGCCATAGTTTATGCAAAAAAACAGTAAAATACCTACCATTAAATTATAATAAATAAAATTATATTATTTTTGAACCTAAAAGAACCTATTTAATTTAAAAACTTCTGTTCGGCTCTGGTACTTTATTCATTAAAATAAAGGTTCCGGTTACGGTTCTTAATATCCAGAACCGGTTCTTTTAGGTTCGATTCTAGTCCCTGAACTTAAAGTTTATTCGATTATATAGTATGCACACTACTTCACAAGAATCTGCTGAGCCGTTGTAGTTATATATTTTGAGTACCTACCTAAAACCAGCATCGAGAATCGGCGGCGCGATGAGCGAATTTTAATTGGGAAAGGTTTTTTTTCGTTTTGAGTGAATTTCCTCGATGGTTGTTGGACGAGAAGTTATTAAAATCGTGCTGATTTAATTTAATAAAATGTACTCATATATTATATTATATATATATATATTTATAGGTAGATACGTGAAAATGATTTATATCTCGACTTGCTCATTAGCGATTATTGTCGACATACAACTTTTACCAAATTTATAAAATGTATTATCACAATAATATACAATTCTATTGTACGAAAAAAAAAAATATAAAATGTAAATAACAAACTACGTAATGTGTATATATATATATATATATATATAAGCCACTGTAACTATAACCTGTATAAGTAAATATTACGTATAACTTATGGCCTTTGTAGCTAAAGTTGAAGCTTGCTCGATAAAAAAATGAATAAAAAACTTTTGCGTTTAACTAACGGATCATTCATTCGAAGCTGTTTGAGGTAAGTTTTGGCCTCGAGTGTTTTGAAAATCCTAATAGATTAATATAAAAGCGTATTACGCTATATGGAGTTTTTCATTTCATGATAATTGCCTGTTGCATTATAGGTACGCCGTTATAATATTATAATTCGCATACGACAAGAATTATTATTCGGTTCTGGGGAACGTCTACAACACATTATTATGACAAACAGCAGTATTGGTATTATGTCCCGTTTTGTATTCAGAGGTCTACAGAAAATATTTTTTAAAAAAAAACCCTTTGAATCGGCTCTCGTAATTGACGCATATTTAATTTGATAACGAGCAGGCGGGGGGACATTAAATCGCCTGGGCAAAGAAACGATGCGCCGGCGGTGATGCACTTGACAAAAAAGCAAGCGCGTTTTGCTATACTTAAGACCGTCTAATCGAATCTGTTAGAGTGTTATTATTGCATTTGAATTACATTCGAACACAATTGAGTCGTTCTGTATATTATTATAATATATACGATGAATACAAAACGCCTCGTCCATTGTAAACACGAGTTTTGTTTATACAACAGGTTTCAGCCCCCTTTCTCCCTCCGAATTATTCATATATTCCGAATGAGAAGTGTGAACACAGGCCGAATCACAATTCATCATAACATAATATAGTAATAAAAATATTGTACGATATTACTTAGGACGATGACGAGCGGCGTATGAAAACTCATTTTAACGTCAAAACTTACTCTCCAAAGACAAAATGGCAAGCGCATAATCGTCCGACTTATAAATTATTATTATGTTTCTTCGTTGTGCTACGTAAGCGTCGCTTTTAATATAATATCGTTCGCATTGTGTTATTTATTTCGTAAAATTGATTTTTTTTTTTTTTTATAAATTATACTATCGACATTTTTCTTTTCGCTTTTATTCAAGATTTTTAATATTCTCATTGTACTTTTAACCAACACGTGTATATCAAGTATTGTTGAGTTGTATGACATATTATCTTCGGTTTACTGTCGTTTTGTTCATAGTAATATTATGTATAGCCGACACTGTAGGATATTAGTCATAGTGTAATTTATAATGGGCCCGTTTTATTCTCTTATTTGTTTATTTATTTGAATAAAATATTATTATTATTATCTCACAATTATCATACCTAAATGTACACTTGAGTTGTTACTTATAAGTTATACACATATATATATATATTACACGTCAATATACCCGATACAATATCTGCAGTAGGCACACCGACATTATATGTGACCGAGAATCGTTATATTTTGTTTGTATCAGGTTCGATCCGGTTACCATAGGTAGTGAATTCGTTATGTAGAACTAAATGTCGGTTGACACTTTGAGTGTGGCGACGAGTATTACAGTGAACGTATATACACCTAAGGTATGCCTAAACATTATAAAGCCTCTAATATTCAGTCTCGGACGAAACGCGTCGTATTGTGTACATTTCACCGATACATATTTAGCTCTGGTTATTATTCCAACGTACCTATATACCTGTATAATATACTCGGACAACCAGCCAGAAATTAACGGATATACATAATATTACAATAAATATATATATATATGTGTTTGTACCTGAGACGATAATATTAATATTGTGTGCACTAATACGTACAATGTGTATCGTTAGAAAAATATTATACGCCCGACATCCGTCCGGCAGACGTCAGTGCCGATTTGCCGCTCGTCTGCGATATTTACGCTTGTTTTGGAAATCGTCGGTCACCATCATCGTAATATTATTATTATTATTATTATTATTATTATTATTATTATTGTGTTATTACGATGGTGTGTGTGCGTGTGTCTACACAATAATAATATAGTGTAATATTGCGCAGTAACCACGCGATTTGGAAAATATCGAGCACCGGCACTGCAAGCACTTTACAGAGCTGAGTTCAGTGGAGTTAACGATAATGTTCTCGTCAGTCTTTTCCGTTATTACCTATATATTATTATTCGTGTTGTAATAAAATCTCGAAAACCTCAACCGTCGGCCACTTTGTAATCGCATATCACACAAGGATAACGGTAGTTTACGGGTATGTAAGCGCGATAGGTATAATATTTTATGATATTATGAATGTACTTATATACAGGACGTTTATCGCGTTATTTCGGCAGTTCCAAATCTCCATCAGTCTCGTGTAAAATTACGTGTTATGAGTTAAGTCTTTACGCGCGATATAATGGAAGAAAAACGAATTACTCACCGAGATACGTGACGGAAAATAAAATGCCAAAGAGGATCATAGACAATATTCACAATGACAAAAATGGATTTTTGATATTTCCAAATTAAATAGCAATAATAATAAGTATTGATGATGAAATCAACAGTTAAGTATAGTGTATAATATCACTAAAGCTACGATTCCTATGACGCGTCAGACGCTTGCGGCTAACGCAATTGATGGTGCGATTTCTATGACGCATCAGTACCTCATTGAGAAGTAGTAGACGTGTTGGTCAAATTTTAATTTAATTAAAAATTATTATTTATTATTAAATATACTTTAAAAATATAAATACATTTTTTAATAAATAAATTTAAAATGACCCAACGTGAGTTATTGTTATGTCTTCTTCTTGAAGAAATTGAAGAAGAAGAATTTCTCATAGAACAGTTAATAGTACAACAAGGAAATGCAAACAACATCCCTTATTACGTCAAGGCCAGAAGAAAGGAAAAGCTGGTAGAATTTGGACAAAAATGGAATTTTCCTAATTGTGTAAGAGCAATCGACGGTAAACACGTTCGGGTGTTTTGTCCTAAACGAACAGTGTCACTGTACTATAACTACAAACATTTTTCTCCATTGCCTTACTAGCTGTTGTTGATGCAAATTATAAATTTATTTTTACTAACGTCTGGTCATACGGTAATTAGAGTGATAGTGGTATATTCGACAAAAGTAGTATAGGGAAGCTGTATAGAAATGGAAATTTATTTCCTCCACCCAGCAATCTACCAAACTCAATTATTGTATTGCCACACGTTTTTGTAGGCGACGAGGCGTTTCGCTTACATTCAAATATGATGAAACCTTTTTCTCGTAATGTTGCAAGTGCGGACAATCGAAAGGTGAATTTCAATAATCGACTCTCTAGAGCTCGAAGAGTTTCGGAAAATGCTTTTGGTCTACTAAGCTAAGGTTTTCGAATATTTTATACACCAATTGCTTTGAAGCCCGAGACCACCGACAATTTGATTATTGTGGCATGTTGCCTTCACAATTTACTAAGAGACGCTTATCTAGAGAAACAAGGCAATCCTTATTATGAACTGGACCCAAATGAGCAACCTCCAACAAACAGTTTTTTTACCTCTTTCTAAAACTGGTGGTTTCTCAAATTCCGATGGGTTTGCTGTACGAGATTTATTTATGGAATATTTTAACAGTAATGCAGGAACATTTGCCTGGCGAGATGTTTATACTACAAGAACTAATTAATAATAATATACTAATATAATTAAAATATGTTGTAATACTAAATAATTATAATAAACTACAATGTTCTTACCAGATCCTTTTACTTGTTCAGCTACCTCTTTCCAAGCATTATCTTTGACCGTCTGATTTCTGTAGAGTGCACAACTCAAGTCCTGAACTCGATGCTTCATATTATATTAATATATAAATATATATTGTCTGCAATTTGTAAACTAAATTATCGGATGTCCATGGTAACGGAATTGTGGCGTTGTCGAGTTGTATAGGCACTGATCTATAGTTATCCGTTTAGTTCATGAGATGTCCATGAGTCATCCATTATGTCTCCATGTAAACCATGTCCGATTACTATTGAAAATGCCCGCCATTTCTTTACGATAGACCACTGGAGTATAGACGGTGTTGTATTTTATAATAAGAACTTGTTGGGGGTTCTGCAATATTGTAACTTGTCTATCGTAATAATTGCATTAATATTGTTGCAATAAATTTCATAAAAATATTATAATTATTATTATATTTTACAACGTCAAGAACACCATCATCGTTGTCGTGGATCGTCCGGTGTCCGGAAACGAAGAGGTAAAAGTGATCTAGCGATGGGGTAGAGAGACAGACACTGCAGCCGAGAGACAGAGACAAAGATAAAGCGCGAGAGAGAGAGAAATAGAGAGAGAGAGAAAGAGAGAGAGAGTGAGTGAAATAGAGAGAGATTGAGAGAGAAAGAGAGAGAGAGTGAGTGAAATAGAGAGAGATTGATATAGAAAGAGAGGAGAGTTGTAGTGAGAGAGAAAACGAGAGGTGAATCGCACCCTCGTCGTCTGCAGGAGACCGTTTGCGTGTAAAACGGTAGTAAAATGCACGTCGCACGCTCTTAACGCGAGGGCCATATGGTGGATTTGTCGTCGTCGGCAAGTCTCTCTCGCCCCGCGGCCGTCGTCATTAGGGTAAATGGACGGGCGTGCACGTCGCCGTTTCCTCGTCGTGTACACATGTAATATACTCACGCACTTTACACGTGTAATAATAACAGTAATTGGTTTCCGATTAGGTTTATGCGCTCATTGAATTTATTCGCGTGCAATGCGCACCGAAAACGAGAGTTCGATCGAACTAATTCTGGACTGATATTTATTAACACGCGACCGAAGATTAATTCGAATTTTTTTGGGGGGGGCGAAGAGGGAGGGAAACCACTTGCCACACACGACCGCACCGGAGTGTCGTGTTCGACGAGGGCCAACTGGTACTGCGATACTCGTGTCTCACGCCTTGGCGTACTGCGGCAAGAGACACGACAAAAATAAAACTAAGAACATTTTGTGTTGTAAAATGTAAAATATATAGTGATCAGAAATCCTTCAAACTCGGTATCGTCATCATGTGACTTACAATTCTAAAAATTCTTAATAAAATTATACAATTTTTCGCTGCTGCATGAACACGACTAGCATATAATTAATCTTTAAGTACAAAATCCGCGTTGTATTGAAATAAACGTCATTGGCCATTGCACTGGATCACGATACAACAACGACGCGTATCTCGCTTTCATTCGATTTAGAAGATCGCCGAAACGGAAAAAATTAAGCCAGTAAAGTGTTCAATAAAATATGTATTTAGAAGAGTGGAGCGAAATTTAATTTTCCACCCCTCGTCGACGCTATTCGTGCGGAGAAAAATATGTTTCGACTTTGCATTAGCTGCGGGCGGAGCGGTTCGCGTTAATCTAATCCAAACAATTGAATTCGAGTCAATCGCCGCGTTTTATTACATGAACTTTGTTTAACGAAATGAGGATATAATAGTATTATGAATTATTATTATAGTATCTCCAGTCTCCACACTCGGCATACTGTACCAGCTGATTACGCTACGCAAATATAATATTATTTATTATCGTTATTTTTTTCGTTATTGTCATTAAATTTAAACAATATTAGCTAACTACTATACAATAGACTATGCTTACATCATCTCGCGATAACGAAGTACAATACCAATTGATAGATCATAGGTATACAGCATTATTTAGATTAAAAACAACTTTTGACAATAATAAGTAACTAGTCATTATTAACAATAATTTATTGTGTCTATATTTAAATAGGTAATAACAATTTTATTTTTTGCATTCTTCGCGATTTAGATTTTCTTTTCTTTAAATTTAAATGTATTATTGATAGATAATAATATTATAATATTATTATATTAATAAATGTATTATGTTAATAAATTATAGACTGTGGTTGTTCGGTTTTTTTAAAAGTCCAAATCTGCACTTTTTGATCTTGCTTAATCATCGCTTACTGTATATAATTATATATGATTCGAACAGTCACAAAAAGTAGCTGAAAAAATATATATATTACAGTAAATGCCCAATCGCCACCAGATAGGTGTAACTATAGTTATGATTTACAACCTAGGTATTACTAGTTGTTGCTATGATTAACTGTTTGTACTCTGTAAAATCTGATAATCATAATTTTATTCGGACTTTTACTAAACACGATTTGTGTATCGTAGGATGTACAAATTGAGTTAGTAAAAACTGATTATAAATACACGACAAGTAAAAATTATACTGTAAAAAAAAAATAATATAATTATATATTATTAAAACAAACGACTGATAGATAGTTACAAGTTATAAGTTATTTAAACGTCGATGTCTTTATGACCTCATTCGATCGACCTTTGAGTGGTGTATTAAATATTAATCGACTTTTAACAACTATAATAATATTTCTGTTTTTAAAATACATTTGTTATTATAAAAAATTAAAGAAACGATGAGAAGTTAGTTTTTATTTGTCGTGTATTAATCCGCTTTT
This sequence comes from Macrosiphum euphorbiae, assembly GCA_949089665.1. Classification (NCBI taxonomy): domain Eukaryota; kingdom Metazoa; phylum Arthropoda; class Insecta; order Hemiptera; family Aphididae; genus Macrosiphum; species Macrosiphum euphorbiae. The sequence continues at coordinate 102,031,648 of CARXXK010000002.1, read as the reverse complement.
ATACTAACTAAATTTATACATCCTAGGATGTAGGTACACAACGCCCAAATAAAATTATAATTTTCAGCTTTTACTGAGTACAAACAGTAAATCCTATACCATTAACTATATTAAAACCTAGCTTTACCCAGTCATTCGGAATTTTCGGTAACATATTATTATATATGATATAAATTATTAAGGATTGCTGTTTCACAAGGACCCCATTTTAATTCTAAAATTTCATTCCAACTTAAACTGGTTCATACCAGATGACCATTTCACCATACAATAAATTACGCATAATGTCGATTTTGCGAACGTGTGATATTGGACACAGATTAGGCACCCATTGCCTTATCGATTCATATAATAATATAATGTACTTAGGTACATGAGTTTTTCGTAATATAGCTTTGCTCGAATATGATATGTGTCGTTTCAATATTATTAAATAATAATATATTTCTGATATAGACAGTGACACTGTTCAGTATTTCATGTTACTTGGAAAGTCAGTATAATAATATTATAATTATATTATATAGTATAAGTATTATATATTATAAGTGCATTAAGAGGAACATTGTTATTACCATTATGCATTCTTAAATATATTATCTTAACACTTTTTTAAATACTACCTACGTATATATCCTAACTTGAACATGTCATGTGTGCACATTTATTTGCCACTCTGTTATCCTTCTTTGTTTTTTGTCCTTCGTGTATACACTTCACCCGCTGAAATATATACCAAAACAACCAGTTAAAAAATAGGTGATACGATCATATTTTGTACATACATTTCTATAATTCTAAAAAACAAGATTTTTACGAAACATTGATAAGAAACTTAAAATTTTAAAAAAAGCTAATAAGAAAATCATACACGTCATATTATAATAGACAACCTCGCAAATACTATTATAGCGTGGCGAGCACTATCAGTATACATCGTTATCTTATCTTCCGTCCATACTCACCGAAGTTATTTGAAATGACAATATCATCGATTACCACTAAACTGATCTCATGATTCATCGGATGGCACTACCATACTAGTATACTACTATAGGCTTTAAAAAAATCAAACTAAAACAAAATATTTCGTTTAATAACAAAAGTCCTCTTCTATGTCTTAAGTCAAACTCGCTACACCCAGACCGAAAAAACGATACAGTTGTCCTCATTTTAGAAACCTCTAACGAATCCCATACACGTTACCACGACCGACCCCCCCAATCACCGATCTCGGAAAAACTCCATCCAAACGAATTCCCGGTGATCCCAAATAAAATAAAATGGTGTCATGGCCTACTCCGCGTCTAATATTCCTAACCTTAGAACCACGTTCTAAGAGTGTCGTCAGTGGGTGAAATCGCCCCTATATTTAAGTCTTTCTGTCAAACTTAATAAGTCTAACATCACTATAGTATGTGAATTTTTAAATGATTGTTAGTACAATAATATGTATAAAAAAAAAAAAAACAATACACAAGTATTATAGGTAGGTATTCCGTATTATCCGTAACGATTTGCGGATAATATGCTTTTTTTTTTAAACAACACCGATATAGTGCTCATATACCTATTGTAATATTATTACCGGCTAAGTGAACCAGTCATCTCATCATCCTTCGGGAAAATAAAACCAACGACGATTACTCTAGTGTTTCAACGGTACAATAATAGTTCCTAGGTACCATTATACTATATATTATTATGTACGTTGCATAATACGGGATCGCATTGTTGCTACTCGTTATACACCGATACACATACGTGTTACTCGCATATATAATACTGTGTGTGTGTGTGTGTGTGTGTGTGTGTGTGTGTGTGTGTCTTATATACGCTTCTACAACAGTATAATATTATTGTAGATGTATAGGTGTATTTGGTCACACGTGATCCGTGTTTTCGGCACACGGCAAGTCCACGGTCCAGATAACGGTCGTCCAGCAGCGAATGCATATATTATTATATCGTAACTAACACGCAAATCACGGCTCCGGCCGTATTTTTATCCGATCGGCATTATTTTACATATTATCACTATTATATTATATATGTAGGGAACGATATCGCACACACACACACACACACACACACACACACACACACGCGAGTATAAGTATATGCGTATTATAATATTGTATATTTCGATCAATCACGGTCGTATGCGGATACCGACACAAGTTTTCCGTGTCAAACGACGCGAATATGAATGGATAGGAAAAAAAACCGTCTAAAAACGCGCAGGTATAAATGTTTTTTATTTTATTCCCCCCCCCCCCCCGGATAATACTATACTATAATGTATATGAGTTCTGAAAAACGAATGAAACGCTCGAGAAACGAAATCTCATCCATCGATCAATGTGTATGATATTATACACGACGGCTTGAGCGTATATTGTACCTATAATACTATGTAGATCGGTCGAGTTGGATACGGTGCGCAGACCCGAACGCCAAAAGAGTTGCGAATAAAGACAATGATATAATATTATATTATTGTAATGCTGCGACCGCGATCGTCAACGGCAATTGATTATATTATCATTTATTTTTTCAACAAATCGAGATCACCGGAAGAAGAAAACGCGGCGAACAATGGATTTTTTGAAATAACAGGCATACCCTGTGCCATAATATTATATATATAGTGCGTCTATATATAGTATAACAATAATAATAATATATTAGGTATACACAACGACGATAACGATAAAAATAATAACAGAAACAACGAACGTCAGAAGCGTCGGGTGTGATGGGCGACGGCGACGACGCCGACGACGACAAGAGAGATCGTTGACCGATTAGTACCAGTGGTCCGTAAACACATTTAAAATTACCGGCGTTTGGGTGCGGAACAGACACACTACACGGTTCGTAGAAACACTGAGATCTATTATTATTTATTATTATTATCATTATTGTTGCTGTTATTATCGTCGCCGTCGTTATACATTATACAGTTGACGGAGATAGGTTGGAAAACGGACGGACAGAGGAAGAGAGACAGAGAGACAGAGAGAGATGGATACCGTGGACGCGTGAGATGATAGATCACACGGTCTCACCTCCGTCCGACTGCTGTAATATAGTCAGAGACTCAGAGTAGGTCTTCGTCGCAGCTTCTCGTTATTGTCATCCAAATCGAAACATCGTGTTTCCCCTCTCCCCCAGTTAACCCCGAAACAGCATATTTTTATACTCCCGCACTTTACCCGACCCCGACCGCAGCGTACCATGTCGCCGTCGCGGTCGTCGGTAACCACGGTGGTATAATAATAGTGGTAATACATTTATAACCGTCACGATATTTTGGTGCCATTCGATTCCGAAAGTTTTCTTTACCGGAAAACGAAAAATATGCACTTTAATATCAACAGCGGCTTTTTATACATGGATACAGGATTTCTGTATTGACTTCACATTGAAAAGCGCTGCGACCATAGTTAGGGGGGCTTAGCCCCCCTAGTTTGAATAATAGCCTCGACGAGTCGTCACATGTCTGCCCCCGGAGGGGCTAAAGCTCTCCCAGTAAATTTGACCATTGCCCAAAGCCTATGGCTGCGACCCAGCACTAATCTAATCTATATAATTAAATTTGGCCATCGGGGTTCGCCTACCCATTGCCGAGGGGTACATCACAATAATTTCCAATGTTAATTGATTATAATATTATAGTTAGGTTTTATTCTAAAATGTTTATAAGTTCATTATTACAGATCATACCATTTTATTTCAACAGAATATTAAAGTACTCTTATTTTACGATTCATAATGTACTTAAAATTGTATAATTATTAATTACATTAATTGTTTATATTATATTGCATAAGTCTAATATTAATATTAATATTAATATTAATCTATACAGATTTAAAACTTAAATATTAATACTATATAGTATGTAACTAATAATAACTAAAATATTATATATTATAAGAATTAATAATTATTGAATACAGTTGATATAATATAATACAGTATACTAATTATTTCATAACGATAGTAAAATTATATATAATGTATAGATAGAATATGTCAATAATATTATTATGAACATAATGGATCAATCATACGTAAGTAATAGAAGTCTGTTGGTTGTTAGTAAGTGGTAACTCATAAAGTCATAAGACACAATACTATTATATACAAAATAATGTGATCGCTAGTCATATATATTCATAATGTTATTATTATTATTTACAGTTCAGGTGTCAGGTATATGTACATAACTTATAACAATCGGCGATTATTGTGATGAAGTGTACCAATGACAAGTGAGACGAAATACCTGACGTACTACAATGAGATACAACTTATGTCTATATAAACTTTTGTCTGATGTAAAAAGCGTTCATAATATGTTATATAATAATATGTGATTTGCAATCTTCCCGGGTTGAATGAGTAAAAATCGAAGAATTGGAATTTTCAAAATGCTATTTCTACATGAAAATTATTTTCTTTTAATCCATTATTATAGTGTAAGCCGTAAGGTACCTAGGTATATAATTAATATTCCGTGCGGTAGTCGTAAATTCCTAACGTATACCTGTATAATAATATGATCGACGCCCTATACGCCGTACTTTGACGTTCGATTATTTATTTATTTATTAATATACCGTCGCGGGTGTATGTTTTATTAATTTTTTTTACCACAGACACACAAGACATTGAACACGGGACAGGTTCAAGGTGACGTTATTAATTTTTTGCTTAAGGGTGGAAGAGGTGTGACTCGATGACGAGTTGCGACTCGTGTAATATATTGTAGGGTCTACCCCTTCGCCGCCGGCACCACCACCGCTTACATGGTCGTAAAGTTACCTCCTAATATGTAGCCATCCAACTTATAATAATATACTATGTATGCTATAGGTTATATAAATATAAGGGATATTTGACTAGCCTCAAGTATCTATCTCTGGGGTGCGAGAGCGGACAGGAAAGTCGGATATTTAAAACATCCAAACGCAGTGGCGGATCCTGGGCTTAATTTTGGGAGGGGCATGGGGAGCAAAAGTACAAAAAGTTGCAAAATTGGCTAAACATGGTGTAAAACAAAGGAAAACTACAGCGAGGGGGGAAATGCTCCCTTTGCGCCCCCCCTCTTAGATCCGCCACTGTCTAAACTTGCTAGTGCTTATTTCCTAGAATGGATCAAATGAATAATTTATTAATTTCCATCCCAAATATTATAGAGAGATGTGCCACGTGAGCACTATAATATGTCTATATTATATACCTACATCTACACCACTATAATGTGATACATATTATTGTGGATAAATTATTGACAAAGAGTATACCTGATATACATAATATACATATTATTAGTCCAGGGTTTGAAGTTGGAAAAAAATTCAGGGGGACTAATGTCTCCAAATAGTTTTAAGCGTTCCATATATCATTTTATGTATATAATGTCTGATGTGTAAATATGCAATGTATAAGCAGTTATTGAGTATTTGTGTGTGCATACTTTTTACCCTGAATAATGTTCAAATTTGCAAATTAATTTCAACTAAATTCAAAGCGCAAATAACACTGGATTTCTAAAAGGGACTCTTTTTAACCACCGTCAGAGGTAGGTCGACCGTGTCCTCTTGTGCCCCCACCCCCAAACGTTAACCCCTGATTATCACATTTAATGCAGTTGGATATTATATAATTATTTTTATTATTAATATTACAATAATTGACATAGAAAAATTCCACCAATGCGATTGAAACATCACTTTGTAGGTGTGTTTTTTGTGTATTAACTATATGAATATATATTAATATTATAATATCATGTACCAGCACAAATATAACATTATTATATTACAATTTTCGATCTCTCGTATTCGTCAAGACGTCGACACCCAACCATCATATTTTAATTAGTCGTTTGAATCGCATAATGCACATTATAACTTGGTCGTGCGATGAAATAGTGGTTTAACCGTTATAAATGAAAACTCAGAGGGATTGTCACGCAAAAAAAAAATAAAAAAAAACATCAATTATAACTTTTTCAACACGCTCCGCACGAAAGCCAGCAGCCTGTGCAGTTTCCACCATCCCTACCCCGCGACTTGTTATATTTTCTAGATTAAGCTCGAAACCGGCGACCGGAAATAATTATACAATCCTGCTGTAGACTAAATTTAAAATTATCAAAAGAAAACAGTTGAACAGTAGGTATATATTTAAATATTATTATTATTATACTTTTATCAGCCGTGCACCGAGTGCCGGCCGCGGCCGTCCGTTTGGTGCTGCACGATATCGAGTTCGGAAGCGACTGAGATAATGGATTTTGGTAAAACATATTATTTTAAATAGGCATTTAAAATTGCGTCAAACTTACGAAAACGCAAGAGCCATATATAATAATAATAATATAAACGTGTCTATGTATATGTTCACTGCGTTTTTGTGAGGCATATATCACGGGAAAAAAAAGTTTGGCTATAGTAAATAGTTGGATAATTTTCAGTTTTATTTAGTTATATGTCAAACAATGTGTTTAGTTGAGAGTACTAAAATAAATTAGTTAAAAAATTATAGTTGCACCAACTTATTTTGTAGTAATTTAAACTATATAAAATAGTAACTCGAATTTAACCATATAAAATGGTTGATGTACAAATATTGAATAGTTACAGCAACAACTATAATCAATATCAAAATAATTTTGACTATATAATATAGTTATACCAAAAAAACATTTAGTACAATTAGAATATTACAATTTACAACTGACTACCCAAGTCCGTACTTTTGTAAGGTTGGAGTTTATGACCCCTCCCCCCCTCCCAATATTTTGCTCGGATTAAGTATATTTACAAATTTAATATCAGTTTTTTTTTCAATATTATTTTAACCGGTATAGGGTTCGATCCCGAGGAGGGATTAATCTCTGGGTCTAGGTTTTTTAATATTTTTTTTTCAATTTTTTAACCATATAAAATAATAATTTCGACCATTCATTATGGTTATTCCAACTATTCACTATGGTTGATTAATACGGTTAGTAGTATTTTTAATTAAAATTAAATAACTAAATATAATTTTAATTTTAATTTATTTTTAACTAAAAATAGAGCTGTCCCATATACAGCTTTAGATTCTAGTCATATCAACTTGAAAACCAATTACTTTAACTTGACTGTTTTTTCCGTGTAAGCATATTTAATATAATATTATAATATTACTTAATTATTATTATACGATAGTGTAATAAAATAATGTAGCGTTGGGTTTGTCGTACAAAAACAGAGGTCCATTAGTCCAGTTTTGGAAATTATCTAGATCAAATTATTTCTTTAATTATCTCATCTAGATAAAATGTATTAAATCATCTAATTATCTCATCTATAGATAAATGTAATGGTTATATGTGGTAATTATATATCATATTATTATAGTGACTATTACGTGACGGAATTTATAGTTTATCAGCTATATACCGTGTCTGCTTCGGTTATAATTTTTTTTTCTCGTTTCGCCTCCACCTCCGATCGAACCGTCAGCGAGGTATACACTGCTGCACATACATCGCAGCAGCAGCATCCCCGGCGGCCATCATTTATATTCATTAAGTATTTTCCGAACAATAATTTCCCCGGCAACCGTTGAATATTGTAATGTATGCATTATAGTCACGAGCGGCGGATGAGGTTGTCTGCACCGCGTCGGCGGACGGAAAATAGAAAATCACAAACCAGCCGTCGCATATTAATTATTATATTATATTTTACTATATATAATATTGTTAAATATTGCCTCTGCGAGAAACGTCGGCAGCGTCACGACGGACACGACGACCGCGGAATCATTATATTATTATTATGCACACGAAATGTTGTGACGACGACTGCACGACGCGCACGCTGTATAATATACACACGCGTTATATTTCTACAACCTTATAATAATAATAATAATGATGATGCGCGACCATCATGGCGCGAGAGAGAAAAATTAAAAGGAACTCGGACGGGTTCGTTGTTAGGTTAGTCGCATAGTCGTACTCGCATACAGCGTATGTGTGTGTGTGTGTGTTTTTTAGTATTTTTTTTTCTTTCTTTTTCCCCCGAGCCAGAGGACAATAGCTCCGTAATAGCTTTCCGGCGAATTTTCTCGCGGGGTGCACCAGCGCTCACATATACTGCACACACACACACACACATATATATATATAACGTGTGGTGGTGCACCGTATATAACGCGTGTGTAATGTATAAAATCGGGAAAGAGAGGCGAAAAAATAAAATAAAATAGTGCCACTACATGTAGGTATATAATATTATATCGTCATCATGTTGTACGATGAAAACCGTGTTTATATATATATACGTGTACAGAGTATGTTCGTATCACATCGTGTCAGTGTGTGTGTGTGTGTGAAGAAACGCACCTAATCCTATTCTTAAGGTTTCTCAACGATTTTCAACGCTTCTTGCCGTCTCCGACACTCTGGGATTCGTTGTGGGGTTTACACACGCACGTTTATTATTGTGTGTATATATATATTATTTTGTTTCTCTCGTGATTTTCCGTGTCGATATGTTTTAATGGATTTTTTTTTTTTCATCTCGTTACCCCGCCCGCCCGCACCGATCGACGACCGACCGACCCGTCGTCGTCGTCGCGGCCACTGTGTCCGTCGTCTCACACTCGGCCCCGACAGGCATATTACATATTATTATACTATACCTAGGTAAGTACAATATGTTTGTATACAATAACGATACATCCACGGTATTGGATATTTGTATTTACATTCCGATAGCATTTTCCGCGTCGCGTATATCCGTGTCGGATCCGACTGCTATATGTATTCGTCTTTCGTGTCTGAGCACATGACAATAATATCGTACGGTTAGGTACCGTATAACGCGTAGTTGGTATACCCATCATGGTACACCTATGATGTGCAGTATAACGGCGATAATGCGAGCTGTGTCCGTGTGATACGTTTTGTAAAATATTATTATACGTGGCCTAACCTACCTACGCGTATTATTATTATGTTGTTAGATAATTATTTTATGTTTTAATATTATGTTATTGACAACTCCGTTTCGGGACGCGACTTTGAGACGCCGCCACGCATTGCATATGTCGGACGAATACAGCACTTGTGTGGTGATTTTCGAATTTCCACGCGACAGACACACATGATAATAATATATGTCATATCGCAATAATAATTATAATGATTTTATACGTTGTGCCGAATGTTTCAGGAGTTCAGGAATTTTGCGATCGGCTACCGATAGTTGTACAATAATATTCACGCACGATATATTTATAATATACGTCGTGTACATTATAATATGTATTATTATATCAGTATTAAAACACATATTATAGTGGCGATTTATGACCTTACTGCGGCGGCGGTGATCCGCATCACAATATTATATAATATCCGCTCGACGAAAGAGCGAATTCCGCCAGAAACGATTATAAGCAACCGCCGCGGTATACACCGCGCACATAATAATAATATATATATATATACGTTATCGTCATCCCCCGCGATATCGCAGCGACGGTTCCGGTTACCGAGTACCTACCCTCCCGCGGGGGTGGTTCGTTTGGCATAATTTATATATTATTATCATCCCGCATAAGCGCACGTGAACCGGCGTCGTTGATGACGACGACTATGACGACGACGATAACAATAATTACGATATTGTTTCGTTAATTATTATTATTTCATCACAAAACATATTATTATATTATGTTTGCTCCGTTAAATCGCGGTCGACAGGACGGATGGCGATTATTAGCGAAGCACCAGTGATCGTTGACGACGGGACTTGCGATTTTAGCATATACTTATATCATAATATTATTATATTATGCGGTCACTTAGTAGGAGTCCTACGGTAGGACGGGTATATATATCCGTTTCAATTTTCGACCAAGGCGAACAGCTTACACATATGACATATTTTAGATTTTTGAAGGGGGTAAAATTATACTGCGGTATGATATATAGGCATGGACTTATCGTGGCAATAACAACACGATAAATACGAAGGGGAGCGTTTCGGACCGATATTATGTGCAAACACTGGAAAGCTACCTCCAGAGTGTTAACCCTTCTACGTCATCGTACTCGAGTATACGACGTTCCACGTACCTACCTAAATACATGTGTTTGTGTGTGTGTGTGTGCACACGTGTAGGTATTATGTGTTAAAACACTCTGCAAACTGGGCAAACACGGATTTATAGGTAGGCAAACGCTTAAAAAGTATGCGATTTTTAATCAATTTTTGATACCGGACAGGTGAGTGAGTGCCAGTGATTAGACTCTAATTTCTCGACTCTCCGAATGCAAACACCGCGGTCACCCCATATACACCTGAACCTAGGTACACGTATAAGTGCACTACATTGTGCGGGGCATAATATTATTGCCCGAACGAGAGAATACTGTACACACTGTACTGCTGCAGTGTACATACCTACCCGCCATTATTGCACGATCGCCTTCGACTTTTGCGATGAAATATACTACCCAAGCTTTTGTGTATAAATATTATAAATAATATTATTATACAGCTGAACCCCGCTCAGCAGACACAATTTCGGCATTTTTATCGGTTTTGACCAATGGGCCGTGAATCGTTATCATAATATAATATCGCGGGTGTCATTTCGCATTCGCAGTTGCGTACCAGAGACTGACGTTTATATATATATTTTTGTTCTATCCTCATCGATTTTAGGTACAATATATTTTGTTCCTAACGCGTTAAAGAAATGTAATCATAGAGCACCAAGCATATTGCTGGGATATTGAGCCCACAACAATATAATATTATACTGTAATATACCTAGGTAATATTGTTTACATTTTTTTTTTATTCGGGTCGATTCATACATTTATTTCGTTCGGTTTGCTTCGTCCGTATAGAGGCGTACCTACGTGTATAACACACGCGTCACGTAGGTACGCACATTATAATATTATCGTAGGTATACGGCTTGAGGTGGACGGAGGTGTGAGCGGCGTCCGTTGTGGGCGGGAGAGTGGTTAAGGCCGGTTGATATAGGTATACCTAGGTATATATAGGTAGACGTACAAGCGGTAGTCGTATATAGCTTTTAACGCGCGTGCGGTTCACACATGTGCCTCGTGTGTGTGTGTGTGTGTGTGCAAGCGAGTGTGTATATAGCAACCGTACCGTATGTATATATAAAACACACGACGAAAAAGCCATTAATCACGAGGTACCACTACCCAGCTGGCTCGGGCCCATGAATGCCGCCGTCGCGCTAAGTAAGTTTTTGTACTTTTGAGAAATAAACAAAACGTGACGGCGGCGGTGGTGGTGGTGGAAGCAGTGATGGCGGTGGTGGAAGTAGTGGTGGCGGTCTGACAAATGATGGGTGCTCGCGCGCGCACGTCGTACTTTCCCGAATGTATACGGTTTTTTATTTTTCATATATATTTTTTATTTTTTTTTTTTTATCCTCAACTCGTTTTGATGGACGATTACGCCCGCCGCACGGAGGTGGCACACCACGACGACGACGACGGGGCGGTGTGTACAGCGCGCCGTCAGGTCACCCGTACGAATTTCACACAGGTACCTCTACCTATATATATATATAGAAAGTGTAGAGCTGTGCTGGCGGACGAGTGGAAGAGGCGGAGGACGCGGTGACATGGCGGTAGTACGAGAGTACACACACACACACAATTATATACGTTCGCAGCCAGTTTAGGACGCCACTATACATACATACTATGAGGTACCTATATATATGTATATATTATGTATGTTTGTGTATGTGTAGGACGCGCGGGAAACGAGCGCGACCGGAACAAAGTGAGTCACGGTGCAGCACACGACCCGTACCGAATCGCTAATTACACATTCAACCCCGTGCTTTGGACGACTTTGTACGCGGTGGAGGCGAAGAAAATGCGCTCGTGGCCCTGTGCGTAATGCGTCCACGAGGAATGGAGCTCGGGAAACGGACGAGCATACCCTGCGCCTATATAGGTTAGATCCCTATCAACGAGGACGAAAAACTCGACTTCGTTCAGTCACGGACGAACTGCATCTCTACAAACACATTGTCCGGCTGTTGCAGTTTTTGTAAAGTTTCTGTAACTGTGTATAGTCTCTGTTTGGAACCGCGGTATAAGGTATCACGTCGTGTAACACGACATACAAGACATACATAATGATATGATCATAAAGCTTATTCTCGATGCATATACCATAATTATTCCATCGTGTGGTTGGATCTCCTCGACCAATATTTTGGATACCCGACGATTTCGGCGTGACCGGCAAGACATTAGTGTAATATTTGTCAGCCAAAATATCCGTCAGCGAAACTGCACCAGAAGATACTAGGTATGATAGGCTGATATACTTATCGTTGTAATGGAATACAGCTATATTATAGGCACTGACCAAAAACTTGTTTTATTTACCCAGGCTGAAACCGTTATTGTAGAACTACCTCAGAATATGGCAAGCAAAACTGAAAGAATTGTAAATTTTCTAAAGTAGCCCATAGATACTCTAAGTTTATGTAGAGGTTCAGCATGGAACTATATTACTATTATTACTATCGACTCCTGGACAATCATTCCAATTTTTTTACTCCCCTCCAATAAAAAAATCTAGGGAACGTCGCAGACAGTACTTTAGAATAATATAATATAACTTCAATGAATTATACATGCAGATTATACACACTCGTGGAGTATAGTATATAACTGATACTATTGCACGTTTAGCCAAACATAAAGCTTTGATTAATAGTATGAAAAATATTAGAAAACTCATATGATCATATACATGGTTTATACACAGTAATACCATTAAATTATGATACATTAATTTATTTTTGAACCCAAAAGAACCGATTTAATTTAAAAATTCCGGTTCGGTTTCGATGATACTTTATTTATTAAAATAAAGGTATCGGTTTCAGTTCCGGTTCTTTAAGGTTCGGTTTCAGTACCTGCAGTCGTCTAGTACTAATTAGTAATTCATTGTTTTTTATCACTGCAGCGCGGACGACATTTTTTTTTAACAAATTATTATGATTTTGTGGGTTTCTCGCGTGGAGTCTGCACACGCACACTTTCAAAATTTTCAAACCAAGTCCATACAGTCACCGAACGTGCAAATATTATATAATAATAATAATTATTATATCGATGGCCGCGCCCGGCGTGAGCCTATATCCGAGCTGTCCGAGGTGGATTCGTGCGGAACGCGCCGGGCCGGTCACGCAGTGGCGGCGGAAGAGGCTGCGCGGAAAAAACTCGACCGCGACCGAAATTCGCTGGGTCCGGCGCGTTTTGTGGGACACGCGTCGTCGTGCGAATAATGTAATATTGTTACGTAACAATAATATAATTATCGAGACCGGAAGCAATTCGAGGCGGCCCATCATCACGGTCGTGTACATCGCGAATCGGATAGCGCCGATATAATATTATATAGGTACCTACACCTACCTACCTACGACTACAGACTGTACTGGCCGTCGAGCTATTGAAATGTCCGCGCTTAAAATAATATGACAATAATAATTATTGTGTTTTCCTCCGTCCAGCCGACAGTAATATAATATATTGTAATATATTATCTGCAGTCGGTGCGATTTTCGCAAGTAAAACAATGATGATTTCCGACCGGTTGATCGTAACAATCGGATCCGGTGGCGGTTCGACGAGAGTGCACGGGTAGATCCCATTGTTTTCGAATCACTCGATTCGCGACAAAATGTAATGCCCATTATACAAGTGTTTACAGTATTTATCTACAAATTATATACAGACATCTCTTGATTTGCACCGGAAACTGCAGGCAAGACGGTCGTATAATATTAGTTGTCCCTTCGAGCGAATCCAACAACCGTTGGGTTTTCGAACAGGTACAAGTATCCAACAGGATTCGAGTTGCACCAACTACCTATATTTTAAGTACCTAATTTTATAGTCATAATATTTTGCGCGATTAATAGAATAATTCATATTATATCACATTATCAATGGCGTTCAAGGAAAATATGTCCTGCAATGGTGTTCTGGTTATATTATTAAACACACTACTCATGGTAAGTATAATATACGATTATTATTATTATCTATATAATATAGTGTGTGAAAACGTTTTCTGGTTTAAATATAGCGATAAATCAAAAAAAAATCCCACAGGGTTCTGGTGTACATTCTCCGCCCACCGTGCAGTGTATCCGACATAATATATTGATCAAAGATCGCCATGCCACCATGTGCCCTGGAAAAATGCGACCCCAGCGTAATATATTATGAACAATGAACCGCACATTGCCCAAAAAATGATAAGACCGTTCTCGGAGCGACTAAAGTAATAGTCGTGTACCTATATACACATTCATAAAAAACCGATATAATTATATTATTCAATATTAGTCGAAACGACGCTTCAAAACTTTTCGATTGGGACACGCGATAACATTTAAGCAGCTGCCCCCATGTGAAACATTGATAATTTTCGATTCGTGCTAAAACAACTTCACGACACCAGTGCACTGCAGCTCCTCGATATTTTTCGAGCATTCTATACCAACTTATTCAGATACGAGAGAGAAAAAAATAAAACAATACGCCGACGTTTCAAAACCTATCCACTCCGCCCAGCAGACGCGATCGAGGATCAACGACAAGTAGGTGTAACTTCAAAGCTATCGGTTTACATCCCATTGATGTTACTTATTCCTAATCGTTGCGGTCCTCGATATACCACACCCCCGCACGACAGCTCTGCGACCTGGTATCGCAGTTTGCGAGCAAGACAATAGGAAAACAATTTTTTATGCCTAGACTGCCCGCAGATGGGACGTCTTGAATGAATGTTTTAACCGCGAAACGATAGCTACTCAAAACGACAAATTTTCAAAGTAAAAGTAGTATAATATTATACTGCACTTTTATAATACTGCAGTAGGTACCTATAGGTAAAAAATAGTATAATATAGATGAATAATTGGGCAACCGTTTTAAAAATTAATTATTTTCCGTCACTTGGTACGTGGTTTTAATTCGTCAACTCCGGCCATTAATTCTCAAATGTATAACAATCATAATATTATGTGTACGTTTTGTAAGAATATTAATTAATCGTTAAAGGGCAGATTGGTATAATATGCAATTGTATATTTTTGGATTTTTGTCAGTTATCATTGCGAATCTTGTTTCAACCTATAACGACCAATGTTTTAAAATTTATCATAATAAGTACACAAAATGTAAAGATATTTATTCATATTTCGACAATATTTAATATTGAAGTGAAATTAAATTATAATATACTGTTTAAAAATCAAGTATCTAAGGTGTAATAAATTAAAGTGAGACATTTTGGTCTATCGCTTCCTAATATATGTTTATTATTTTTTTAACAGGAATAGGACTTTCTAGTTAGCAAATAACCTAAAAGCAGCAATATCACCAAAAAATATATTTGTTTTGAATTTAGTACCTAATTAAGCTGTTGAGTTAGTTTTCAATTGTTTCTATACTTTATAAATTAATAATTATCAAATAAACGATTAATAATTGTATACATTTTTTTTTTCCACAATATAGTTGTGTCGAATATTTTCACGATTTTTGTTGATTAATATCAAATATTGTGATACTTGTCAGTATGCATAAGAATCCGTGTTCTAGTTGTTATTCTATGAAATGTAAAATAAAATTGGACTTTTTCGTTTAAAAATGATAGTATATGATATATTGTTACAACCAAGTCTCGCGTAGTAACAGAAAAAAAAAATCTTTGTAAATCCCTATTATAATAATTATTCAGGTGTTTAGAAAAAATACCGAAGGATCTCACTAGAGATCGTTTTTCAGTTTTATTAGGAACCAATTACGTTTTCTGGTCCGTTCAGACAGTATAATCACAAAATATATCATATTGCATAATATGACATTTGATTATTCTTTTTTATTTTATTTTTTTTTTTTTTTGCGCACAAATTATATTATACGCGTATATCGCTGGTTAACTGGTAATAGGTATACGATTGGATTTTGTTTCTTAATGACATTTTTTACCCCGCTGCGGGGATTATTATATTATACTGTGTGTATATAGGTAATACGCTCGATATATAAAACGATCAAAGCGGAATTGGGCGAAAATGTCCATTGTTGGTTCTAAAATAATTTAATACACCGATGTATTATTATTTTTCTCCCTTGTTTATCGATTCGTATTTTCTATTTTCGCCGCGGACGTATACACCACGTATCTCAACGTGCTCTAGAATACGGTGGAGTAATATGTATAATATTATTGTTAAAAAATAAACAGTTCATTTCTTTCGTTTGCTATAAAAAAGTCGTAGGAACGTCGGGCATATATTATTATGATGGAGATTGTCAAAACATCACAGTGGCATTTTCTTGTAGATTTTTGACCATATTGTGGAAAATTATATCGTGTTTGATTCAACAGCAAGTCGATTAAAAAAATATTATTAGATAAGCAAATACGTGTTATCCGAAATCACTTAGTGCGTTAAGTTCTCCTATGTAAAGGGACGATTGTATGAGTAGGTATGAGTATGTATGGGCATAGTTGGTAATTCTTACAAAAAAAAAAAAGTAATCCTGGGCGAACGATAGTATAAAATCAATTCTCGTGGCAAATATCAAAAGCTCGAAGAAAGTTTAATTAAAAAGTCTGTTTTATATACATATATACAACACTTCAACAAAAGTCTATTCATAAATAAATAGGATTTAATAATAAGAAAATAAAATAATAAATGAGTTAGCTAATTTTTAAGCTCTCTTTTTTTTCTCGACGTTTAATGATATAATATTGTGTGCTTGAGTTCACAAATTCAAAGATTAAAAATCGTAATAAAATTTGATTAAAAAAACAAACTTTTGAAGTATTCGTGTAAAATATTATGTAGTTGTTTCAATTCGTTTTAAATTACTTTTCACGATTGTTTCGTCTCTTGTAGGAAACAATGTAATATTATATTTGTATATCCAATATTATGTATATAGGCACCACTAAGTTTCGTGTCTCCCTTGATATTCTAACAGGTATAGAAGTATAGAACTTATATAACTTCTAACTCATTTATGACTTACCTGCAACAAAATTCACACCGTGGTTGCTAATTTTCATAAAGGTACTTTAAAAATATTTTAATTTGCCTTATTCCTGTATAGGTGTACTGTAATAATTAGCAAATGATTTCGTATTTTCGTCTTTAAATTAAATTTTACAATCTCGATTATATAATAGCATCGGCATCGGTATTCATGTTTAAATCTATACGGTTGGTCTTATTGATTTTTGTTCAAATAACATTTACTTCTTGTATAGGTAACTAGGCTAATAATATTTAAACTTAATAATATATCATTATGGAAGTTGATATATTTGAGAGTATATTAAAAAAAAAAAAAGAAAAATTTACTGCCTTCAATTTATGGGAAACGATTTTTTTAATTATGTCCATTTCGAGTGGCCTTTTTTTATTCTAAACAGATGGTTTTGGGTAGGTATCCGACGTATATTAACTGTGGCGATAGCTGCAGAGCCGACGCAATAAGAAGAAAAAAATAATTAACTTAAAATAACGGACTGCAATAACGTTCGAGTGGATGATGACCATTGTGAGGGCGAAGGGGAAAGAGTATTGTGAAAGATTGTTATTTCTCCCTCCATTCGTCTCCATCCGTTCTCTTTCAAAAGTTACCCTCAGACCGCCAACAGCTCATTATTCCCGAGTTTTTAGGTCCGACAATCTATCTATCATTTCCATCTCGTTCTCGGTTTATTCCGCCTCCTCCACCACCACCTCCTCCCCGCCGTCGTCGTGGTCCCCTTCACTCATTCCCGTCTGCGTGCGACCATCGTGCATATATATATATAAGCGTATAATATATATATAAGCTTGTATATGTGTGTGTGTGTGTGTGTGTGTGTGTGTGTGTATTTAAATGCGAAAGGAAGACAAAACAATACTGCCTTTCACGATTAGGAGAAACGAGAAATCTAAAAAAAATACCATCCCTCGGCGAACAAAGGAAATCAAAAATTTCCAAGAACTCCGTCTCCGTCCGCATCGGAAGCCACCGATGCAGATATAATATCACGTGTAATACAAACGTCGAAAAAAGTATTGTGCACAAAGGGGACGTGCGCATTAACGCAGTATAATATTGTACGTGGCGGCACATGCGCACAATATTATTATGTGGAATAATAGTATGATATTATTATATGTACGCGTGGTATTGCGTGACAATTCGTATTGAACAATAAAATATTATAATAATATATTATTGTTGTTGTCCGTCTGACAATATTATTACTACCCGTGTCAATAATTACGACCGTGATAATTATAATATTACTCTTTTCGATCAATCGTATACGCAAATCGTGAAACCGTATACCTATTATATTATTATATTATATCGTATAATTTTTTTTATCGGTAAAAGGTATATAACCAAGTATGGGTACCAAGTTGTAACCGCGTATTAAATAGTGACGCCGGGCGGTAAACGCTATTATCGATTATCATTATATTATTATAATAGGTATATGAAAATAAAAATTTCGTACCATCAAATAAATACTATTCGTAAATCATCATGCGTAGCCCGGCATATAGGTAATACAATATAATACATAATACCGTGTATATATACCTATTAAGTATCAGAGTAATAATATATTATGTCCGACTCAGTCAAAGGAAAGATTAAACGCCTTCACATTATTTACAATTGAAAATAATTTTATAAATTTCATTGATCTAGACGTATAACGAAATGATACATTATCCTTTACCTCACAAATGGCGTTAAGTGAGCAAATTAAAATTTTTTCAACTGTTCAGTTTTTTTTGCCGTAAATAGTATGCGTTTTAGTCAAGTAGTATACATTAATTGTACGTTCATTGTTCGCTCTGCACCTTTTTTACAGGGGAATCTCATAAGTTTAGTTGAAAATTTCCACATGTTCTACCGTGTAACGCATATTTATAGCATTTTTCAAAAAAATTTTAAACTGTCATCGTTACTATACGCGCATGACGCTTAAAAAATTTAAACTTTCAAAAATAATTTAGCAAATTTAAACTTATAAGAACATTCATTACACTTTTTAAAAAAAATATATGATTATGTGTTACACGGTATAGAACATGTGTAAATGCACATTAAACCGATGAGATCTCCTGTATAAAAGGTACTGTGAATGTATACTACTTTTAGTACCTATAACTTTTTTTAAATATTTTTATTAAAATAAACTCAACTCTCAATGTTGTATACATTTGATTGTGTAGACAAAGTATTAAAAGTCGAAAAAATTGCACTGATCTCACAATGGGCAGTTAAAAATTATGCGCCTAAGAAAAATATTATGGTAACCCTATAATAAACACCGACACTCAGTAAATGTTAAATTCCTTTGAAATGTTTTCGATAAAAGATTGGAACCGCTGAAAGTGAAAAAATATTTTTTGATTATCGACTTGAAATAAAAAAAAAAATACACAAACAATACTTGCAGTACCGACACAAAGGCGGCGGATACGTAGGAAAACGTGTCGGCCCTCTCGGAATATTCATTTTATAGTTGCTAATGTATAAGTAAACCTATAAAATTGATTTTGTAATATTTTGATATTTTGATATTTTTGTAAAATAACAAATATTAATGTGTTTCATGAAAAATTGTGTAGACACTTATTTTTCACGTGATATGCTGTTAAGTGTGGTGATCGGTATAGACTAGGGGCAGAACTAGGTTAGGCAAATTTATAGTCGGTATTTTTTTAATGTTTGTTTGAACTCGCATGACTATGTACATGCTAAAGTATATAATATTATGTACCTAACTATAAAAAAAAAATATTAGATTAATAGTATTGCCACCTCGTTCAACTTTTTTTCATTCTCCTAAATGAAATAGCGATCATGACGTTCGCATATTTTTATAAATGATCGCCTGGAAATCACTCTACGCGTAGTATAATATATAGGCCTATAATAAACAGTTTTTTTTCATTAAAACGAACATTTTAAAAATATCAAATAACTTAAACTATTAAAGTTTCACCAACTGACATAAATGTATTTCAAATTATTTAAAACTAATTTTTTCGATATTATACTAATTTTACAGTTTGTTTTGCAACTTGTAATTTATCATAAAAGCTATAATTTTGTGATTTTATTTTTACTTAAATTATTTTATCTATACAATATATCATTCTACGTACACTTAATTACGTTCAATAGATTATCTTGAATCATGTATTTTTTTTTTTTTGTATTTATTCAGTACAAAATATTTGTGTATGATATCGCTATACGAAATATTTTTAATTTTTAATAGGTAAGTGCTAATATTGTAAAACTGTTGTATGAAATCATATAAAGAAAAATGTTGCTACATTAGGGTAAGTTGTCACTTATCTGTTATTAGTATTATTATTCATTTACTGATGAATACATTATTATAGTCGTATAGGTACTCGCTTGGTCGCATTACTATTTAAAATTTTAAAAATAACCCTTTCAAACTTTGAAATAGAAGAATCGTAGACACTATATCTATTATATAACAGCATTTT
Source organism: Macrosiphum euphorbiae (assembly GCA_949089665.1). Classification (NCBI taxonomy): domain Eukaryota; kingdom Metazoa; phylum Arthropoda; class Insecta; order Hemiptera; family Aphididae; genus Macrosiphum; species Macrosiphum euphorbiae. The sequence goes on along the minus strand of CARXXK010000002.1, from coordinate 102,010,990 downwards.
AATAAATTGTTTTATCCTGACAGATAGGTATAAATGTATTCTTCTTATAGTAGGAATATGGTTGTCGAATATATTGAACTTCAATCCATATTAAACTATTTCCGATACAAATGTGATGCATGCTTAAATTAATATACACAATTGTATTTTTATATATTTCTGTTCTAGTTTTAAGCTTTACTCCTATCTTTTTTTTATAATTAAAATATAATATTTGTATGAATTTCAATCGGAGGCAAAGTATGTTATTTAGTAATACAATTTTCGTATATATAAATTTTTGAATAGGTTTTTCTTCAAAGTCTAAAAATGAATTGTAAGTATAACCTATACTGCGTAATGTCTATATATTATTATATACATACATAATATTCGAGTTTTCCATCATACGGTAACCGATACAAATATTCGGTTCTATATTATCCGACAAAATAAATGCAATCTAACATATTCATGTGAGTAGTATTTGGAATTATATATAATATCAAAATCTAAAACAATATAATACATATTGTAGGTAATAATCAAGCACATAGTAGTCAAATTATTATTACGCTAATTAATTAAAAAAATTAAATAATTTATTTACAGAGTACATTTTTCACGTTATATTTTGTCTTAAAAAAACTGTAGTTGTAGTTTTTACGTTCAGAAATTATTCTTTCCTTATATTCTTTTTCCACGGATCTTATATTTTAGACTGGATATTTTTTCATCGTATACAATAAATTCAGGTATTTTTACCTAAATATTCCTAACCACGCGTGTACGACTTAACATTACTTGTGGTACAATCGGTTAAGTTAAAATATTTTAAGTACTCCTAAACCAAGAATACTGTCAAACTGAATTTTTAGAAAATGTTTGTTATCAGCTCCATGTTGCATAATATGCGTATGATATTTTTTAAAAACATCTGTGTTTTTCGGACACAGAACGGTTTGCAGGATGAAAAACTCGACGATAAAACACAGATGTCTCCTAAAAGTGTACGATGGTAAGCATGTATGCAAAACGGAGTTGATAACAAACAAGTTTATCACGCATAGATATTAAACATATGGATGCTGCATTGTCTCTATACACTGTGCATATGACTTTTCAAGCCAAAAAAATGGAGAGGGAAACGTCGTTTTTGTCTAGCACCTCCCTCTCACAGAAGCTCCCATATTTAGTGTTTTATCTTTCGTATTGTTCATCTTAGCTTCACGATTTTGGATCAATGCCGCATCCATATGGTTAATATCTATGGTGTCAAGTCCAATTATAGGGATAAAACAACTGATAGATAAGCACGAATATATAATAGCTCGTGTAATTTGAACTTCAATTAAGTCGTTAAATAAAAACAAACAAACGGAGTGAAGAAGTGATTAACGACTGCGAAAGGACATTCAATTATGCGCAAATATTTGTAGTGCAAAGTACGAGTATACTTACCTATATATTATTTTGAACACCAATTGTTCGTATGGTTAGTGGTTTATTGTACACAATACAATATAAGTCGTAAGTACGTATTTGTTCCCAAACATGGTATACTTACCTATTATTGTACTGTTCATTTTTCGAAAAGCTGTGCGTACCTACAAATTAATTTCGTGATAATATGATGAATAATTCTCAACGATAATATATAGGTACTATGGACCTTAATAATTTAGCGTTTACTATAAATTGTAATTTTATTCAGGGTAAATATAACTATATTCAAATAACGCGTTTAACTTATAATGGCCTAGCAATGTTTTATTATATCGCAGACATTTGCACAAGTTGGTGTCTAGCCGTCGACTTCAGTGGAAGGGGTCGCAGCTATGAAAGACTCACCTGATTCCACCGTTATGTGTACTTTATAGTATTTACATTACCATAATAGGTACTCACCTATTATACTCGGCATAAGCCTCTGTTTATCCGTCTCAAAAGTCAAACTACCATACCATATATATATAGACAACAAATAGATATAAAGCACAATAAGTACAGGTACCTATATAATATAATATACGAACAGCAAATATATATTGTACTGGTCAAAATTTTAAGTGGCTCAGGAGTTAGATTGTTTTTAGAGGTAGGCACCTTATTGTAAGCTTATAACATCAAACACAATTTGTTGGTTATGTGTTTAAATTCCTTAAATATAATTTTCTAAAGACTTACACTGCACTCGAATGCCATTATTGCCGTATAATGTCGAATATACATTATATAGGGTGTTGCACGATAAATGTGTCCAACTTCTAGAGGTGTTTGTATACCTCAAATGGAACAAAAAAGTCCGTATATTAAAAAATAATTGTGGTTAAATAAAACTGAAATTTTAAGTTATAAAAAATGTGTGTTATTCTTTATACCCAAAAAATCAGGTGGGAACCTTGTAAGATATGTTTTCCTAATCTAAATTTTATGAGCTTTTCATCAATGTATTCAAATTAATTGTAGTATCTACGGTCTAGAAGATATGCACGTTTTTATGAATCAAACTTGCGTTTAACCAAAAAAAACACAAACATGGAAATTATCACCCTTATTATCGATAATTCGATTATGGTCATAAGGACTTTTTTGTTCCATTTGAGGTGTAGAAAAACCTCTAGAAGTTTGACACATTTATCGTGCAATACCCTGTATATATTATACATTTGAGTAAGCAGCTATAATTATTTCATCGTCTGTAACAATTGTATCACTTGTTATATTATTTTTGAAAATTGTCACTACATTAAATAACTGTATTTAGTTGGTCTATACGTGTCTTTATTGCAGCATATAAATAACGTATGATTTGACCATCAACTAAATAAACTGTGCAATATCTGAGGGACTTAAATGATTCGTATCGGTCCCCCCTCAAACTTAGGTAGGAATTCTTCCATTATTTATTCCTACAATGCCTATTATGTGTATCTATATTATCTGCACGACCTGTTAAATTAGTAAAAATATAATAATGTTTATTGGACATAGTGACATTTATTCTGATAAAACTCTTTTCCTTTTTCTAGTGACTTTATCTCAGTTCTAATGAGCAGAATATTAGGGAAATCTTACGTTGGGCATGACAAGATGGTTTAGTAGTCTTAATGAATTACAATATTAATGTAGTAATATTATTGAATCGTATACACAAATATCGTAGGTACGCGTGTAATGAGTTTTTAACGTTTATCATTTCACGCTCGTCAGTACTGCGCACGTCATTCTTATATTATAACGAATGATCTATTATATATATATATATATATATATATATATATGTGCCTAACCTGAGGTACTACGCACGTACAATACCTGTAACCACGTTGGTCTCTATATGGTACAACGCACGTTTCGTGTACTTGCTCGCTTTTTTCATTACACAGGAAAACGCATTGACTTTATCCTTATTATATATAACGTGATACAAGCTATATATTATATATATATATATATATATATTATGTAATACGTAATGCCTTGTAATGTTGTATATATGTACGACGATGATAATATCATGACCGGACCGAATAATATTGTTTTCAGTTATAATAATATAATATTATTATATAGGCGTTACGGAGGATCTTGACCGTCGGCCACGGCTAGGATAACCACGTTCGAAAGACAGTATATAATATCTTAACGAGTTCGAAGTTATAGTAACAAAAAAAAAAAATAGAAAAATAGTGGTTTAAATATTTTAAAGACGAAAAAAAAAAATATCTAAAACATTCGTGTGTGAAGCGAACGGACTAATCATAATAATAATATACCTTACATACTATATATGTAGGTAATATACGAGTACCTATACTGTACGGGGTACGAGAGGGTACCTACTCATTTTCACGGATGTGTCGCTCCGGTCGATTAATTGCCGTCGACAAAAGGAACGATAGACACTTCTCCCCCAACACCCCCGCTCACTCATACTCCGACCCCGTCGCCATCACACGTCGAAATTATAACATCACAACGACAATAATATTATAATAATATAAATTATAACATCTGTACCCAATAATATTATATTCCTATATACATTCAGAAATATATTATAATATGTGCGACGCACATGAACGCAAAACGCGATTCGAGCGATCGACAATTTGTGGGTGTCGGGCTATTATTATAATGCACTATCTGTAGTTGTGGGCGATGGAAAGTATTTTCCGAAATATTATACGTACCTATACCTAGGGTATTATTATACGACCGGTGACGCGGAAACTCCGATTGCGGGAATCGGAAATGAAATAGAAATATTAAATATTAAATGCGGGCGGTCCACCCGAAGCGGCGTCCCTCGTCGTGTATTTTATATACAATACATATTTATATAATATAAATGTGTATTTTATATACTTGTATACAATACATATATATATAAATAAAATTTACACCAAAGTGCGCGTGCGCGACTCTCGCCCTCGCCCATCGCGGGTTTTTTTGGCTCGGACGCGTTTTGTTTTTTTGTTTTATTATTATTATTATTATTATTATCAAAAGACACTCGTTTTTATTAATTTTAAAATTAATATACCTTAAAACATTTCTGCCGTGTATATATACGCCGCCGAGTAGACGCGAGGCAGGTAGGTACCTCGTTTATTATCGCGGTGCGCGCATGTATATATTTTCTGCGAGGCGACCATTGTTCGGCTCGGGAAAACTAAAAAGTAATAAGTCAGGCGAGCAGTAAAAACTTCCTAAACTTTTCCGAAACTCTTCGGTAACTTGTTTGCAAATTTGTTAAAACTAAAAGTTGTACACCCGTGGCACCGGCACACCGACGACGCTTATGGCGATGGCGTTTTCGAGTGTATACAAAATCGTATAATATAATAAACAACGCAAAGCTTTCAGTGGTTTTATTATTATCGTTGCTCGTTCCTCACTCTCTCTCTCACACACACACACGCACACCGTCCTCTGTATATACAACTATACCTATATTGTGTATTTTATTTTTTATTTTTTCATTAATTCGCCCGCGAGAAAAGCGTTTGGCGGGCGCGATGTAAATAGGTTAAACTCCGATTACCGGCGTACAACATTGGCGTAGGTAGGTATATATAATATTATATTCGAGGCGAATACCTCCGGCACAAAAGCTCCGCGGAGAAATCGATTTTTAGTATGTGTATGTACCTATATATATAGGTACAAACGCGGTTTACGAAAGGGAGGAAAAAAGACATCGTATTAAAATTTAAAACGTATAAAATTCTTTTTTCCAGCTTGTAGGAAATCCAATTTGCCGTGCAGCTACCACTGTGGTATACGCTATACATTTACGCGCGTGTGTGTGTACAGATTATTATTATTATTATTATTGTATATTATAGTCCCTGGGAGTATTGAATATATTTTTTATCGTTTCTGAAGCGGTTCAGGTCTCTGTATTTGCTGCAACTGCGGTACGGATGATATTGGTATAATACGTGCACGAGGGAATCGGAAATGATAAATCCGACGCACTGCGCGTCGATTTATTATCGTGATCGGAGTCGAGTCGGGACCCGGTGGAGTGCAATTATTTGCACTTCATTTGACCCGAAATCGATGGAAATATATTATGCAAATCACACCATATAATATAATATACAGTTTAAAACTAAATGATTTGTAAACCATCATAGTAATACGATATACGTCATCGTGCTGATGGTTTTATAATCAATCGACAGTACGGAAATGAACAAAATAGTGTGGTTATTTATTAATAGCGTTTTTGGACTTTAGGTCAATTCAATATAATTTTGTCATAATAAATACTTTTAGGAGTAATGATAGTTATAAAGTACTTTTTAGTTTTTACAAGTATACTACATTATAACAATAACCGACAGAAAAATAGTAGTTATTATAGATATTCAGCGTGGACATAACAGTGTATGATAATAATATGTTGTACATAATATACGTGTTGTTCCGAAGTTTGTGACAGTGGTGTGTCTATGGTTTTAGAACCGTGAGTTTGAGAGGCCACACCAACTGTCTGATTTTGAAAGGACCCCTCTAACTTTGATAAGCATTTGGTTTTTACTCGGAAATGATTGTATTCCTCCCCTTCTCATATACAATGTCCTTCAACTTTTACGAGTCCTAAACATGGTTGTCAATCCAGAATTGATTCAAAGTGAGGGGGTATAAAACTACAAAAGAAGTTCAATACAAACTCATTTAATAAAAAATTCTATGCAAAGATGAATTCATCAATATTCATAGGTAATTTTGTCAATAATACGTAGGACCTATATTAATATTCATTAATTATATTAATTTTTCATTTACATTTAGTAAGTCCTATTAATTGGCTATTATACTCCCATAATTCTCAAATTTTAGTAAAAAATGTTTTTACCTATTTTTTAAAATAACTTTATTTAAAATCTACGACATAAAACGATACATCTCTTGTTCTTTGGCACTCTCGGTCAACCACCATTGACTTAACATAAAGGTTTTAAAATATGATTTAATATTATTTATATTTTTTAGTATGAATAAATTTTTACTTTCATAAATTTATTATTTTGCTCGATGGAAGATGAATTAAAATTTAATAAATCAAATAAATATTGTACCTTTATAGGTACATAATATACTAAACACAGTAGATCAAAGAACACAGTGGCTCAACCGGAAAGTCATTAATTTTTTTTGTTGCAGGTTTTATATGATGATATTTAAAATGTATAATGTAGTATTTACTTTACTGTGCGCAAATCATAATGCGTAGGTATTCTAATCCTCATTATGAGTAGGTTGTAGGTAGCAATTTTATCAGCTGATAGTGATTGTTATTATTATTTATTAAGAAATTACAAACCAATAAAATAATATTATCATTTAAAGTTTATCGACAGACGACAATATTATATACTTAGGTATAAATCTCTGATTCTTATTTATAAATACAAATTATGATTCATTAAAAATGCACATAGTGTATTTTTAACTGTATGAGGCCATTATAATTGAAGTGAGTTGGAGGCCAAATTGACCAATTATTACAATTAACGGGATTTATAGCGACTGAACTGAACATTAATTGTTGACCCCTTAATCCCCCTTCTAAATACGGGATAAATCCGCGACGGGTAGTAATTTATATAATAATAATTTAAAACACTTGTCACGACGTTTGGACTTATCAATCTACACTAATTGGACCACACTGCAGTGATATAGGTATTATAATATGGAAACTCGTCTCAAAGGAAAATTATTGATAAATGCTAATGCCAGCTCGCGCGTCCACACATTGACCACCACCGCCACCACCACCGCCACCTCCACCAACAACAACAATAACAACGACGATCGATCGATCTTGCAGCGATGAAGATCTTTTTCCTAACGTTATTCGGCTTGTATGTACAGTATAATTATATACCTACCAGCTACTGTGCACCTATTTGTACATACAATTTTTTTTAGCCTTTCGTAGGCACACACAATACACATATATATACACAGAGTGTATGTATAGAGGTATACTTCCTCACTCGTACACTCGTTTTATAATATACATTATACACGTGTGTCGGTGTACTGCACGACCGGAGGCGTGGGCGCGGCGTGGCCGGGTAATTAATAATGTACGGTTGTTTGAAATCAATTTTAATGAGGAAGGAGATTGTTGCGATTTGGACAAACACGGCGGCGGGCGAGCGGGGCGCTCTCGTCGGTCGGTCGGTCGGTCATGGTGGGATGGGGGGGGGGGGGGTGGGACCCGAGGGATTTTCCCTCGGCAGCGGCAGACGCGCGTTAATAATGCACGCCGGTGGGTAAACAAAATTAATCGGCCACTCTGGAAATGTTAACACAACACACAACACGACGACGGTGGATTTCGCTCCGGCTCGGCCCGCCGCTTTCCGCAGCAGCACACGGACGCGAGCGAGCGACCCCCCTTGTTTGCGCCGCCGCGAGTATATATGCACAACATTACGCGACGACGCGCCCGTCGACGGCCGAGACGACGACGACGAATCGCATACATTTTTAAAACCGTCGGTCTGTGTATCGTCCTCCTCCACTCGAGGCGAGTACCACACGCATATAATACATATATATATATATAAATTTCAAGCACGCCGTATAAACATTGCGATTATGATGATGATTATCGTCGTCGTCTCTCGGCGCGTACTTGAGCGGTCCCTGCGCAGATTGACGGCCGGTGAGCGAGCGCGATGGGTGCAGCAGCAGCAGCAGCAGACCTCTCTGTTTGGTCCCCGTTGTTGATTATAACATCGCGACATTGTGTCGACAAATACAAAAAAAAACATATGACCCACCAGTCTGCACCCTCCCCCCACCCCACACTAGCACTCACAACTGTTGTGAGGCAGGAGGTGGAAGGACGTGCTCATAATCTCCGATAAATCCCTCCCCCCCCCCAAAAAAAAAATCATTTAGTTGTAGCTGTAATATGCATCGCCGTTTTGCATTACTTTACAAGTAAGCGTACACTGCGGCACCCACCCCTCGGTAGCTTATCATCTATGCTGGAACACGACTCCTGCATTATTGGTCACATCTGGTTTAAATCTGTCACGTGCCTTGATGTATGTTGGTCACTGATACGACAATTTGATAACATTAATACTCTGTGGCATATGTGCTGTTCATTGCTCACCAAAAAAAAAAAAAGTGTGGGGATTAATACGTAACAATTTGTGATATAAAATATACAAGATTGTACACAATTGGGAATGCGTAAATAAAACACGTCGCTGGATAATATTATTCTGTGCATATTTAGGATTATAATAAAAAAAAAAACTGATAATAAAAACAATAATTGCAATTTCGGAATAATATGTATCATTGAAAACATTTTTGTAAAATAACATTTTTAATATATTTTCGTGGGAAAGGGATTAATTTTTGTCAGCCTTATTCCTTTAAAGTATTAGATTTAAAATTGTTAGTCAAATGTTTAAGATATACGTATGTGGTATACTCATGTTGAATTTGTCACTGATTCAATGAATTTACTTATATTCAGTAGAATGAGAAAGAGACCTAATTACTAATATCTAAGCTCATTCCCTACCCCTACCCAAATTGACAGTTTTTTTTGTTATAAAAGTCATTACTAGAAAAACACTTTACTTAAAACAGGTAAATACGTTACCTGTAAGTAAATTTGAATCTCTAAAACTAACGTTTGATAATTATGTATACTAGGTACTGCACATAGTTAATAATTTAGAATCATTTTAAATCAAAATTTCACCATCATCTAATGTCATTAATCATTATTAGTTTTGATTTTATAATACAACTAAAAAGAACTTCAATCATTATTCTAGTACAAAATAATGTAATATAATATTAAACTTAGTACAATTATATATGTGCAAAATAAATTAGGTACATTTTAATTTGTTATTTTTTTTAATGTTTTATTCAACTTATATAAAGGAAAAGTAAATACTATTGTATTATTTATTGAGTAATGCAATATTTAATAATAATACCTACCTGACTATAATTCTTGAGTTATATATTTTTCATATTAGATTGAAATTGGTATAGTTGCAGATGATTGTTTGTGTACGTGGAGTGCATTCTATCATATTCGATATTGTAATAAGATAGTTGTTAAAGTTGCCTAATTCTTAAAATCTTATTAAAAAAAACAATGTGTAATATGGCAATATTATACTCATCTTAAATTAAAGTATTTATATGGAAACAGTCGAAAACCTACGTATTATATCGATTTATAAAATCAGTGATCGTCGTTGTCTGCGCATCGACCGTCGGATGGGTGGGCGCGAGTCACGATCCGTCTACTTTAGTTCCGGAAAAAAATAACCAAAAACCGCCGACCGACAACTTTTTTCGATTATAATATTCTGTTTCGGGAGGAAGCATTGAAAAGATAAAGTAAAATACACTCGTCGTCCTGATATAATATACGCCGACTGTCGCGTCCGGTTCGGCCTCTCTCCGATCCGAACTCATCGATTTGTGTGCTGAAAATGTTTTCCTCTCCTCTTGTTGGTTCCATGTCGACTGTCACTTTTTAATAATTTTTTTTTCGCCTACCCGGTTTCTTGGTCTCGTCGAAGCACATCCGGTCACGGCTATCACGTTCCTGTCGTTTAATAAATTGTTTATTATTTCAATTTTCTGAGTTACGTCACAACCATAATTAACGTTATAAATATTGCTAGAGTACATATTATTATTTTTATACACATTCTCATAGCACTGTATTCATGATAATAGGTATTATAATATTCCACACGAATAATGGCACTATGTGTATTATATTACATTTGTATGAAAGTGACTTTTAAAACATGTTATATCATCGATATAACCGTTTATTGCTTGATACTGTTATGCATTTGCCGAAGTGCATGTATATTATTATCGATACCTACAAACGTTGTGTATATAAATATGAACTAAATAATATGTACTAAGCACAGTATTATGCACCATGATTCAAGTCACAACGGGCTGTTCATGTGGCATTACTAGAGGAAAAAAATCTAATTTTTACACGCGTAGAGCCAAAGTCCACGACTGTCGGTGGTTATGACTGGAGGTAAGTAAACTTCAGTGGCATACACTAATGGCTGGTGCGACCATTATAGATACATATTATACATATACAACCACTGTAGATAGCCGACTTTATACTAAGCAGTTGTGAGTTGTGACCGATTTTGAAGACGTCTGCTGACGTTTCTACAACAGCTATTTAATGTTATACATATATTATATATTGTGATAATATTGTTTTTTAAACATTGCCAGCCGACTTCAACGATAAAATAGAGACGGCTATCTAATTGTCGTAGGTACCTATATTTCTAAAGGTGCGACCGATAGGTAAATTTTAATCGGTGTACTGTAATATATTCCAATATAACTTAAGTGAACGTCATTCGAAAATGAATAATTTAATCAAAATTTTTTTTGTCATTCTGACTTCGCAGTACTCACTGCCACCGTCGAGTTGTGTTATAACAGTGTTATTATAATATTATTATTTACGTCGTTATTTAGACTTTAGAGTGTGTGGTGCCAGTATAACCGATCGAAAGAAATCGGTTCGAAATCGAAGCTGCACGCGACGACGATAACACATACACACTGCAGATAACTCGGCGCACTTGCATATTATTATCATTGTCGCGTCTCTGTTGTTATTATCATTGAATATTGTAATTTTATTTGCACGGCGTGTGCTCCGTTTTCGACGAATTTACATCACGTGACACGTGCCGCATATAATATTTAAACTGCGCGTTCAAGGAGATGTCGCGACGGAGATCGGCGGGACACAACGCACTTAGGTCGCACACACAACCACTAGGACGACGACGACGGCTTCATCGGCGACAGTATGGAAAACGTACCAATGTACACATATTATTATAATGCGTGTATATAATACAATACTGGCATGTGGCGTGTGTGTATAAATACACACGCGAAGAGCGTACGATATTGAAAAGGAGATAATTTATGCCACGTGCCTGCCGACTGTCGGTGCGTCGCATACGTCTATGCTCGTTTGACCCTTGAAAACTATAACGCGCAGTACAATAATATTATATAATATTATATAGTATTGAGCCCTAGTTTGGTGAAACATTTCAAGCTCTGCGTATTACTATTATTATTATTATTATTATTATACTGCAGCGACGATCGTGTGTCGCACACACACACGTCTTATACTAGTTACTAGTCGTGGATAGAAATCGGAGAGGGGAAAGTACTTGTAGAGGATTAGCCCATCCCCCCCCAAGTACGTAAAGACCCTTCCCTTTTTAGTTTTGTGGGATCGAAGTCCGCATTAATGTCGATAATGTACTAGCCCCCCCCCAACCCCTGAAATTGGATTTCCTCCTATATTACTACTAGTTATACTAGTTCAAAATTAACGTTTCATAATAAAGTTATGATGTAAATAAAATGTGGTGTGCCGAGTACCGGCCACATTTTTCAAAAAAGAGGTCGGACTATGGTCCTACATTAGCATGGACTTTGGCGCCACCGGTATACGTCGTGAGCGACATAATGATATCATAATAATCACATAAAGGTAGCAGCAGCAGCACGGGTAGTACTACGGTTATATAATTATAATAGACTTGGGCAATATTACTTACTTGGTGGGACGGCTTTATATGCCTATAAACTATTCCACGCCGGTGGTCCTTTGCTAGTAGTTGAAATTTGTTTGGGGAAATTGGTTTGAATAAATCTCTAGACGATATTTTCTTTCAGTTAGTTATTGCGCCCCCGCTAGAGGCCTTGCACAGTTTGTACTTAGATACTTGTGCTGGGAATATTTGTTATGTCCTACTATTCTAATGTAGCAGTTATAGATCAATGATAATATTATGGTGGTTAAGATGGAAAATATCAACACACCAATTTTTATAACACAATATTATTATGTATATCTTTATGGCCCGCGTCTGTCCGGGTCGAGGAGCCACCAAAATATTTCGCGATGATCTTGCCGAATCTATATTTTTCCGGGGGAGCGATGGACATGGGGCTCGATGACGCGTTATAATGTCATGAAAATCTCCATCGTCCGTTTATACTCGGTCGGAACGATATAGCGTGGGTAGTGCGGGGTGCCAAATCGGCCGAACGACAGAGTGAAATACGTAGCTGAAATGTGCCGTACATTAAACAGTATACACCCTTATATTGTGTATGTATACAGTGCGTTTGTCGTCCTCGCGACACCATTATACACAACGCCGCCGTGACGACCGCCAAAACGTGTTTACGGCGCGCGACGAGCGCATCGCGGAGCACACACGAGGTACATAAAAACTGTAAAAGTGAACAGGACATTACGTGCGCTACTTCTTTTTTTTAGGGCCAGTAAGCACATAAACTAGAGGGTGTCGAAAAGTCGTAAAAAAGTCAACCGAAATGGGACGCGACCGTGCGCGCCCCACATAATCCACGGCCGCGCTGTGGGGGCGTCTCGCAAATATAAATTTGTCTATATATACGTTTGCCGTGCGTGCGTGCGACACGACTACGTCTCTTTTTTCACGATATTTTATTATTGCCATATTTCCTGGTTTATTTGCTCTCTCTCACAACCTCTCTCTCTCTCTCTCTCTCTCTCTCTCGTTTGCCGTCTCGTTTTACCCGAGGCGCGCGCGCGCTCACGACGATTTTCGAGTAATATAATAACAATAATAATAAAAAAATACACTCTCTCCGGAATACTAAACGCACGGATTCACAGCGTCAAACGTGACCGAAACGGCGTCCGACGGTTCACTGGTGGCGAAATCATATTATACAACAAAATACCGCGACGGTGCGATATCGTACAAAATAATATATTATTTTTTCTTTCTATTAATTTCAGTTTAATAGTAGGTATAGGTACTATATGATATATGTACTCACATTTGAGACAAATCACCTGATAGAGTTGTGTACACGGTGTGCTCCTCTGCCTACATACATCCGATGCTCCGAAAAGGCATAGATACATTGATGATACATCTTGCAACGACAGTAAATTAAAGTCGGCGAAGTTAAATAAATCGTTACTACCTATGTTAATACCTGAGTCATAGACATGCCTACCTGTGAAATAATATTATACGTATCGTCGGAAGTATCGATACATTATTGGGACGTCTACAGTTGGAAATTTACCATCGATGATTCTGGGAGTACCTATAACTGCAGACATGTTCGGCAGACCGCTATATAGGCAATCAGTCGAAAACAGCAAAATCGTTTAAATATTTCGGTTGGATCGGGCGAGCAATGGATGTCTCAGTGTATTCATAATTCCACGGGTTTTCAAACGACCGGAAAATTGAAAAACGGTCAAATTGATGACACAATGTGCGCTATGTCCCGACCACTGCTCTTGTGCTAAGTATAGGAATTTGAAAGGAATTTGGCCGTCCCGAGGAGACACTTGGGGACCACGGAGCCCAAAATTTAGCACCTACCTATATGTATGCATTAATTTTACATCACTGGAAAAATCAGAAATGTTCATGGTACTCGTAAAAAACGTTATATTTTGACATTTTCTAGGGAAGGTGAACAGAGTTGTGACACTAACATCATATTTTGGGAAAAACCGTAGGAATACTATATATATATATACGTTTGAATATTTTACAGTCTTATCACTCTTATCAAAAACATTATATTATAGTAGTATTATTTTAATGTAAATAAATAAATCAGAAAATAGAATAATTAATGTAAATAGTTCCATCAAAAAAAATGTTTGTTTAATTTTTCTTAAAATTATTTGTTTGTGAAATTCTTTGTTTTTTTTTTTTAATTCAAAAATAACATTACAATACCGCCGTGACTATATTATAGTACTATATATACAATTATTATGTGCGTAAAAAAAAACACTTTAGCTATAATATGTACTGTGAAAAATTCAAATGTATATTACATATTATAATTACTGTAGTTGCTACGGTTTTGCACTGCAAAATAATATAACGTTGGTCACTTGGTCACGACCATAGGGGACGTTCGCCCGGGTAAAAGTCGTAATAATGATATGCTCAAGTACCGTGGGCAGTTCGCATTTTGCCCGGACATTGCTGAGGTCTGCCCGATTTCGAGTTTTGCCGGTAACACAATATTATATTATCGTAATACTGCTCGTTGATGTTTGGCACTTTGAAAAGGCAAAACCCAGCAGCGGCGCAGCTGATAATGATAATTTATAAAACGTCGCGGGCGAGACGCTCTGCAGTGTACAAACGACCGGGTATAATGTTTTATACCGTAATGGTTTATACGCAGTGCACTACAACAGTGATCATTATCGTTTTTCAAAAATCATCATTACCATGGACGGACATAATAGATATCGTCGTTTACGCCCTGCAGCGGTCCGCTGCGAATAATACATTTACAACGCGTAGTCGTTTGTATACACCGCGGTCGTCGTCCGTCGGCGATTTTTCCCTTTTTTTTTTTTTTTTTTTCCCCCCGTTGACCGACACGCGGCCGCCCGGCAATACGCACACACTTATCGATTTGTCAATAGTAATAATAATAATAATAATAATAAAATAAAATATGTTTCACCCAAATATGACCTCCACCCCTGCAGTAGGTACATATACGTGCGAGTATATATTATATACATTTATTAAATACATATATACGTGTATATATATATAATATATATCCTATATATGTATATATAATATGAAGGCGCTCGTCCCCCTCGAAGATTCGGTCGTGTGTGACGATTGATTTCTTTTCGGGGCCGAATGTCTTCGTCTTTTCTCGCGGGCGCGTGTGTGCGTCGCTGCCGATAAATCGTTGACGTCGACCGATTTTCCCGACAGCAGTCGCCGAAATCGGATCGTGGCGGCGATCGGAGAGACGTCTATGGATGTTATTTCCGTACGACATCGTCTGCGCTTCCCCCCCAGAAGCGTTCGGTTTTATTACAAAAACATATGATATGACAAGACCTAAATTTTACAATGCTGAGGCGCTCAAAACTCTTTGAATTTCGTATTGCAAATCCATTGAAATTCCAATGCCTACTGCAATTTTAGGCCCTGCAGTAGTGCAGCGTGTGCATAACATTTTACCACGAAACTGGTCGATCTTACGACCTATATCTGGAAAAGCGAATGGGGCTTACCAATTCGTAAAGAAAAGAACGATATTACCACCGTACGCAAAAGTGCGCACCTATATGGTACTTCCACGAATGATGTTCATGGATAATCCATCCCGTCCCTGAAAACATGATATTATGTAGTTTTCATAGTTTCACGGTAATTATAAAGTAAGTCAATATTAAATAAAAACCAGGACTTGAATTTGAAGAAAAAAATTCCATTTTATACAAGTTTTGCGTTTATCGTTTTTTATTAGTGTCAATATCTATTACATTTATTAATAATAACTAATACGGAATATAATATAAACAACTCTAATGTCCATAATATAATACATGTATGGATTATGCATGAAATAAATATTTCTACGAAACCAATATCACTTTTAAATAAATCGATTTTAAATTATTTTTGGTTCAATGAAATTCTATTAATTACGAATTGAGATATTTTTGGTTTAATGATATTCTATAAATTACGTGTTGCGTTATGTTTTGTTTTGAGGTATTTAATTAATTTTGATTATAGCTTTCCGTTATAATTAAGTTTGCAAATTGCAATCGTTTTTGGTCAAATATAAAGTTATAATTATAACGTTATTATAATAAGTTTGCAAGCTCTGAATTAAAAACTAAAAATACGATTGATGAAAAGAAAAAACAAAAAGGCCCTCTGGCCACGCAATGTTTACCATATTCGTCTTTGTCCGGAATCCTTTGCAGGACGTCACACGTGACAATTAATGGACGCGTATACCAGACCGCATTTTATTAAATATTATATAATAATCTAAATGTCACAAGCAAAAAACGAATTAGGTAAATGTACATTTTATACATGACCAAATACATGTGGTCCGCATTGCACCATGTCACGTGGTATATAATGATATAGTCATTTAAAAAAGGTTTTCAAATTTAAAAAATATATTATTTTTAACCGAAACACAAGTCCATCGTATTGTGCTAACTGCTAAACCGTTTGTCGCGTCACACATCACTTATGACGGGCGACACAACTAAGTGCAATCATAAATCATATAATTCCATTCACTCCCGAATAGCTCAAAATAATATATTAATAATGTTATTACTAGAACGTGGATTTTTATGCAATTGCATATTTTTGCATATTTTGACAAAGTTCAAAATGTAGTGCATATTGAAGAAAAAATTTATGATAAATGTTGTAGGCTCTTTATTATTATTAATTTAAATAATAATTCATTGTAAACTATACAATTAAAAATAGTTTTTCGTCTATTAAGTATAGATAGGTGGGTTAATATATAATCTAAGTTAATATATTATTTCAACTCACACATTTATAAACTAGTAATAACAATTTTTTACCATATTACACAGACACAATTTTTTGTTTTTTTTTTTCCATTTTTCAGTTTTGACCGCATATTGTATGGCATATTTTGGCACTTTTTAGTGCATAAAAAAATCCACTTTCTAGTTATCACGTTCGTTCTATATTTCAACAAAATGAGTGATAATATGAAAAGGAGATACGCCTTATATGTAGAAGCATGTACAAGTGAGTATCGTGCACGGTGCATGCGATATCATATCAATTATGATACTTTCTCTGTATAGGTGGGCACCTGCAGAGAAGATGATGGTTGTAACTCCCGAACGATATGGTTACAATAATACTATCAGTAATGTGGCCAACGACGGAGAAATGCGTGTTACATGTTATTATAATTTATAACGAACCTACATAATAATATCATAGATAGTATTATATTATATTATTATAATTTACAACGAACCTACATAATATGATGGGTATAGTATTATATTATAATACCATTGCGCGATCTGTGTCTGTTGAGCTTTTGCAGCCGCTTACGGAATTTCAGTTTGTTGTACCTACCTATACACACAATTATTATAATAATATATCGCATTGTTAGCCATTTATTTACTGCGTTTCAAACGTACAATAAGTCGCATAATAATAATTCGTCTCTCATAATAATATTTTATATTCGCCGACATATTATGATGTACGATTTTTTTTTGTGTGATCATTTATTCAAAAATAATAAATACCTATTATAATTTTTTCTAGATTTTTTTCTCGTTTTTTTTTCATCTGTTTGTTATAACTTTTTATGCTCGCGCGTTTGTCGATACTTAATTTTAAAATTTTAAATGCCAAACAATCATTTCAAAAATATTATAATTTATACTCCAGTAGTTCTCTTGGCCGAGATTTGTTTCAATTATTATTTATAATCGCTCGAACGGCTGGTCACTGAGGCAATCCTGTCTTGTTGACATGAACCGAACTTACCTATATAATATTATAGGTTACTTCATTCATACACGACTTGTACACCAGCTACTCAAAAGAATAACGCACAGTTGCTTTTATTCTATTCTATATAATGTTATGTTTGCCCTCGTCAAGTAGACTATGTACGCAACAATGGCCGACATTTGAGCATCCGAGAATCGTCTTTATTATTATTGTTAAAAAAAATGTCATGTTTAATTGAATATTATACGTATATTATAAAACAATAAAATTTCTCTCCAATAACAATATGACCGTTGCTATTAAGAGTACCTATTATTATATTGTACAAGTTACCAACCTAGCAATCATTATACATTCGTCATTCGTGATATTATTATTATTTTTTTTGTGATGTAGGCTCTGAAACATTGGTTTTTTCCCCTATTTTTCGGTAATTTAAAATTCAAACCTATTTAATATATTATACTGCGGGGTAAACCATTAAACGACTAAGGGCAAGGGCAGTTCTTACAATGTCCGGTAAAGTGTCGATTAACGCTTACCGACTGATAACAAATTTTATTACCGGCAGAATTCGGCCGGTTTAGTGTTTGTTGACTTTAACTGGACATTGTAAGAACGGCCCTAAGCCATGCACAAGTATATATCCAGAAGTCTCGGGCATTTCTTCCCAGATATATAAGGTTAACAAAAGTATATAATATATCATTATAATATTATATAGTATATACTTTGAAATCTCTCGAATTTTCGGATTAAGATATCGATTCTCGTCGACTTTTTAATCGCACATTAATATTAGAAATTACAAAATTATATGATAGCCACAGGCCGAGAAAAAAAGTACCTATATTTTATAAAAAAGTATGTATCTTTATCTTTATTTAGATAAATATGAGATAAGTTATCTTTTATATCTATCTAGAAACATTTGAGTTGCATTATCTTTATCTAGATAAAAAAATACTTATCTAATCCGAACACTGGGTATATTATGCATCATATCGTTCGTGTTTTTTTGACCACCGAAAAAGTGTTCGAAGACGGTACAAAATCGTCGAACAGAGAACGCGCGCCAACCACCGACTTGGATATTTTAATACTCCATCGTTTTGCACTCCTCGATACCGCCAATCGCATATTATACCACGCGGTGTACCACATATAATATTATACAGTATATAGCAGCTAGAAGTGAATATTATAAAGTGTTGACGGATGATGGATATACGGTGTCCGGTTTTGTATATTTCATGTATATATTATATACGAGTGTGTGTATGTGTGTGTGTGTGTGTGTGTGTGTGTGTGTGTGTGTGTGTGTGTGTGTGTGTGTGTGCTAGCGAATATATAATATATATATATATATGAACACTGGTCGTTGCTGCGAAACGAGAAAGGGGTAGAGAGGGATTTTAATGTGAAAAACGTGTTCGTCGGGATCAGAGGCAATATTCTTGTTTAGCCAAGCGGTTCGCGTTTTGCCGCGCTCCATATACACACACACACACACACACACACACACACACACACATATAATATATATATTTATATATACTAACCGCATCGGAGTTCCGCCGCCGCCTCCGCCCAGGTCGAAATTTCCAAATTTCCATTGCCATCGCATCGGACCGTGCGGCGGACGGCGAAAGGGGTAGCAGAGTTTAGGGTTGTGTGCGGGGGTGGGGCGCGCGCGAACGATTCCCCCGGCAACCAACAAAAACATTCAACCCCCTCGGTCGCCCCATCAACCCCCCGCACGAAGTACCGCGTATCCTCCTTCTACAGACACACACACACACACACACTCACATAATATATATATATTATATATATACTCGCACTGTATATGCGTTGAGACCCATTAGCCTAAAAAAAAAGAGTTTCGCCCGTTTTCAATTCTCTCTTTTTCCCGCCCGTCGCCGCAACCGCTCGACAAACCTTTTTTTTGTATTTTTGTACGTTTCTAGTCCCGCAGAAAATATTATTCTCTCCCTCGGCCGCCTCCCCACACCCCGCCCCGGTGCACCGCTCTCTTTCTCGATCGCCCGGCGTCGTATATATACACGCGTGGCCGCGAGGAGTGCAGCTTAATTTAGTTTTAACCGCGTACGAGCGGGCTAACGGGTGACGAAGAGGGTTAAACTTGAACGCACGTTAAAAGCATTTCGCGGTGAATGGCAGAGTTAACCGGCGGAGAGACAGAGAGAGAGTGAGAGAGAGAGAAATAAATTTAATGAACGTATAACGTGTATAATAATATAATATAAAAAAAAAAACCCGCGAGCGTCATCGTTGTGGCATTTTCGATTCGTCGCGGTTTGTCGTATACTATATATGTGTGTATGTACCTATTATACACCTTACTTACGCGCACGTAATGGAATGACATTGTCACCGAAGCCAATTTCGCGAGACCAAAAATAATTGATCTCTCCGTAATATTATTATTATATGTGTACCGTGGATCATATTATATATTATTATTATACTCGCGTCTCCAAAGTTTCGATCCGTACGCGGTCCATTTCCAATTAAATATTTTATTTCGACCGTCGTGTGCGTGCGACACAATATTATATAATGCATTTTAGGGTATGCACCTCCGTGTTCCCACGCTTGGAGGCGTCGTACCCACACACATTTCTAGGACATTCATCAGTATAATATTATGATGTACCCAACCTGCAAGCCGATTCCCGTTGACGTTGAATTTGACTCGTAAGTTCTCATCCAAAAGTACGATTAGGGTACTTACGAAAGTTTGCAGGGTTCGACCCATTCGTTGTCTGAACAATATTGGTCTGACCGTGGGGAGACTCGAGGCCAGTATGAATTTTAATACGAGCAGCGTACTTCCTACCCTACAATTTGTTCGCGGAAGTCTGGAGACCGCAGCAGTGATTGGACATTAATTAAGCTCTATACATATATATATATACTTATATAGCGATGTAACATTCGGGGCGATGTCCAGCCAGGCAGATACGGTTCTCCTCTGACGTCTCCACTGAGACAATAATATAACGACGGACTAAACAACATATTAGGTATTTTATGTAAATTATTATTATTATATGGTAATAATAATTTAAAAAAAAAGTATGATTTAATTTTCATTTGATGAGTGGAAATATTTAAATATTTAAGTACAACTGATTTAATATAGTACTCTCGTCTCTCTTTGTCTGCGATTTTTTCTTAGAGTGTGGTTAATTGGACATTAAATATGAAATACAATTATTTTAAGAATATAATAGCTATATATATAAAGCCAGGTATTAATTTTTTTTACTAAATCTTATTCTTCAAATATTGCTTTATCCGACACTCGACCCCCATAAACTCCCATAAGCTTCACTTAAGAAAATTTAAATACCTCCAGGACTAATACCAGTTAAAAATTTTACTGTATGCTTTCCTTCGTAGTGTGAGTAGGTTTTTATTCTACAACAAAGTTTCTTACATTTTCGACAGATCTGATAAAAAAATATAGTTATAATGTGACGAGAAAAATTATTTTCATGATCGTTACAACAATAATATATTCTACCTATATTATCCCACGTTCCTACGTGTATAGCAGTAAATCTAAAGTTTAAATTTTAAGTAGAACGAAACAAAAAAAATATAATTAATATCTATTAAAAGGCGCATGGTCGTGTTTTATGCAAAATTAATGCAGCTTTTCAATTACTAGTGCATTCCTCAAAATGACAAAATGGAACGAAACCCTGAGTTACCTACATATAGAGTCATAAAAATGTAATTGATTTAATCTGTGCACATAATAAATCAGGTTTGTAGATGATAGTAGTGCTTCGTTAGACTTGTATAAATGAAAAAAAAACAATAACGAAGGAAGGTCGCGTTTATGGGTGGTGCATTTTTTTTCCGTGGAAACGTAATGAAGTGGAGAAACGCAAACCAACGTGCGCACATACACAACAATATATATAGTTAAAATGCATAATTTAACACTCCCCAGAGGCCTGCCATAATATGGTTTGCTTGTTTCACGTAGGTATAGGTATATAAAACCCGACCAGTTTCGAGTCGTACGCGATTTACACGGTTTAAAAATATAAATTAATCAAATATGAATATTAATTAATTACGATTGTAGGTAGGTATATAAGAATAACAAAGCGTTTTCGAACTCCTCCTTTATTTTTCTCGTCCGGTGGAATGAAATCAACGAACACATTTTGTGGCTGAACCATATTTTATTATAAATATTATATTATTATGAACGTATCCAGTTTTGCAAAAAAAAATAATAATAATAAGCTTAGTTGCAAGCGTGGTATAGGCACTGGTATACCACGGTATATACCTACAATCTACTGTTATAATATACCATTTTGTACTTATATAAACCTAAAAGTAATGATTATTTATGTCAACAAGTAACCAGCTATTGGCTATTGCCTATGTTATATTACTGATTGTATATGAGATCCGAGTTTGTTGGCTTGGTATATAATAAATATTAACCAACTCTCATGTCTTCGGGCCAAATCGTTGTAGGATTCGATATAAAACAATAATGACAGTAATTACAACAATAAATGAACTTATTACTGCATCGTTCACGGTGGGAAAATATTTTCGCCTATGATGGGCGAAGCGACGGAATCCTATCGAGCCGGGGACGCTGTCAATTATGAATTAATTGACCTTTTCCTGGAATTACGTTTTAATTAATGTGGCCCATCCACCAAACTCCTGGCGACCCCAACGTGCCAGATGATGATTTGACTCATTGGCATTTCAATAGTCCGTCCTACGTACGCATAAAACACTCACCAATTTCCACTTACACGGACGTAATATAATAATATATACGTACGGATATCGCAAGTAAATCCGAGACCAAACCTACATAATATGTAAGCAGTGAGTAAGTTGAAATTGCAGTCACACGGCAGAATAGGTATGACGGATCGACGGAGGTATTACAAAAAACGAAAAGTCTATCATTAAACTTATCTTCTTCTCCTTTATATAATATATAAATTCTAAATCTCGTGTCGCGATGTTCGATCAGACCTAACCACTTCACAAATTTTAATGACATTTTCTAGATGTCTCTTTCTTGGTCCAACTCGTACAGTCTTTAACATATCGATGATAAAAGTCCTTTAACGTTTTTCATTGCAAATTTAAGATTTTTTTATAGGACACGAATGCGTTTAGATTTGTTTAAATAAATACAAATATTCGGTCCGGTCAACGTCTGGTAGACATTTAATATTGCGTATCATATTAATATTAAAATTTGCTTGCCGAGCGGTGAACACGAATAATTATTTTCCATCCTCGAGCAAATCGTATATTAAAATTATATAGGTAATGTGTAATCGTACTGCAGTAGTTCGCTCCGTAAACTTTGTTTCAACTCTGAGTAAACATCGTGGAGGACTTTACACGTTTTAGATTTTGGATGCGACGAGGGATATATATATTATTATTACTGCAACATTTGCGGATGTTGTTGTTGTTGTTGTTGTTGTAACTATTATCTTTTTCTGTTAGAATGCTGTACGGACAAAATAGAAGTGTCCCAAAAGTTTCGGGTATAGGTACCTTCGTATACCACCTTTACCTGCACAAGTCTTATCTATAGATAACTACTGCGGTACACCGAAGAGGACAATTTTTGGTATTGTTATATTTTGTTTGTATAATACTTATTGGTTTCTAGTATTTTTGATATAACATTTTTGTAAATATTTTTATCACATTATTTGAAGTCATTACATTCCTACAGTAATTAAAATAAATTAAATTATTCGTCGCCATTAGATACTTTTCAGTTTTAATTTTTTTCAGAAAATTTTCATATCTCAGCATATTATTAAATGAGTACCTATTTAATTATTTGTAAGTATTAAATGTTTAAATAAGTGATGTGAAGTAGTAATTCTCAGAAAAATATTCTGTTTTTATTTAAAATGTATGGTCTCGTTCAAAAAGTAATTACTTAGAAAATTAGAGAAAATATATAATATTATATTTTTTCACTACTTTTTATATTTTTATAAATACATACGTAAAATACTGAAAAACATAATTTTTTGGACATATTGTTTTGTAGTAACTAATTCAAATTACATAAAAGTAATTTTTCACAAACATTAATTCTTTTCAACTCAATGAGTGTTCACTGTAAATGAATCGCCCTGCATGTAGGAAACAAAAGGTAGCAAGTTTAATTGACAAAATTAACTTTAGTTAGTGAAGTCAATGTCTATAAGTTAATAGTTTACAAACAATATATTTAAATCAAAAAGTTTAACTTATAATATGGAAAAAAATATTAGTTAAAATTAAGTTATTTCTTATATTTTTAATTACCATCAGAGTCAAATCATAATATACAACTATACAAGTAATGATAGTGCAACTTTCAATTTTTATTTAAACAATGACTAAATATTTTTATAAAAATTGCATCTTATTATATTCTTTTTAATTATACGCTGGCTAGCTGTAATGATTTAATTAGTACCTACTTTAATCATTTAGTTTTAACTACAGTTGTTAACCTAGGTATGTATTTATTTATTATTTTTATTATTTATTCTTCAAGAAGATAATGGGTAACACTAAACATGTTCGTGTGGGGGCCCAAACTATAAACATGATTTTTAAAATTAACTGTAAAGTATTGAGTTATTAATATGGATTTTTTAATTAGTTAAGTTATTAAGTTCATTAAGTTATAAAATAGACTGACTTGTTATGTTAAAAATTAAAAAGTCAATTTTTTTTACTTATGGCTTTAAATATTCATCTAGGAAATACTCACTTTAGACAATTAACATTATATATTTGTATACCTATGTGAGATACTGATATGTAAGATGTGTAAACCTACTGAATATAATACAGTTTTTTTTAAATAATATATACCAAAGCACGTAAAAAAAAAACAATGGTTTTTAGAAATTGGTCCCGCTGCAGATTTATGTATTTATTTGTCTGATTTATCTATTTATTACAATGCCATAACTTATCTGCACCGATGCGAGTACCCAAATCCACTGACCATCATATCCCGTCAAAGTTTTACCTTCAGTGATGAAAACTTTGATTGTCTACACAACACAAATTTAAATCTTATCTTTTACTGAAACTCTAACCTGATTGCTTGGCATATTCCTCTTTCAACATTATCATTTTCCACGTGTCATTTCGAACTGTAATAGTGGGTAGCTACCTAAATGTTTATTTTGTCCTATTTCCTTTTCCACATCGTATACCATTTTAAATTAATATTTCCAGAAATAGTTATTCTTATTCAATCTTTCACAGATGTCAGATACCTTTAATACTGCACGTGTAAGTGTGTACCTACCTATATATATATATATATATTATATTGTGTTCGTACATAGCTCGTATGTTGTATAAAATATAATGACGCATTAAATTGCCATATTTTCCAGAAAACATAGGTATATCCATTTTTTTACGATTATCCCGCTGGCGCGTGTGCCTTTAAAAAAGCTATTTTTCGCGAACGTCACACAAAAATTATTTTTCCCATTTACAGAACCCTTGGTGTATCTTAATACAATGTATATTCGACACAAAACGTTTTTACACACTACACTCTCCACGCGAAAACTGAAAAATCCCTAGAAAGTAATTCCATAACTATAACATAGAAAAAATTTAACTTTTTACCATTTTTCCTTTATACGGCACAGCACACGTGCGTATGCAAATAGTATATTACAACATACTACACACCTTGTTTTTTTGAATTTTATATTAATAACCGTATAGTTAATTATTATGATATTGTGGACTTGAAAAGCTTTATGTGACATTTGAATATAATTTGGATAAAATTCGATTAAATATATAGATACACTTGAAATGAAAAGACCAACTATAATAAGTACGCCCAAAATATGGAACATTTTGTAATTGCTTTCTTGTAAAATGTATAAAAAGTTACTGCCTATTAGGTGTGTGTAGTTATAATAATATATACTATATTATACCGTTGAATAGACCACCACTGTAATATTATTATATGTTTTAAACATAATCAATACAGTGTAATATATTATAATAATATCATATTTTAAGCGAGAAAAATGCACTGGTGTTAGTCGTTAGATAATATACGATCGTACTCATCACATTCGGCACAAATACAACAGAAGTATTTTAAAAGACAACTGCGTTTTATGTCCGTATAACAATGCAACAGAAAATAATATTATATCGTTTGAAGTAATAATTATAATGATTACTGCGACAAATTCCAAACGATTTCTACTGTCGTATGTTTTTTTTTCGTGTTCCTACATAATATTATTATAATGTATCTTATAGGGAAGGATATATTTTGTTTAATGTTGTCAGTGTTGATAGTAATAATATTAGAGTCGTCAAAACACCATATTGCCGTCATTTCTCCGTGTCATATATATAATATAATTTATATCATATACCTGCGTATAACGTATACACTAATGACACACACACACACACACACACACACACACACACACACACACACACACACACACGTAAAACCAGCTCGATAATAATATGGAGACTGCTACAGAAGTGACATTGAAAACGAGTCTCCTGTACTGCAAACCACCGCTGCGCTTGCTTTCGTCTGTACAGCCATCATGGTAATGTGCCCTGCAATTATAATATATAGTGTTAGAGGCGAGGAGACGTCAGCTGGTTAATATTAACAACAATTAACGACGTACATTTCTATAGGACATAGTTAATGACGTTTTCGGGTTATTTTTTTTTCTCTGCGTTTTTCCATAGAGCTTGGGAACGCGTTAACGTGTTCACTTAAAATACTAACAAGTGTATAATATTAAAATTAATGTACAATATAATATTATTATAATATCGTCTCGCTAAAATAGTCCAATCTCCGTTTGTAGCCAACGAATGAAACGACGGCGAAAAATAATATCTCTCTCGCATAAACAAATCGTCTATTTTAGTTTTCTGCCGAGGAGTCAGTGGCGGATCCAGGGTCAGGGCAAAGGGGGTATTTGTGCCCCCCCCAATCACCGTAGTTTTCCTTTGTTTTACACTGTGTTTAGCCAATTTTGTAGCCAATTGGAACTTTTTGTACTATTGCCCCCCCCCATACCCCTCCCAAAATTAAGGCCCTGCGCGGCGTGGATAGGAAACTGTAGTGGATTTCGGAAAATAAAAATCACACTGTAATCGGTACATAAAATAATTTGTATTGTAGGTGTTCACATATTATATCCGATCGTCGTCAACAATACCCGCTGCCGAACCTAAGGTCCAAATATGATAAACAAAATGTGCACTCAATAATTAATAAAATAGTGTTAAGTCGTCTATAATCGTAAATAATAATATTATGCTAACACCTATGAGATGACATAATACCTAATAAATAATTGAGATTTGACTATTTAAGTATAATAACACTGCTCGAATAAAGGTATAACTCATGGCACGAGAGGTGACATTTAATATTTGAATAAATGATCATATTGGTACTTACATGATATTATAACATGCTTGTTATTTTAACAGTGATAGCTTTCGAATAAATTTCAGGGTGACGTTTCAAATAGACATTGTGACGTGATGACAATAGTGTTATATACAGGGTTGGGTGCGCATGCGTGAAACAGAAAAATTATGACTTAATGTCATATAGGTAGGTGTATTACCAGCACAATTAATAAGCATCCGGTGTACCTACTTCATTTCTCAGTGAATGAAAGGATAGATTACGAGCAGGCTGCAATGGAATAGGTTAGGTTATATTGTATATATATATATACGATTATACGAGTCATTCAAAATTAAAAGTGACTTTTATCAACAAAAGACTGTATAATGTGTAATGAAATTTGGTTTCGATGCTATAGATTATTATATTCAGATATAGTGTACCTACTTATGGTTGAATCGTTATGTTATAAATTATAATACACGAGGTAGGTATTATATAAAATATGGGCAGGCACAATACCTTTTATGTTATGATAGTCTATAGTAATTACAAAATTACATTGATTAAAATGTTAAACGTTAATGTTATAAGTTTTTTTTTTCGAATCCTGCAATTTTTATTTGTTTATAATTATTACTCGTCATTACTTATAACTTTGTTAATTATTATTAGTATATCAATAAAATAACTCATAATAATTCAGTTTTCAAGTTCTCGGGTTCGATTCTAGACGTATTATATAATAATATAATACATTTTTTCTCTAAAAATTTATTCCTTGGTAACATAATATACCAATATAAAGGTAGATAAGCATAATATAAATTATGCATTCAGTCTCTCATTGACAAGTTTTTCGAACGCATAAAATTTGTATATTTTAATTTTTCTAGCTCTGCCAATTGTCATTATAATATTATTTATGGACTTTTAAACGTAGAGGTTAGGTACACTGCAGACGTGCTCGGTACAAAGATTTGATCTCTCCGATTTTCTCATTCATTGTATCACATCATTGTTAGTCGTTATACAGTCGCATAACTTGTGTTATCTTAAACACACGATGACTGCTGTAACATAATATTATAACTCATAAATGTTATGATGTAAGTATTTAAGTTATTGAAACCAAAAAAAAAAAAAAACACATAATGAACTCATTTTGTAGGAAAATTATACTTGCTCAAGTTCACTTACCATATGTTGAAATATTATTGCCGTCTGAACGAGCGTGCAACGAGTTATATTTTTTTTTCCAATTAAATCCATACACGATGAAAGGTTTTAATAATGTTAGGTAAACAAAGAATATTGCCACGTAGGCTCGCAAGACCTCTTGATCTATAATATAATATTATACATAATATTATAATCACATAATTTTCATTTTCTATAACGGTAAGCAATTTTGCTTTTTAATTTATTGCTATGCACGCAAAAAAACCCAGTGTTGAAGCTGGTTTGCGTTGTACAAAAAGAAAAAAAAAATAGTTATAATAAATAAAAAAAAATCTGAGCAACGCATTAATGTATAATTATACGTGTTTTTCTTTTTTTTTATTATTATTTCGATATGTCTAAACGTTTCCATTTGCAAAACAGTCGGAGAGGCTTATAGAGGTACTTTAAAATGTATACAACAGTGACCGAAAGTATTAATTACGCGCGTCTTATGTCTGTCACAAAATAGTTAACCGTTTAAATGTCAAAACGAATAAAAGACTGTGTACCTACCTATACAAACACAATTCGGAGAAATAAAAAATTGAAATAAAAAAGAGGTTTTCGCGTTTACGTTTTGAACCTTCATGTAAACCAAAAGTACCCGGAACCGAGAGCTGCAGCACGAAAAACCAGCCATTTCTATTGACGTAAAGCTCTTAAGTACTACCATACTATAACAAAATGTATTTTATCCTCTTCGTACGTTTTCAACCCGAATCGTGGTTCGCTTATTTTGCTTATATATTATGTAATTTATTATTATATCAAATTATGGAAACTCCGTTGTTTTTACGTCGTTATTATTTTGTACGGCTTTACTTTCCCCCAAGAAAAATTTGTATAGGTACATGTAGTGTATAGTTATTTCTTTTTGGTACTTCACAGAAACACTCCCCTCTCGCTCGTCCTTTCCAGCTCCCTCTCTTTCTTTCCCCGTGAAACTGCATTACCAAAATATTTTTTTAATTAAAATACATTTCCAAGATTTATAAACCTAATTAAATTTAAATTAGTTTAATATTCTTACACAGAATAGTTTACGTTGTAAAAAAAAAAAAATTCTATTTTGCAGTAAAAAATAATTAAATTCATGAAACTTTTTTTTTTTAAGAAAATCATGTTTGCTAAGTTTTTTCATTGATTAAAAGTTTCTAATGAAATTGTTATACATTTATATACAGGTATATAAACTCTTTTCAATTTATATAATTTTCCTTATGGCTAGAACTTTAAAAACAAAATACTTGTTTTAATCAAAATGCGCAGAACTTTTTAT
The DNA here is from genome assembly GCA_949089665.1 of Macrosiphum euphorbiae. Lineage (NCBI taxonomy): Eukaryota > Metazoa > Arthropoda > Insecta > Hemiptera > Aphididae > Macrosiphum > Macrosiphum euphorbiae. The sequence goes on along the minus strand of CARXXK010000002.1, from coordinate 101,981,079 downwards.
CTGCAGTCACCATTTGATACTTATAATACAATTATTGATGCTGTACAAAATACTATATTAAGCGTCTGATTAATTATCACATGTTTTACATAACAAAACTCATTTAATAATAATATTAAAATCAGAGGCGATAGAAGTGTATTATATTACGTACCTATATATACTGCATGGACTCATGTACACAAAATATATTTTATACATCATAATTACATTAATTATATACCTCCCATACATTATAGGTACGCATATAAATAGGTAATAGGTATAGTAAGTAATTGGTACTATAAAATTTAATTATCAGCTTATTTAGTAAAACTTTTTGGTCCGTTATAAATTATTTAATTAAATCAATATAGAGGCTCCTATATACATACACCGACAGATTAATTCGAAATTTGCAACAAACGCTTTTATGAGCTTTTTGCGTGGTACAGACGGAAATCGATACCTACGAGTCATTATAATATAATATAATATAGGCACAGCTTATTTCCATGTTCCAATGTAACACGAATTATTTTCATCAAGTGTCATCGGATTCAAATTGGCTTTTTGAGTCGAAGATTTTTTTCGTTAAATTTTCACTAATAGGAATGATTATGACTCTTAAAAAATGTCGTTCGAATCGAATTTTCAACTTGACTTATAAAATTAATATAAGTTATGGCTTTAAAAAATTTTGGTCTATCCTAGTCTGATATCGAAAACGCGTGTTGACGTTTAAAAAAATTCAGTTGTGCGCAATGATAGAGCTGCAGAACATTTGAAAACTGTGTTGAAATCACAATATTTCAATCCGAGGTCATTGGACAGAACTATTTCGTGTTACATTTAGAAGGAAACATAATATACGCTGTACAGTGCGCCTTGTAAATTATTACTATCTGCAGCGAGTGAACCATTTTAAGCTATTTTTTAAAACTCGTGGCTTTATATACTGTGAATATATTATAACAAATAAACTAAAAAACACTAATGGGAGTAATGATAATATGGCGTTTGGCGTGAATAGAACAGCTAATAACCGATCTATAGAATATTTTTTATGTATACGCGTATACTTGTTTTTTAAACATTAAATATAATATTATATATTTATTGACTCGTTAAAAACTTGTAAATTTATTTCTCATTACAGTTCTGATCATTATACTATTCAACTTTTGTTTCAAAATTTGTTCATCAAAATGCGAGTATTTAACGAAACAATATTCTAATACGAATCTATTTATTATATTGAAATGCATTTCCGTTTTCTATGTTTATACGCTATAGTCTATAATAACGTTAATACATATAGACACTTTGGCTTACAAATATTGAATGGCGTGAACTGTGATGTATATATAATGATATCATTGCAGGATTTGCTCTTAAAACGATATTAACTTATTTCAAAATAGTTGCCTATATATTATATATATTATGCACTATAAACATAATAGTATTAACAATTAATTATCTTTGCAACATTCAACAGCAACAGAAAACCTTCAATTTTCTTGTCCCACTTTTTTCACACTCTAAACACCAGAATATAGTAAATATAATATAATGATTGAATTCTACTGATGTAGTTAAACTAGTAATAATAACTTCACTACTGCACTTGTAAAATGTTACGATAATATTATTAACAACTAAAAAATATAATAATTTTAACTCAAGATTTGAGGTATTTATAATAATATATTATTATCTATATACCTACTTTATCGAGTTGGTAAATGATAATAATAATGATGTTTATGGGTGTTGACGAAAATTGTATGTTTTATCTTTGAAAGTTTCGTGGGTACCTATAGTTTTTGGTCGCTGCTTTGATTTATTTTTAGACACATTGTATGTCTGGATAACATGTTACTGAAACGCCTATAAATTTGATTATTAACTGCAGATGGGCGTTAGACGAATTAAAATGTTTTCGAAATGATTCACATATGTGACATCATTCGTAATTTGTGTTTGATTGTTACATCCTTTGGCCCGAAATGAAGGGGGAAATGTGTTTTCTCGTTAATGAAATTGTCGAATAAAAGTAGCCATCGAGTTATTGTATTTTAGCAGCATATTTTATTATAGAAACTCGCAGGCACCAAGTCTTTTTCATTGCACTATTAGGCCATAATTAGTACAAACACGGACCGCCTTATCAGTGATGATTCAAGTGAGAATGACGAAATGAGGTCGTATATAGATTGTTTACAATATTGTATATTATCGTATCATGTAAATAAACGGCTTAATTTGTTATCAGTTCAGAACCACGCGACATATATAGTGTTCTCAATATTATTATTGGCTATTTGTCCAATTCGTTGTTCTGATCATGATAAAGTAACACGGTACGATGAAATTTTTTTCAGTATTTGATGAAACTGCAGCGCACACGGATCGTGAGTCTTCGGTCGGTAAATGCAATTTATATATAATATAGCTAACTTTGATAAGTCCGCAGAAATTCCTACATCACGGTTATTGGGTGTATAAAATGTCGTCATTAAACCTTTATAATTTTTATCAAGATTCTGATGTTCATGTTATTACCTATCTATAACGGTCATATTAGCCACTGAAAACGGTTCTAATTGAGCAACGATATTACATACGACACATAATAATGAATGACGAGAGCATGTATAGTTATTTTATACATTTTTATAAATCACTTATTCGTTAAAATGTATACCACTTTAACATCACGCGATTTCGAAAGTAGTTTCAAACCATTAAAAGTTTATTCATCGTCAATTCGATGGTATATTTTTTTTTTTAGCTGAACTCCTGAATGAGGTTTTTTTTAATCACATTGAAAGTATAATTTTATAATATTGATATAAACCTTAGTAAGTTGTTTGTACCTACGTTCATAAGAATAAAACGAACATGTCATGGTTTTAAATTGTGTACTCATTATTTATACATAATGTCTTATCTCTTATCACGCCAATAATTTATAGGTATATACCTGCAGTTAGTGTGTCACCATGATTTACGCTTGTATAATATAGGTATACATCAAGAATCGAGCGTATAAAAAAACAGCTTAAACGTGATAAAACAAATCGTTTGTAACCGTTCGTAATTTGAAATAAATTTTTTTTCCCTCTCAACCGCGTGAGAATAATATTCGAAACGTTCACAGCTCGAGTAACCGCTGAAGGTGGACAAAAGAGTGTTGCATATTAGACTCGTACAAACTTTGCACACCTCGTCCGCTGCACAGATTCGCCTATATTATATATAAATGCATGCCTGAAGCGAGGGGGGTGGGAAAGAGTGAATCCTCCGGGCCAGTAATTTTTAAGAGTGCCCAGAAATTTGGGACTATTACATTTTTTTAAACTAAAGAAACAATTAATAATAAGAATTCGATGAACACAGAGGAAACAATTAACTCCAAACAGTTACCTGACAAAGCTAAGTAGTCGAACATTATAAGTTGTGTCGAAAACAGTGTGAGCCCCCCAAGCTATTACCCCCGAACCCGGGTTTCTTTCTCCTGCAGTGTCTTGTCTACATATTAATATGTCTATATGTATGGATTATATGAAATGTGATAGTTATGTATAAACTAGGTGGGTATATAGTTATAAATAGAGCAATTATGCGTATATACCTATTAACCTGAATATTGTCTAACGAACAGTCTAACTCGTCCTAAATTGTTTGACTCGATATGCGACGAGTTTTTAAGGACGAAAATAGTAGGCAGAGGTACTTGCGCAACCTATAATTGAAAAAAGACCGAAGAGGAAAAATCACTGGGTACAGTTCTCGTAGATCATAATATATTACAATATTTTAATGGATAACGTAATAAAGTGGGTATACAATTATTATTATATTATGCGAGCGAATTGTAATCATTTCATTCATTATATTCGCAATAATAACGTAGTTATATCCATTATTATTATAATAATAACACACGCAATAATAATATTAATGTAATAGTTTAAATGACGGCGGCTACCAGCTGGCTGAAACGCATGCGTTTCGGCGGCGGCGTTTTTAAAACACTAGGCAATGGGCCAACCGCGAAACAATACCGTCTTGCCGACGACACTGTGGGCGGCGCGCACGTCCTTATAAATATATAATAATATTATTATTATATTACGTATATATATATATATATATATATATATATATAAAAAACCGGCTCGCTCAATCGCCCCTCATCGCCGCCGCGGCCGTGCGCACACATAATATTATTATTTAACAAAATATATGAAATAATAAAACGAATAGATTTTCCAACTATTCGACGGTTTTGTGCGCAATAATTACAATCGCCCGACGTTCGCGTATAATAATAGGTTACGATTGTTGTACATTTTATTTTTTTATTTTGTCGTTCACTTCTAGCCGTGCGTCATATTATTATCGGCTCGCACACCCACACACGCTCACAATGTCATATTATTATTGCGTCCAATATGATGTTATATTTTATATTATAAACATCGGGTGCAATATACCTACTCGCAGCCGGTGTGCATAGGTTACCTACATCGTGCCGTAGAGTTCACAGACTTGGATACTGTATACTGAGATATTATGTACGTACACATAACGTGCCCGGTTTTTATTTATTTAGGTATATTATGCATATTATTATTATTTTTTAAAGGCTCGCAAGAGCAGGTGGCGGTGGCCGCGATACCGGCCGCGGGGGAGACGGCGGGGCACCGTACATATATCGCTGCAGAACCGGCACGCCGCCACCGCCGCCGCCGCAATCGATCCGCCGAGGTCCCTCGCTCGAGCTTTCCCCGCCGCCGCCGGACCGTTCGCGCGCACGCGCCAAACGTTTCCACCCCTCCGACCGTCATGTTATTATCGTCCTCTCCAGTCGGAGCGTTTTCTGCACGCCGCCCGCGACTACCGCTGTATGCACCGCTACCGTGGTATAGTTGTACCGCGCCCGCCGCCGCCCACCTACCGCCCGCCGCGCGAACGTTAATGAAAATGTCAATTTTTAATTAATTTTATAAGTAAACTCCGCGCCAAAGCTTTACGCCCACCTCCCCACTCACCTGCCGCTCTTCCACCGCAACTGACGGCGGCGGCGATGAACGGCGGACGACGGGCATAGCGGCGGAAAGCTGACGGGCGGGTGGCAGGCGGTATACGGCGAGACCTTAAATCGCGTTCTCGATGTTTTATTCCAACCGCCATAGGTGTAAATTGTCGTTATATACACACACACACACACAACCCCACCCCCCCCCCCCAAAAAAAAAAGTACAGACCGTGTGTGTGTGTGTACATCGTATAGGTTTATACGGACATGTAGCGTACATACCGGTACGTCGTATTGCTCGACGGACGATGGACGACGCTTTCGTCGTCGTCCGACTACGTCATAAATTACCGAGCAGTGTTATCTAGGTCCCCGCAGTATAAACAACACTTCCACTCGCCCTCTCACCGCGGTCGTGGTTTTCTTTCGTTTCGTATTCGAGCTGTTTTTCGTTCGGTTCTTTTTTCAACTCGAGTTTTCCCGCGGCTTGACCTCGTTTTTACTTTTTTCCTGCCACGACCGCAACGACACCGCCGCCAATCGCCCGGCGGTTAACCACTCGATTTATTTATGGTACGATTATCAATACACATCATTATATCATATTATATTATTATAATCATATCGTACATACCTATAATAATATATCTATATGGGTAATAATCGACGTTTCGCAGTCGTGCGGTGTAGGTACCTCCGAACCGTAATAATAAGTCGGAAAATCGCGACTGAACCGGAAACGTGGACGTAGATGTCGGGGGTGCGTTTATACTATAATTTAGGCGAATATTATATTATTGAGCTATACTCACGAAGGAGAAAAGAGGGGGGATGCTTAGTAACTTTTGCGCGAGTCCACAAATATTTACCGAATGCTCGTAGGTATTATAATACCATCATCTGCGTACACACAATAATATACACGATATATACACACACTTCAACGACGATATACACCGCCACAATGTGCACTGCACTGCACATAGATACCGCCGTGTAGACGTATACAACGAAATTACCTCTTCAAAGCTGTGTAAAAAATAAACCTGGCATTGTGCAGTAGTGTGTACATTGGATTCCAAAACACTTTCGTTTATTGAGTTTACATAATATCATATATTATATACACACGCGCGAGTACGTATACCTATATACCTGCCTGCCTGCCTACCTGCCCTCCCTTTCGCCCGCCCAGCCCGCAGTGGTGTACTCGAGTTCGCAAATATAAATAAAAAAAATAAATAAATAATGTGATCGATTTTTTACTCTCGTGCGGCAACAATAGACACGCGACTGGAAGCGTTCGAAAAATGTGTCATAATATAATCATAATAATATGTATATTTTACGTATTCGAGTACATATAATAGGTGTTATTATTAAAGGTAGATATTGAAAAATTTGTAGGTGACGCAAACGAAGGGAGGAGGGAGGGCAGGGGGCGCGATCCCGGGGTCCATTGATTTTCAGGGTCAATCTTTAACGGCGAAATATATATTTTTTTAATGCGTTCAAAACAGTTTTAAGAAAAAATGAAACTATATCTGAGCAGGTAGTTATATTATAAAATAAAAATGTTCTTAATTTCATATCACGAAAAATTACTAAATATTATAAATAAATATTAAATTAAAAATTAAATCTAATAACTGATGACAATTATTATACCATGAAGGTAATAAAATGGGAGTAATGAACTACGCATAGATGTCGGTAATATAAGTACAAAATTATAGTATTATTTTTAGTAGTAAAAATTTAGTGATACAATTTTTTTGAACTTAAAGTTAAAAGGGGGCCGACTACGGTTAACCGGGGCTCAATTGAATCCGAGTTTGATCGGTGTCACAGTTAAAATATAAAACAGTATACAGCTAATATATATATATCATACTTATATAGCACAAAAATCCGAACTACTAATTATTAGTGTTATTATTATATTATATTTTATTGCTGCAGAACTTTTCGCGGAAAGTCGAAAAACCAACGTCTTCGTTTGAAAGACATCTGCGTCTTATTATAATAGAAATCTCGTACGTTTTCGTGAAACTAAGTTGTGTATATATACTTAGTTTCTGTGACGATGGGATAGTTTTCCAGTTGGACCAAAAGGTGAATGTGGAGGTGGGGAGAGTCGACTGCAATTTTGCTGTGCATAACTATATTATCTAGCCGAATTTGGTATTCGACCCACTCGTGCTCATCGCCTCCACACACACACGTGTGCAGTGTTATTTATATGATATTATGGTTTGCTCGTGTGCTTCGGTGAATCGCTCACTTGTTGGACTGTACATACGTCTTTAAGTATATTTCATTTCTTATTAATATACATACGTTATATCGATAATCGATACGCCTATATATACGTAAGCGGTTCTGTACACGATTTGTAAACTAGCTAGATGCGAAACGAACGTCAAATTATTAATAAGACTAGACTGAGGCTCGGAAGTTGATGACTATTTTTTGAGTTTTTTTTGGATCGTTCAAGACGATGATTTTCTAACTAAAAATGTATTTCAATAACACACGAATCTAAATATTGATTTTATTGGCGTAAACCTCCTAGGGGAAGACCTCGGCAACCATCATGATAGAGAAAACGCAGATATAAAAATTGCAGAAGAAACGGCAAGACATCTATTGACCTTCACAAATGGAGGAACTTAATAGTAGCTGCAAAACTATGGCCGGAAAAGCAAAAAAAAATATTTAATAATAATTTAAACTATCGACCGAAATCTGATTTCATTCGGTTTGATGGCCTGTGCACAAAAAAAGTTTTAAAACAAAACAGTGTCCCGCACGTAAATCGTAATCATAGCATTATACACACACCCCCATGACGCATTTGTGCCCCTAACCGCGTTTATCGTGCAGGAGCCCGCATGCAGCTCTAATATTACCTAAATTTTTTTAATACTCGAAAACGGTTGAAAAATCGAGTACTATGCGTTCACAGCTGGTTATGCTCTCAATAAATTTAGAAAAAAAAATAACGAAGTATCTACTCTATACTGTACCGGATCCGGTAGTTTCCGAAATGACTGCCGATCATACAGTCGATATGACCACCTCCGTACTTGGGCGGTGGCTGGACGTCACGTCTATATTATGTTAAACGGGCACTTTTTCAGGCCTTTAGATTAGTCCATGGCCTTCTTATCTCTACACCCATAGTAAGCATAGTAAACTAAACCTACTGTAGTAGATTCACTACCAATTTGAGTAAATCTCTATCGCCCTACATATAACTGCACGGTAAGTATTCTAAGAGCGACAACTACTGAATAGTTTGTTAAACGCAATTCTTAAGTTATGGTATTGTCGACTAAAAAAAAAGTTTTAATTAACAACAATAATAATTATCGGTTATATCAAATAACATAAAATAATATGTAGTTAGATTTTCTATTATATTATTAGTTGTAACAACTATGCAAATACATTAACTGCCAACCATATTGTTGTTATATTAGGCCTCTAATATGTTTTAGTTTTTTTTTTTTTTTAGTTTATTTTTAGTTTAAGTATAGTTCAACATTTTAAAACAACATCGACCTAATGTTATGATAAATATTTTATTAGTTGATTTTGAAAATTTAATGGAAAAATAATGTAAGGAGGGTTCTCTCGCTCGCCATCTTCGATTCTTAGGTGGAGGGGTTGATGAGGAGGATAAGTATAACAGCTGCAAGTCACTGCTTGCGAGTATAATAATATATGATATGAGCACTTTAAGTAAGTTAGGCGTGTACTATCCACTCTTGGGAGATTAATTTTCCGTCGAAAGTGAATATCAATATTTTTATTTCAAATTGTATAATATTATGTCTTTGGAAATAAGACAATTTTAAGCCTTTTTTGCAAATTATTAAAGAGTCGACCACAAATAATAACTAATACTTGGATAGTATTTCCACATTAACCACGAACGCATTTAGAAACGAAATCAATTTTGTTTATAAAAAATGGTTCGAAAAAATCGTCCACATGGCAGTATTATATTACATGTACCTATAGCATGAGTCTTATGCGATGAAATCACCCAATTGCATTTTTTTGGCTACGAACTTACGTATTATTACAGTTGTGCACCTACTCGTGTGTCATTGGCAGTTTCAAATTGGACAATATAAATTTTCTTCTTATTGCTGCTTCTGCTGCTGCTGTGTGGGTTGGGTGTGTGTGTGTGTGTGTGCAGTGCTGTTGAAGTCGTCGTTGTCGTCGAAAGAATAATATACTGCTGGGTGACAATGAAACGGAATATATTATAATAATATGATATACATCATCATATATAAATAATAAATGATATTGTAATATATAATGACAATACGCGATCCGTCATCGGTACCTGTTTATAAAGCTCAAGACGACGTCATAGCAGTAGTGGCAGACATAGCAAGACGAGACTGCAACACGCAACCGGTTGTCTCCACCATCGTATAATAATAATAGTAATATATTATTCTGTACCCGAAGCGGCGAGCATGATAATATATTATATTATTATAAAATACTGTCAGATATAAAAGCGACACTCGATGAATCGGACGGTTTTAAATTAATAAATATAAATTAACTGGAGAGTTCATTCCGGCACGTCATGTGTGTGTTGGCAATCTATTAATTTTTTTTTCTTACGACGAGGGGGCTAATTACCATCGGGTGAAAAGTAAAACATCATCATCGCGGTCCGATGATGAACTCGCGGCGACAACTACACCGACGAGTTTGATACCGAAATTTTTTTCCCATTTTTTTCTAATGGCATTATGGTTTTATCTCTCGACTAATCGATTAACGAGCTGCACGTTATCGCGCATCGTCGTGTAGTTGTTGATGTCTGCGAATAATATTATTTCGCTTGCACATCCGGTGCGACCCACATATAGTTTTTCCTGATTTATTATGCTTTTGCGAGTGCGGTAGTCCACAAATTTGCGAATCGGTATATTTATTTTGTATTCAAGTTTTTCCGTTTATGTGATTCGACACTCGCCCAATCGGTATATAAAACCATTCGCCCAAACGGACCACATTTTGGGTCGATTAGCCTACAAGGTATACTCCCGATATGATAAATGCTTGTAAAAGAGGTATTAACTATATTAATGGGATTCGATAAATGTGCGACTATATTAATATAAAATTTATAATGGCATATTTTAGTCCTTTGGGAGATTTTTGGGGTCACGCGACCCCTAGACCGCAATTCGGATAAACGGACGTCGGGGGTAGGTGCAGAGTACGAGCGTATATAGAGATTAGTTCACTACTTTTCTGTCCTCTTCCTTCCTACACATACACGCACACTTACCTCTCTTTTCCGCTCTGCGCAGCACTCCTCGTTATCTACAAAGAACTTGCGTTACGAGGATTTCCCCCTCAGAAAAAAACCTACACGCACGAAGAAGCACTTGAAACGTCGTACTCAGGACGTTAGAAAACAATTGTTAAAAAAACCACCCCAACGGTATTAATTTAGAGGTTAGAACAAGTATACACGTATAGCCACGTAGGAGTAGTTATAGTAGATCTATACTCGAGAACAGAGCCGAAGGGCGATGTGGTTCAAACATTTAAAGGACGAATTTCCGACGTGTTTAGAAACACGTTTATGTACAATATCAACATTTTTGTTGTGAAACATGGTCATTAAAAACCTATAGGTAATGCCACTAGGAGAGGTGTATAAAACTTTAAAATATTGTTGAAATATTTCGAAATAGAAATAAAAATTTTGAGTACCAGATACAGCTGAACAGCTGCAATACGAGTTTATTATGTATACCAGCTAGTCATCACTTTTATCCACGTTTCTCTCTCTTGATATTGTATAAAGATGCATATTCGTCGAATACACGTGTAACATAAATATAATAAGGGCATATTATTCATAAATTTGGCAAAACATTTTTGAAATTCGAAACATTTTGAATAATTCAAAATGTGATAAATTATCAAATAATTACTAATAACTATTAACCGGGGCTTGCAAACGTTATGATTATAACTTTGTATTTGACAAAAACCGATTGAAATTTGTAAAAGTAATTATAGCGAAAAGTGATAATCAAAAAAAAATTAAATACCGCAATACAAAACATAACGATTAACATTAATAATATATTGTATTATATATCACTAAACAAAACATAACGGAAAACGAAATTTAAAGAATTTCTCTGAATGAAAAATAACGTGAAACGAAATAATTGAAAAGTTATATTGGCTTCGTAGAAATATTTATTTCGTGCATACGGAAATTAGAATTGATTATATTATATTCCGTATCCAGGCCATTACCTGTCCGCATTAGTTATTATTAATAAATTGAACAGGTATTAACATTATTAGAAATAACGATAAACCCAAAAATTGTGTAATTTTTTAATTATAAATAACATAAAAAGGAATTTTTTTTTCGATAATATTATTAACTTATGCAACTAGCATGGCAAGGCCAGCCGGACTTCACCATAGTATTCTGTAAGTGTCGAATAACCCGTATCGGGTGACCTAACCTACGACGCCTTACTCTCTGAGCTAATGAATCTCTCTAAATTTAATTAAATTAGCGCTGTTAGCTTTAATGAGGTACTGTGGTATGCGAATACTGGTTTACGTTCGTTGCTTCCAAATTAGAATGACTCAAGATTCCAAGTAGTTGCCGCTGTGGTATTTGGTTTAAAATATAAACCTCCTTGACTTAAAGTGTCTACATATATCTCAAAATTGTTCTATTTAAAACGTAAGAACGGAAAACGTGTGTAATAAAGCTCAAACACAGTTTTTGGTCCCGAAACACTTTTATTGATTTAAAAACTAACATAAAATATTTCCCCTAACGCGTACTACGATTAATTATAGTTGCTAAAATATATTCTCATTTCCATACAATATAATATGTAAAATTAAATCGATGACTGTCTACATTATACGACAGTATGAACCTTTCATTGATACACATGTACACAAGGGCATCCTCAGGAGGAAAAAAGTAGGGGCAGTTCTCCCCTTTGGTTATTTTTTTTGTCAATTATCATAATCGTTAAGTAATATGAAATGTTAAAAAATTAAAATTAAAAACATTTTTATTGCACTTGATTATCATATTTTATGAACGTCAGAACACATCGTTCACAGATTTATGGGATTTATTCCTAAGGATGCCTTCGCATGAAAATAATATATTATAAGTAGGTACAACATAATATAATGTTCATTATACATTATATTCATCATAGGATAAAGTTTTGGAAAATTTCGAGAGAGGGGGGAACTGACATTTGTTCGTGGGCTTCGATCCCACACAACTAAAAAGCTGTCTGTTTGAGGGGGGGGGGGGCTAGTGAGATATTTGTGGGACTAAGATCTATCTCTCCCCCATTTCCACCAATATATTTAAATATAGTATTTTAGTAATTATTACAATAATAATAATAATAATTATAATTATAATAATAACAATGGAAAATTATATATTTTAATGGTGTAATTCAGCAATCAGCATTCAGCCCCCTTGTGCGTATCACGACGAGTGCGATTTATCGCCAGCCGAACAGAAAAATGTACAGTTATAATAATAATAATACCGTTCAAACCGTCAAACCGTCAAATCAATTAAAATTCACCTGGGAACGTTCGGGTGCGACTGGTCGGCGGCGGCGGCGGCGGCGGCGCTTATCGTAAAGTCACAATCTATTTTCCGCATTATAGTAGTTGTAGCTGTTGTATTATAGGTAAAGGTAAGTACGTCGGGTTAATGTTTCGTTAATTTTTCAACGTTTTAATATAACTATTCCTTTGGTCCCACATTATGACGTGACTAACACGCCTATCCGACGACCGATGGAAACTCTTCACACTCCGACACAACAGAGTTACAAGCACACCAGCAGCTGAATACGTCGATCGGCTTCAGTCGTCATAAGTCACAACCCCGCATGTATAAATATACACCTGATATCAATAATAATCATCATCATGTCTATATGCGCCACCCGCCTCTTTCTGATAACGCGTTTTCCAACCTCAATAATAATATTATCGTGGCAAATAACAAAAAACAGTCACCCATATACATATACATACCATATTATGTATTCTAAAGCCCTAGGCGGCACCTAACCTACACACGTCCGTTATTATCGTCGTCGTTACATGTGCGCGCACAACACACTTTTCACACGTCAATAACGAAACAAAAATTAATAATTAATATTAAACAATAATTAAATCGCGTTGGGTACGTACAAAATGAATCCTTATCGTTTCGTTGACGAGTGCCCTACGATAACAATAACAATGATTTTTTATAATAATATAGCCATATAATGTTGTGTTGCTAGGTGGGTCATTTTTCTCATTACCGCTTTCCGTTCGATCGGGGAAACAACTCTTTGTCAACTCATCAGACACGAATGACCTTTTTTTTTTTTTTACCTGACAAGACGTTCAACGAACTCTTTGAAACTAAATATCGTTACTTAAACAATATCATGCGATGTTTATATAATATTAACCGATAGAGGTAAAGTAATCTCTTAAAAAATCGTCAACGGTAAATTATTTTTAGACATCGATATCACTGAGAAAAAAAATAAAAATAGCTAAATTTTAATGAAAAACACTAAAACAGCATCATTAATAAAATCTAATTCATAGGAAAACAAGCATATACGGTTTATCAGGTTTCCTTACTGCATACCACGGTCATATGACTAAAGGGAAATCTCGAATAAAAAATAAATACTAACGCCTGCAATCTGCATATATTATTATAATTTATAAAAATGGATAATATAAACTATCATGAGTCCAGCAAACTTTCATTCGCAGTTACTTAATATTTATCACAATTCATCGGCTTTGATCACGACGTGATCTATATTCGTATACCCTGTACTTGTTAAATTATAAATAAACCCGTAAGTTTGGCGAGCAATTGCCATTTCCACAAACATAATATCTGTTTCGTATCTGATATTATTATGTAATTCGTTCACGATGGAAATTCATTTTCGGCTGTGCAGATAAGTTGTAATCCAATCGAATCGGTTGGGTCTTCAATACAAAATATTATGCACACTAAACATACACAGTACGCACGACGTATTATGTGTGATACATTATTATATTATACTTCCTGCGAGTGATTCGGAAAAACATAAACATATTTTAATCATTTTAATCCATAACAGTTTACGATATTATAATATGTTATACATTTCTGTGTAATACTACCACTGTATATTATATGCAGCAGGTAGGTGGTAGTATATAGCCGCTACCTATATGCATTATATACACATATATTACTATAATATATGTATTTTAAAAAAAAACTCCAAACAATGAACGCAAAACGTTTTTTCTCTTCTTTTGTGTCGTCTTCATTATCTCAGCGCGTGATGATTGCGAGTGTGCAGACGCGTACAACTTACTGTATGTGCCGTTTACATATTAAATGTATATTATGTATAGGACTGCATATATTCTTAAAATTAATCGCCGTAAAAACAGTGTAGGTATGGTATTATAATAATGAACCGCGTGCGCGTTAGGAAAATAATATATATATATAACCGCCGCGACACGCGTTCAAAGTAAAACCGATTCAGATTTTTCTACTGGCACTGTGCACTCGTATAATATTACAATATCGCATATACAGCAGCCGTACAGATATTATAACTATTCAATACATTCGTCCGTCGTGAAAACGTTTTTGATATTATATTATATTATTATACGTTATCATCGTACGGATTTATTATTATTGTATAATCGACGGAAAAGGGACCGATGTTTTCGGGAGGATCGCGTGTGACACACTGAAAATCACGTTCGCATCGTGAACGCTGCAGTGACTTATTCTTCAATAATGATGTGCCCACTACCCATAATTTATAATGTATTTCAATCTCGTCGTCACTCTCTATGCGTATATACTTGTACTATATATATATATATGTGTATTATACCTAAGGTACCACCGCTACACACGAATGGAATGACAAAACTATTAATCGATTTTCGTCGAACAGAAAAAAAGGAAAAGGAAAAGGGAAAAAACCCCGTCATTATCCATTATATCTGCGTGTGTTCGGACAAAATGCAACTTAAGTATAAAAAAAAAAAAAAAAAAAAAATGCTTCACCACGTCTAAAAGGTCCGGGATTAATGAACCGACCTCGGAAAAGCGAGAAAAAAAAGTCAGGATAATATAATATTGGATACAATATATATACGCGGGCGAGCTTTAGGTTTTTGCGTGTGCGGTATTCGCGCAAAACCATTCATTATTTTACAGAATCGCCGCTCGGTCTGTGTGTAGGTACGCACACACAAATACATATATATATATATATATATATACGTGTATATAATAAACACCCTGTGGCCACACACAATGGTTTTCGGGCAGAAATTTTAGGGGTTGTTAAAGGGTCACCGAGCCGATAGCCGAGAGCCGTTAACTATGTTAGTTTTTGCTAATAGGACGCGCCAAGAGAAAAGTAAATAATTGGCCTGCGCGTTCGTTTCCTTCGTTGCGTGTGTGCATCACATGTGATGTGGGCGCTAGTTTGCTTGCGTGCAAGTGTGGGTGTGTATGGGTGTGTTGGTTTGTGGGTGTGTGTGCGTGTAAACCACGGATATATAGGGCTAAATGGGGAGAGGTCGCGGAGAGTCGCGGACGTGGTTTACAAATGTGTCATCGGGAAAAACGGATTAGTCCCGCGACGTTTAATGATCATAATATACGACGATTAACTCTGTCAAGCCCCCCCCCCTGCCGACCAAAATATTTATATACATTATGTACATTATACACGGACTGTTGCGGTGGTGGTGGGCGACACACGAGCGTCTAAGTGATTTTAGGGTGGAAACGCGGTTTTATATAAATCGCGTGTGTGGGCGTGTAGCTATATACTTAAATAATACACACATACTTCATATACGGTGGTCCAAACGCCACTGCACGCGTGGCGAATGTCCTGCGAGTGAAAACAACGCTTTAATATAAAATAGGTACCTACAAACAGTTAAATATACAGTTGTACCTATACTTTAGTGGGATTTGCGAGACGACAGAGAGGTACACAAGGTACGCACCTATGCAGTGATGGTCAAATGATTTTTTTTTTGTCAAGGGGGGGGGGCATGGCTGATTTTTTAACTTGTGCTATTTTTGATTATAAAATATAATTTATAGTTATCAGATCATAACATTGAAAAAAAAAGGTCATAGGGGTCCCTTCTCCGTACATACGCACTCACGTCGACGTCATAGATCGAATTATTATTATTATTACATCTATTGGTGTATTTTGGACATAAACATAATAATATTATATAGTTGATATTATTTTGCACCGCGAGACACAGTGGCGTCGCATCTCGCGTATATTATTTCATCTGCGCGATGGTTTCCGTGACGTGCTTTTGTTCGATTCCGAGGTTGGTTTTTATAATATTATACAACAGCGAGTGAATCCATATTGTACTTAACACAATACAATATTATAATGTCATAAAAAAATACTAAAATCAAAAAAATTGTTCAATAATCAATCTGTTGATATTTAATATCCACTATGGTTGGGGTAAACAACTTCAAGTAAATTGTAAATAGATATAACCTATATAACAATATAACAGCAGCGCTCTCCGTCATTACAATATCGACCTCATCTCGTTTTCATCGACGAAATTTGGAAGCAATTGTGTTCAACGCGCTTCTGCTTCTTAACCAATCGAATATACTAAATTTCGCTGGTTTTCCTTTAGTAATTTGTTATTATTTGTTCTGGTTTGATAGGTTTATTGTAATGTTCTGGGCTAAAATGAAAAATGTAAATACAACCATTAATATTTATGAATATAATAATAATATGTCGTCGCCAAGCAACGCTCGTCATCGTCGCATGGTCGCTCTACGCGGTATAAGACCATGCGTGTATTCGAATCATCACCTCCTTGAAATGCAAACCGACGAGGGACGGGACCTCGACGACTGCAATCACGTGAACTTACAACCACTTTCGAAGGGGTAGTACACTCACCGGAGTTTGATTTTCCAAAGAATATCAGACTCGACTTTCCGCCTTAACAAATATATTTTCCGGAGCCGAAAATATAAGCGATCGAAACGACAGAAATGCATAATATACTCATACTACATTACCCGCGTGTTTGTGAAGGAGTAAAATATGCCGTCCTGATATAAGAAATAATATAATCAGTCTTCGATTTGCCAAAATTAAAGTAGGTGGACTCTGTTTAATTTTAAAAAAGAGCGTCCGCATCACTTGTTAAAACGTTATTGAACTGTGGGGCCTTGCCCCCGCACACCCTTATGCCCATATTCAAATAATATACAAATTATTTATAAGCAATGTATTTAAAAAAAGCTGGTAAGTGTATGTCGCTCTGCTGTACAGTAGGTTACAAGTGGGTCAATGTATAATGGATTGTATTCAACTTGAATTCAATGATATAATATCATTGTATATAAAAACGATTCTGAGGGTAGACGGTTTGTCAGTCTGGATATTTTATATTGTTATTATTTATTTATTATAGCTTGTAAGTTGAATTGATATTATAATATTATTATTTTTTATTCGTTATTATGGTAATAAACAAAGCGTTAGAAATTAAAATCCCATTTTTAACGGTTTTTCGAAATTTGTCGGTGGTTTTTCCCGTGGCATTGAATAACTATTGAGAAAATTGAAAAATTACCAATCTAAATTACCATCTTGAATCAATTTCCAAAAGATAAGGTACTATATGTTGAAATCAAAGCATTCCTTCTGGTAGACATTTTGTATACAGGATAAAAAAATAATAAATAAATAAATAAACACTATTGTAAAACAACTAGCTTCCTCGCTTCTCTCAGAATCTAAAAATAAAAATACAAGTTGATGTAAGACATAGGTATTATATTATATAATTACTAATATTACTGTTTACCAATTATATTATATATTCTAGTTATAAATAATAACAAACTCAAAATTATAGTAAAAGTATAAATTAATAGTTTAGTAATAAGTTAATATTAACTAATTTATAGATCCACGGTCATGAAATAATCCGTAAGACAAATTATGATGGTATCTTGTTCATTTTGAGATAAAATTCTGAATGATGAATCGTCCAGTTGTTCCTTTTAAAAATAATAGTTGGGGTACTCTATAACCAACCCAAGTCAAGCATTGAACATAATATTATATTATTACGTGGAGATTTTATTATCTATATACGTGTACAAAGATAACGAATTGTAGGTGTCATGTACCTATACAATTATGGCATGACGTATAACTCAAACTTGTTCTATAATTGTGCCATGTACTGTGTTTTATTACTTTTAAAATAAATTATTCAAATTTATGTTGAACTCATTAGGTCTCACGCACAAAGAAACTTTAAAAGTTATTACATACATTTGCATCAATGTAACTTGAGGTTACATTGTGACAAAAAATAAAATTCCTTATATAGTTATATCCATAGCCATATTAATACTCATACCTGATATGAATTATATTCATTTTTTGTCCATATTGTATATTGTTTTGAACTTTTAAAGTCGTTTTGCAACGCTTATCGCTTAATAAGTGAAACAATCATTTTTATGTTCGTACAGAACATAATTTACTTTCATTCGGTCACCCCCCTCTGAAAATTACTCTATCGATGGCATTGGGTGCCCATGTATTGGTAGGTACAATAATTAAAACACGTTAAAATAATATTATATAAGACTGAAAATCTTAACCTTTTGACAATATTAATATAATATTACTATCACTATACCGATTATAATAACTATTACAATTACAATGGACTCGTTGCCGATCAATGGCAGCGTGTAATAATATGGTACTATTAATATAATATAGTTTTATAGTATTTATAAATTTCGTTCACGAAATGTATGTTAAATATTAATAAAATATCATCGTAATAATACTAAATACCTAAATAATATTATAATGTTTCGATATCAATGGTTCATAATTTCGTCGTTGGCCTCGAGAGTGGATTTCCGTGGACGGCAGACAAAGACGGAGACTGTGTGCGTGTGTGTGTGTGTGTGTGTGTGTGAGAGAGAGAGATAGATAGAGTGATGGAACGAATGACTGCGATGGAGCGGGGGAGGGCAGAGAGAGAGAGAGAGAGTGCGCGCGCGTGAGAGACGAAGAAAAATATTTATCTCCCCGGCGCAGTGGCGGAATTGCGTTCGCTCACGTTTTAACGCGCGGCGGTGGCGGGGGCGGCGCTGTTAAGGGGAGGACAGTAAACACGATCAATAGCCCATTAACAACCTTCAAACTTTGGTAATGATAGGCTGCATAGAGTTAAGCCCACGACGCACGGCCGCACACAATGGCTTCCGTTGCACATCGTCAGAGACGGAGACGGAGACGACTATATATATATAGTACGCTCACAGACGTATAAATATGATGTGTTATATATTATTATATATTATCAACCTGTGCCGTTTTCCGAGACCGCCTAATGCCTATTACCGTATAATTATATAATATTGCTTTGATAAATCGCTTCGCGTACATACGGCGCATATGTATAGTAATAATAGCATAATGAACAGCCGTCGTTCCGCCGACTGAATAAGAAAATATAATATCGCCGCAGAGTCCGAAAAAACCGTCCCTCGAAAAAGTCACTTTTGAATATTTCAAAGCTCGTTAATTATCGATAATGTATTAATTCTGCTTACATGCCGCCACCGAGATCCACATAATTTCGTAGGTATAGCGAATTACTTCGGTAAGTAAATGCCCATATTTTATTTGGATTCAAAATGTGTACGAACTGCTGTGTTGGTTGGACGGCGGTTAGGCTTCGGTCTCGCCCCTCACCGCCCTCCCGCAGCACAATATTATTATACGCTGTTGCTACGGAGATCTCGCGTTGAAGAAAGACCAACTAATTATGCAATTGGTATATAATTATAACAGCGAAAAACAAAAACCATTGTGTACTGAAGTTTAAAAAAAAAATCATTAAATGCTTCGGGATTCCGAAAACAGAGGAATCATTGTAACCGCCAAAAGACACAAAACTTTCGAGCTTAAGAAACGTAATGTTACGCAATAGCACAGGTAACCGGAAGTGTACAAATCTTTGAATTATCTTAAAAAAAAATCTCTGCAGAACCTATGGCCACCAATAATACATAATATTATAATATTGTCTATACGTCATATACTCGCGCACTTCCATGCGGTTCTTTCCAGTCACGTTTTACTCGCTTGCATTATTATATGAACGGTACTTCATACACAACAGTAAATTATAATAAATTACTGCGCATACTATTATCTAAATTATATTATATTCCGCCACGCGTCTTCGGACCGTTTTACACAGTGTATATATTATAATAATAGATGTCTTTTTTTCACACCGTATACACGCCGCCGCCGTGTACATTATACGAGCACACGCAACTAGTGAGGAAAAATAGTCCTTTCTTTTTTTTTTTCATTTTTTTTTCCTCGTCCTGCAAAGGGCGCAGAGCAGTGACTCCATCGAGCGGCAAAAAGCGGTATACAGAGAAAAAAAAATTAGTTTGTTTTATTTAATGTTGAAATATTAGGTATAATGGGAAAACTTTTATTGTTCGCCGAGTACACCGCACCGGCACACCGGAGAACCGTTTTTATGGTGTGTTGTGTGAAAAGAAAAGGGAGATTTCGCTGCTCTGGTTTGTTGTTGTTGCTGTTGTCGTCGTCGTCGCCGTCGTCGTTGTTGTTGTTGTTGTTGTTTTTTTTTTCATTTTATTTTTAAGAGGAGGGCAAATTTTAATCTGACCGGGCGAGCGAAAAACATAAATATCCCCGGGTTGAATTATTATGCGGCATTAAATAGGACTAACGATTATTATTAAAGTGTTTGAACATGCGACTGTGCAGCTTAAATATCGCGTGGGGTGGAAAACCCGGCGTGGAATACGTACACTTTTTGGCACACTATACCTACCTACATAATAATATATTCTCGGTGAGAGGTGAACGCGCAGAACTTTTGCAATTTGCCACGGCCCGTCGGAAATAAAATAAATTTCGTTCGGATTTCTCTTGGATAAAAAAAAAAAAAATCTAAAAATTATTTATAAAAAAAAAAAAGGTACGGAAACCGTTTATGCGCCAACCTTAAATCGTTTTTATGCAGTCGCAGTCGCGTCAGACCGTCTTGTTAGTAAACTTTCAAACATATAAATATTATAATATACGAACGCGTATTACGGTTTACGACTCTACAATATGTACCCATATATGCTCGTAAGAAAACCCCTTTTTGTACATAATATATATGTGAATTATGTGGGCGGTCATCTGTTAGGTACTAAAAAGAAAAACATTTCGCGTGTTCCGCAACACAATCGCGTACCAATATATTGTGGTGTTATTTACTAATTTATATAAATGTGTGTACATATTATAATATAATATGTATGTAATGAGTGAGGACGTGTTGCCGCAGAAATCGTGTGTATAATAATGTAATATTATATTATATATAAGTAGGTACGCAATTTTTCGCATAACATCCATTAGGATCTAACCATAGGCGTGTGCACGGGCAGCGGTTATTTTATGCCTGGGCATATGCCTGTAGGTGATGTAAGTACAGAAAAGAAACGATGGGAATCGTGTTTGAAATTAAATTTTAACATAATTGCTCAAATTTCAAATGCGCACAATAACCGGCCGGACAAGCCCGTTTTTGTGTTTAAATGTTGACTACTATTCGTACTAAACACTTTCAATACCACTACTACTACTACAACTAATATGACTACTATATAATAATAATTATAATTGTATAGCTCTTATTACATTATTTCGAAAAACAACAACTACATACGTATATATTCACAAAATATCCATTATATATTGGTGGTGTACGCAATACATACTTATTGCGTTTTTAAAATCCTTTGGACACGTGTTTATTGTGTAGGTAAGACTATACGACTTTACTCTTATATCATTATTGGTATTGTATTCATGTTTCGTTCAGAGTTTATTACCGGCATTTATAGGACCTTATTGATCGGCTCTAGTCGAAAATATCGGTTTTTTTTTGTTTTATCAGACCTTTTTTTTTTTTTTACAATAACGTTATGTTTATTATTATAATAATTGGCCGACCGTAATCATATTGTTTTCGTATAATATAACAATAAAATAATAAATAATAATATGTTTATTTGCTGGTTCCGAAATGATGTACAGTGAACATTTCAAAGTAGACTGTTTGTTTTCGAGGGGAAAATAAAACAAACAGCTATATTATCTAATTCCAAAGGCCCATAATATATGCGTAATGAGAATAATATAGTCATCACGTGATACATAATAATATACTGGTATACTTGTATATCATTATTATATTATGATGTCCACACACGTCATAATAATAAATAATCTGTGGCCCGCGCGATTCCATAAACAATCGTAGTCCCGCAATGAAATGTATAGTAATAATATATAACACATACGAATTTACACATAATAACGTGCAGCACACATAATAATATATTATACAAACAGATATATAAAAACTCGGTCAGACTCATAAAACGAGAGCGGCGTTTTTAGGGTTATTTGATCACCGCGTCACGTATTGTGCCTCGTACAATATGAGTAATATATATTATAATATATATTATATTTTGTATATTATATTCCTCGAGGGGTATCACGGAAATAAAAGTCAATACGTATAAATAATACAAACGAAAAAAGGATATTATATTATTATTATTATTATTCAAGAGATGACCGCCGCCACTGTATATGTATATATATATATATATATATATATAGAGACTTGCAGTCTTCGTAACGGTGATGATATTATAATATATATTATTATATTATAATAGTGTAGTCGTTCAAAATACATAATATTATAATAATATTATAATGTACACTGAATTATTATTATTATTATTATTATATAGCTTTGCCAGTGGTAATAATACGTGTGTGCGAAAAATCGTATACTTTTAATGATCTATATTATTTATATAAGCGTATTATTTCGTGTACTTGTATAATATAATGACAATATTATGACGTGCCTCTATATATATGTATCGGAAATACGTCGCGTTCAGTAAACGACCGCGTCCAAAGGATTTGTGCTCGTCTTCGTGAAAAGTGACGAATTCGAAACGATCCGATGATTTATATAAGGTAAGACGTCATATTTTACGGTGCCCGCCTAGACCATTATGGAAGCGAAAAAAAATACTGTCGGAAAAAAGGACGGACGAGTGAAAAAAAAATGTACACACACACCTACCTATATGTATATGATGTACATTACCGACTGCGACGAGTGACGACGACGTGTCGCCCGCGAATTTCCAAAGGAATTTCTGCTCGTTTTTTAATGCACGTCATTATTATGCACGCCGCCATTAAATACATATTATTATACATTTATACAGTCGTTACATTTCGACGTGATGTACATATAGTATTATTATTGTCATCATCATCATCACGAGGTATTACCGCAAACGCGTTTAATATAACACACACGAGCGCGTAATATTATATTATTATTATTATTATTATTACTTATATACTTCGCATCATTGTTAATGGGTCCTCCGTCGTCGTCTCTGGTCGTCGTCGTCGTCGCGTTCGCCTGGTAAATTATATTACATCCGGTCGCCGTCGCCGCCGCCGTTTGATGCGTTAAGAATGCGTGTGCGAGGATTAAATGACGTTTCCACTTTTGACAGCACAACTCACACACACACTCTCACACCACCATTATATTATTGCGTGCGATTTTGTGCGTGTGTGTTAAA
The DNA here is from genome assembly GCA_949089665.1 of Macrosiphum euphorbiae. Classification (NCBI taxonomy): domain Eukaryota; kingdom Metazoa; phylum Arthropoda; class Insecta; order Hemiptera; family Aphididae; genus Macrosiphum; species Macrosiphum euphorbiae. The sequence continues at coordinate 101,957,155 of CARXXK010000002.1, read as the reverse complement.
AAAGTCCTCTCTCTCCTGGTCCCTCCCCGCGGGCTATGGAGTATTGTGTAATAATAATACGCACACGATATTATTGGACTCGCACACGTCTATCATGTGTGTGCGTATAATATATTATTATTATTATTATTATTGTACAGTAAAGTCGTGCAGCTTAGGGGTAAACGCGCGTCGGAGATCCAGCAACGTCATTCCGGTCGTTTGATCGCGAATAAATGCCCGGACGTCGCAGCCGAATCGATATAATCTTCTTTAATTTGATTTGACGCTTTCTCGCGAAAAGCGCCGCATATACTATATCTGGTATTGGATATTATTATTACCACGTCCGATAATACTATATAACATTATATTACTATTATACGTGCGATCGCTCAGCGTTTCGTGTCATATATTATATAGAACAATTAGTAATAATCGTAGTCGATCGTACCTGTAGAACTCGGTGTGACATCGATGATGATTCGTACCTACTGCTGCACTATATATATATGTGTAATATGTTTCATGTACTCGACCACGTTTCGTGTATATATAAGTCATACGCGCACATGGACTTCGATGCGGGGGAAAAGTGTTTGATAAGCGTTTGTTTCCAAGTTGGGTTAACAATCTGAGATATTCCGAAGATTTACAAAGCTAATTTATATTATAAATTGTACAAAAGTTAATCTACAGAATTCCATAAAATATTCAAATAGCTAGGTAAGTTTTTTAGGTTTAGTCTGTAGGAAAGGAGTAGAGAAGTCATTGGTGTATATCATATTATATAACACTATAATATGTAGTTAGGACGAGTGATTATTTATGAACGTATTTTAGAGGAAAACCACTCTGAAACAGAATCTTTAAACTGTATATACAGATAAAAATGTATTGTTATTAATGAAAACACGTGATCTTAACATTGAGATTAATAGTTACTGAATATTATAAGTATCGGTAATTTTTTGGAAGCGACGATTTTCTGTCTTTAGTGCAACATAGGATTATAGACGTCATTGGTACCGTATCTAATGAAGCGATATTTAAAACAGATTTGAATTTGTCGTCAAGACGAGTCGACTTACATTTTGATTTTTTTTAAGGAAAACCACTTTGAAATTTTTTAATACTTTAAACTTATATACAATATCAAAAATGTGGGAAAGTCGATCTCAAGTAGACTTGACGACAAATTCAAATCTGTTTTCAGATTCTTATCGCTTCATTAGATTAATCGGTACGTTACTAGAACACGTCTATAATCCTATGTTCCACGTGTGTTAGATAAAGACCGCCGCTTCCAATCCCCTTAAGACAGAATTTTATTTATACATAATTTATTCCACTTTCAGTACGTCATAGCAGCAATGTCTGCTGTATACATAATATGTTAATACATATTATATTATATCATGTATCTATTATATTGGTGACTGACCGATCAACGGTGATCGCAGACTTTGGTTTACAATGTTTAATTGGTAGGTATGCAATATTGCAATAATTATTTTCACATTTGTGTGGGAGTACAACATTTATTATATTTTATTAAGTAGGTACCTATAGGTATTATATTATTGAATACTCCGATGTATATTATATACATATTATATACTACAGCTAGTCATAGTGTATTTCGCGTTTCTAATCTAAAACATTCGTGACTTCTTCGATATCAGTCGATCGAAATTCTAGAAGAGTATTCGTCCTCACATAAGGGAAAACTATATTGCATTTTGACGACGAAATCGAGCGCAGTGGTGTGTGAGCATTTGGGGCCACAGAGTCCAATAAAAATTGATATTCCTTCATCTGCCCGTACGCCGCACACTACGAAGCAAAAGTTTTGGAAACGGCAATTGTCTCTGCCAAAACGTGTATATGTATATATATGTTCACTCGTGACAGATGATATAAGTCGTGATTATATATAGAGGGTGGTGTGTACAGTAGAGCATTTGATGACAATTCGATATCGAGTTTGGAAATTGTACAAAATATATTATATGGCATGATATACCATATTATTATATATTTTATGGAAAACACAAGAAATGCATATGACGGCAGCTATAGGTACCTAAATATGCAAATAACGCAATTTACAAACCTACTTAACTATTATTATTGAATAGTTTATATTTAATACTAACTATAATATGTTATTAAACAGTAGCTATAAAATTGAAGAAGTTTAATATTATAATATTATACTATTTAATAGATACCTTTATATATTATTATGTTTATTTTTTCAGTACGAACTATAATGACTTGACATTTTACCATGTTGTTAAATAACTATATACGACGCATACGATTAATATAATATTATGCACTCTCGGGTATTAATATATTATACAGTCGTATTAATCAAATATGCAAAATATTATAATTATTATACATGTGGTTGGATTATTCAGGAAATTGAATAATATACATATAACTATTACTATATGAATGCATTGTTTACTAGAATTTGTAATATTTATACGAACATCATACCTTCATATATCATCATGTATATAGGACATTTTTATAGTCATAAAGTCGTTTGATTGTTGTATTCATGTATTCATTATGAATGATTTATACAGATGAATATTTTAACCTATATAGCTATAGGTTTCGTCAAGACGTAATTATTGTTTAGGGAATTCACACGTGACAAATCCAAGAATTATACGAACATTTCAAGCATATAATATTTATTATACAGATTTGTAATTGAGACTATAACACTCGTAGAATTCTCATGCATCTATTATATGCATCTATATACATATTATATAAAACACACAATGCGTAGGCGTTATTAAATATAACCTCATTGTTAATAATCGATATGCAATCCGTACAATTTTCATGAAAACTCCAGTGCTTACGACTTCTATATCAGGTATGTATCATATTTTCAATTAAAAGTTATGACCTCAGATTTACTTCCTATAGTATATACGTCTGTTGGCGCAAACACGATTTTGATCGGATCTTATATATCACGAACTCCAAACTTATCTCAACAAGACAATTATCTTGCGACTTCAATGCACTATTTTTTGAGTGGCCAGAGGTCCAATGTATATAGTGATGCGTACATAATATACCAAGTATAATTTATATTTATTCTGTACAGTGATAAGTTATGTTCACGAAAGTTCAAACTGCTTGCAGACAACAAACCGTCGGACAAACAACGCTCGTTGTGATGGGTTTTTAAAAACAGTACAATCTGATGTGAAAGCGCAAACGGATTCGCGTCAACCGGCAGGTCAACCCACACGTCTTAGGTACGGGTACAACCTTAAGGTATAAAAAAAAATACAATATTAGGTATAATAATATAATATACGCGCGCGTGCTGCGTATAGTGTGCGGTAAATTAAAAAAAAAAAAACGATCGACGAAAAGCACGCGAGAGACTCGACGAACGGCGTCCCGTCGGGCGGTTTTATTATCATTCATTATTATTATTATTATTATTATTATTATCATCATAATCGCAATCATCGTCGTCGTGGTCGTCGTCGGGGTGGCGGTGGCCGCGAGTGGCGGCGGTGGTTCGCGCGTAATTAAAAAAAAAACCTCGAGAGGACTCTCGCCGCAACCACACATACTACAACCGTGGTATGGCTGAAGCAGCGGGCCGCGGCTAAGCGCGCTTTCGATTCGTGAATATCCCTCGCACGCGCCCGACCGCCGCCACTCGTCACGACGCGCAATTATTGCGGTTTTCGATCCCTCCGACGGCGCGGAGGGCGGCGACGAAATCTCTGCAGTTCCCGGCCCGCGCCACGCTCTCGCGGTCTGCACACGACGTATGTAATATTATGTGTGTGTGTAAAGCGTGATGTGCGTGGGTGTGTGAGTGCAGCTCGCGTTATATATTCGGAAACCGACTTTTTAACGAGGGGATGGAAAAAAAAAAATAGCGGAGAAAAAAAATACGAAGAGTGATGTGCACGCGCGGCGGAATTGATTTCTGCGTGTAGGACGTGTGATGTATGTGTACGTATAATGTCTATATATGTATTACGCCGCGTGTAATATATGTATAGGACGCGTAGTATGATGTAGCGGGCAGAGGCTAAAATAAAAATATTTTTTGCAGAGCACTTTATAACACAACTACGGCGTATTGGGCCCCATATTCGATGATATTCAGCTCCCGTGTGTGGGGTCCAGCACTCATACCGAATAAGGTGTAAAACTGTACCTACAATGTACCTACATGTACATGTATGTACGATATTATAGTCGCTGTATACGACATAATGTTATATGGGCCTTCGCCAACCCGCTGCAGATGTCCCAGCCAGCCGATTAGTATAGTCAGTTGTGTCATCGGACTTAGATGATATTATATCATAGCTGTAGTGATATAATGACTACTAGTAACCGACAACGGTTACCATTCGAATCAAAATTATCAGTAGGTAATAACTATAAATAAGTATTTCGATAAATGTACAACTTATATCATTATACATACAAAAATCAACTTAAAATAGGTACCTATGTGAATACAATCATTGCACGCATTTTAATTTCGTATATTTAACATTTCATAATATTACTCTGCAGACCTGGTCGTAGGTACTTTGCAAAATTGTATTTCCTGTACCTAATGATGTGTAAAATATATACCAACACGGCTACACTATAAAGTATAAAATTATATTTTAGTAATTTAGTGAGTAAAAAGAACTTCAGGATACCTTCTGTTATGTATCTTTATTTATCGTCACTGTATACTTTCAATCGAACAAAGTGTTCAATTAACTCTATTATCATAAAGGCGACGTAAATACTTTAATAAATATACTTTTTTTTTCATTTACCTTTCAGTGAACAGCTTTTATATCTCAACAATTAAATATGAATATTAAATAAATGTACTTATTGTATTATATTACATTGTAAATATTTCAAATAATAAGAAAAAAATGTAATTACAAAACGAAAGGTTAGCTAAGCTTTTTGCGATAACTTAAAACACATTTTTGTGTACCAAATATTAGTTTTACGCAATTTTACTTTTCCTGGTACTTATATATTATAATTTATAATATTATATTCTAGTTTGAGCGAGCACTCTGCGCTTACCCCGACTGTTATACTTACGCTAATCTTAACTAAAACCACTCTACTCACTCCTCGATTAATACAGGAGACAACAGTCGAAACAGCGTACCAATAAATATTTATAAATAATAATTATACGATATCGGTGCTGTGTACTAGTCGCGAGTCTTACGCTGCCATTAAACCGACCGACCGACCGACCGACGACGAAGAAGGTCGCTTTGATGGCGACGGTATAGGGTGGAAGGAAGGGTAGGTGAAAAAAAAATCGGCAAAGAGAAGGAAACCAATAAGTCTCTCTGGTTTTTTTCATTTTCATTTTATTTTTTTGCCTTTTTTTTCGCTCCACTTTATCCCCCCCCCCCCCGGCGTAGTCGCCGCCGCGTAAGTCGAGAGATGTATGTGTGTGAGTGAGTGCGTGCATGGGAGTGTGTTCTTGTGCGTGTTTGTGCGTGCGCGTGTGTATACCGTGTACAGGAATGTGGGTGTGTGGGTGTGTGTGTGTGTAGGTACATGCGCAAAACGGAATACCGCGTACGGTTGCTACGGAAACCAAGGGATGGCGTGCAACTACATGTCACCCTGGCAGCTCATTATCGACCGTCGGCCGCCGAGTCCGTGAGCTACGAGCCGCCGCCGCCGACGCCGCCGAAAAAAATTATTTTGAATATATTTATATTACGCGTGCAGACTTTGTCCGGTGACGTATGCGAAAAAAATTCGACCCCCCTCCCCACCACCGCTCACCATCATAGCCGTCCAAGAAAACCATCAAATCTATTCACACGATGCGGACAGTGTAAGCTGTTTGAAACGCAGACGGACTTTTCAGATCCGCGAGAGTGCCCGTGGCAGTCACCAGCCCCGCTCGGGACGAGACGCATTTTTGTACCACCCCCTCTCCTGGGCGCTTTCGGATTTTACTTTTCCAGCGGGCCGTATAACAGTATCGACGATTCACTTTTATTAAGTCACATTTAATTCAGGACGTAACACACGTTCTACAATAGTTATTATTTCGTTTTCCGTAATATTATTCTGCGCAAATATTCAATACAAATAATATCATCTTTTCCGATTAATAATAATATCTTGTTAACAACCGGTGATAATGTTAATCGTGTTTCAGATATATTTTTAGTGAAACATTTATTTAGTTATATTTTGTTTTATATATTTTTTTTGTTATAATAATGAATTACAATAGTATTCTGTCTCCTTCATTGTGTACCTATAAACAGTTTAAACTATCATATTTTATACTTTTTAATTGAACGACTTGATGTGATTTTATAATACTAAATAAATAAGTATTTAGTATATAATATATATATATTATTATATGCGTATTCGATAAAAATTTGACATTTTTTTTTTTGCAAATGTCATAAGATCTCAGTTCTTCTGTATGTAAAATTTGCATAGCAGTAAGTTGTAATACATAATATTATACCTATCGTTTTGCGTCAATATCGATACCTATAATATTCTAGATAAGGTATTTTTAATTTAAATTGAAAACTTGTGATTAAAGGATTTACAAAAATTACTAATTAACAATAAATACAATAGTTAATATCAATATAATATAATACATACATACGACATACTACACATTGAAACGAGAAAATAAACTTATCTACTAAACTTGTCATCAAATTCCGTCCTGGATAGAAATACATTTGTAATCCAGCAACGCAGTGAAAGTTAATAATATTATATACGTCATGTCGTAATGTCTATAATATATACGTTTATACCAAAATATATACTCAGCTAAGCTAGTTCGCGAAGTCTTACAATCTGCAGTGAAACGGTAAAATAGTAATCTACTCGACGTCTCAGCTCTCAAGCTATACAAGTTAAGCATTCATAATAATATTACTATAGCGTTTCGCGATACTACAATACAATCGTTGGAATATACTCCGATATATATATATAGACGTTTTACTTTCGGAACGGGTTAATAATTATCAAGTAATATTATTGAACTTACTTTTAACGACAGGTATTTTCAGTATTGTGTGTACGAAATTAACATATAAATGTTTATGTTTGCAGATGTTACAGGTCTTGAAATAAAAATATCGAATATATAATATTATAGTTACTTATCTACCTACCTATAAACTCGTACATAATATTGAAGGCTGCGTACTAGTTGATTCCAGGGCACCTGTTTACCTGCACTGATAGAGTTGAGTTGATTCCCTGGTCATTATATATTATTTTCAATATTTAGTCTAATATTCAGCCTATTAGCGTAATTCAAGAAACACCACGATGAGGTAGGCTGACAAGTTTCTCAAAAATATTGTTCTTTTTAGTTTTTTCAAATTTTGAAAATCATTAAATTTTTTGTTAAGAAATTATTAGTAAAAATATTTTGTAGGTATTAAAATATTATTAAAAAATTTGGTAATTTGATGAAAATGTATAACACATTGTTTTTAAAAATTTGTATCTGGTAATGAGATTACCAGTATACCGTGTCATATTATAATGACCCGGGAATCAACTAATACATAAATAGGTCTCGGGAATCAACTCACCTACTGCGATTTTGAATACATTAATATACTATCCAGACTATTAGCGTGCGTTGCTATTTCTTTTGATCGTCATCCTTGTACTAAAGGTATTTAAGATTTAACCAACGTCGTTGACATGGTATAATATTATCATCTAACGTAGTATAGCAACTTCAGCAGACACAACAAGTAGGGGCACTAGATTGTAGTGTCCAACATCCGATTGAAGTTGAACCGACTGGAGGGTGTACAGTGTAGGTACTGTATAGTTTATAGCTACTTGGTAATTCAGTTGATAGGTAGCTTATTTCACTCTCGCCCCAAGCCCTTTGTAACATGGCACCCAACCGAGCACATCAACCCTATGTAGCGAGTCTAGCGGTTAATTGAAACCGTAAATCCGACAACACTACGAAATCCGATTTCCAACAGCAATATATTATTTCGTAATCGTCCGACGATATTCGAATGGTTTTGGGCTAGGAAAATTTGTTTGGGGAGTCTACAATTTTTCCTTATGGCCTAAATCTCAGTCCCACCTGTGTGAGCCGTTACAACAACTTGAGCTTCGATAAACTATAATACGCTACTCTATGGAATCGTAACGTAGGTGTGCAAATCAAAACGTAAACTGCAGCCTATATCATAAATGTTACGATTATTAGGTTTCATACTTTCATCAATTTATTAATATTATTAATTCGGAAAACTTAAATTATCAAATAAATTAAAGTAGACATGCGAGTGTTACAAAAATATGTCCACTAAATCGGATAACCTTTTAACATCGATTCTACCGCATAGGTACATTCTAATCTACGATGTTTTTTTTTTACTTACCTAACATTTATATTTTCGATTGAATTGTATTTTTTGTCACAACAGATGATATTATAGCAGATATTATAACAGATGATACACGGTTATAGCGGTTTAAATCAAACCATTACCTGCACTACAAGGTTTACCTTATCATAACTTAATATAATATATTTATATCGTGTGTGTGCGTGTGCGTATTCGGTGATGCGTGTAAACATAATATATATGTACAACCGTTAAGTAGCACGCGGGGTTCCTCTTTAGTCATCACTCATAATCCTGATTAAGCACAATTTCCTAAGATTCACATCATAATACGTATAATACAATCTCAACGCTAATTAAGTCTGTCTCCTTAGTCCTTTCCTTTCTATATTATATTATTATAATATTCGTCATACCACTCAATCCCAATTATATATACGCAACACACCACTGCCACAGAAAGGATTGGCGTATCGTATTTCAGCAGGTTATGATGGTGGCCGGTGGGTATACACATTTAGAAAGTAAATTGCAGTTCCGCCTCTAGCAGCCCATCTGGACGTCACCCATCAGGTGGTAATACATAATATGTCACAACAACACATAAAGTATAATATTATATATGCGGGGTGGCGTTTTCTTAAAATATATAAAAAGTTAATATCTCAGCGAAATACGTTTTTAACGTAAATAATTTACTCACTGTGTCATATATTTTATGTGATGGCCGATTGATTGAATTATATTACTGCAGATTACGTCAATTTCGTTAAGTTATTCATTGTGTTTTACCAGACTTTGCATTTTATTTAATAATCAAAATTCTGTTCAAATTTTCCAATCTGATGATATACTAGGTACCGACTATAAATTACATCGGCTATCATAATCGTGTATGAAAGTAATATAATTGTAGAGGAGAATACTGAAACTATACTATACTATACTGAAACTTAAATAAATAGGTAAATAGATAAATTTAACATAATAATATTGTACGAATATTATTAAAATTTATAAAAATTAATAAATCATTGAATAAAAGATACACTATAACATCTTGAGAAACGTGAGACTATTAATATCGTGGTACCAAGTAAAACCGAAACAATAAATAAAAGATTTTGGTCCTTCAACTATGATATTTTACTCTTGAACGTATGTATAAAAGATATAATAGGTTGATGATTTTAATATGAAAAAAATGTACCTGTAAATATATTTTACATTGTCAAGGAAATTAGAATCCAATAAATAGATTTTCCAGTATAGGTAAAGGTACATGATGAAAATTGAACTTTGTGACAATCTCAACTTTTACCCCGCTATTTAGTCTTTGTAATAAAAGTAATAGGGTGAAAAAAAAGGAAGAATAACGTATAAAAGGTCGGAGGCGGTGCAGCAGTTATAGAGTTTCATCGGGACACAATTTCCAAATCGAAGACCATACATAAAAGAAAACGAATTTAATGGAAACCGATATACCTGCTCAAAATAAAAACTAACACAAACGAAGTTATTTAATTTATACGCATATAGGTTATAGTAAAAAGATACCGTAGGTATGCGTATTACTGCAGTGTGCAAATAAAAACGTAAAAAAGTGAAAAGTAAAAAAAAACACGGTGTGGTATACCATACACTGTAGGTATAACCAGGTTGACGAAAAGTGATTTATAAGATAAACTGAGTGGTATCATATACACAATACGCGAACATAATATTATACGTGTATTATAATAATATATTGTGGTGGTTGAGTTAAATTATTATATATCGGAGGAAAAATAACGATTGAAAAGGCACCTACTTTGTCGTATTATATTAACTTACCAACCAATCAAATACGACAATATTATAACATAATATTATATTTATAATATATATTTGCCAATAATAGTACAATGTACTCTTGTATCTATGTATAACCCACTCGAGAAGCACTTCGAATCACATATTTGTCATGAAAATATAAGGCACATGGCCACCAGGCCACAATATAATATTGTGGTAATATTTAAAAACGTTTTTTTTTTTTTTTAAGCGTTGGCGAGCCACGTGGAACGTTTTTAAAAAAAAAATAACTTTTAAAACCGTTTCTCGGACGAATATAATAAAAATAATGTCATAATTTAATAACAAATTACCGAAATACTGTTGAAATAAAAAAAACTCCCATCGTAGAAAACGAAAATCGTTGAAAAATTAGTCTATCGTCTTTTATAGGTAATTAACACCTATATACGCATTTAAATACTAAATTAGTAAAATCGTATTCGTATGTAGATAGTTATAATAGGTGCATATCATTATATTACATTTTATATGACGAACACGAGCTGCTGTGCAGCAAGTTGCGAAAACTAACGACATAAATTACAAACAAAAAAATGCAGACCACATTTTTAGACCGATTTTTAATTTAAATTATTATTATACGGAGAGAAACATCGATTTGTCAACAAAATTAGTGACAAAGTCTGGGTTTTTTTTTTATTATTATTTCGACGGTGGTTTGTGAATTGTGGCCGACCATTGTCAGTGTTGATTAACACTTGGAAGTTATTCAAAAACACGTAAAACGAGAATCGTGAACGGAATATTTAATCGCCGAGCCGACATCCGAATGTATGTCGCACTTTGCTCGCTACAAAAAGCCCAAGTGTGTCCATTATTGGCTCGGAATATTCCTCTTTTATATCGATGTCAGCGGTGGCCGAGACTAATAATCGTACATTAACCGACGCTTAATTATTTCGTTCGGAAGACGAGAACATGGCAGTGTTTGTATACAACATAATATCATACACTATCTGCACCGAAGTTATTGCTTATACACGTCTATAGTTATGCACTCGACACGATTTGACCGGAAGTGGAATTAGGTAAAATGCATATTGTTTTATTTACAACTATATATGATACATACCTATGTCTATGTACCGATCAACCTGCAGCTGTGGTGACGCCGAACCTTAAAAACCTAATAGGAGCCATTTATTATATTATATATTATAGGCGAAAGACAACCCGGAACAACCCTGCAAGGTCAACAAGTATTTTATTTAATGGTGTGTATAACACATAGATAAATTAACTCGAAATTTAAACTGCTAACCTATGGTGTTTTGATTACAAGGAGTTACAATATTATTAACCATGGAAAAAAATTTGAAGGAATATCTGAATAATTAACATAATATGACAATATAGGTCACCAACTGAAACTATATATTTTCATGATAATATTTCAAAGTGAAATAACTGCGAGAGTGCAAATTTCATAATCTACACTTGTCACTTACTATCACATATTTATAACATTTATTGGATATAAACTACACATAGGTAAATTGTACATAACTACTTTAAAGTAAACTCTAAGACGGATAAACGTAACCCTTATAATTATTTTAAATGAAAATAAATAATTGTCTATAAAAAATAATAATATTGTACAGTATTCGATCCAAATAAGTGTAGGTTATAAACTGAATTTTGAAAATAAACCATATTTTTTTCGTAAATAAAAATGGAAATAAAATAAACTTTACATTTCATAAAAAAAAAGGTTTGGTCGGGATTCATAAAATAAATACACTTTTCATGATTGAAAAGCTTTAAATGTTTTGACAACAAACTAAAAAAAAAAATCATATTCAATATGAGTTTAAAATAACTTTTTAATAAAAGTCATTCCTTCAATTTCACTTAAAAATAAAATAAAATCAAAAATGTATATTGTAAAAAAAAGAATTGCATTTCTCCCTATGTTGTTTATTAGGATTAATTAGTATAGGTAATAAAGTTAAACAAATTTCGCTCGAATTTCTTGGAGGGGGGTCTTGAAACAATATTATCACCACCGCAATTAACGAAGGAAGGAAGGAAGTTAGTATTTTTTATTTTGGTAATTGCTTACACCATTGATTAGGCCACAGACTGCCGAGGCGCTGGCAATTTCGTACCCATTAGCATAATAATATGAGACAAAAAAACATATTACATATTACTTTTCGTAACTGTTATGGTTTTTTAATTGTCGGGAAAATAAAAACGTCGTAACGTCTCAGAAATCATGCCAAGTGAAAATTATAATAATAGTAAAATGAAATACGTTTGATCAATGCACTTTTGTCGTCAAGTTGTTTATTAAACCCGCGAGATGGAAAAATGAAATAACATAACGTCTCTTTATATTTACTTTTATTGCACGTAATTCTTCGTTATATAAAGAAGAAACTCACACTCGGGTGGACCTTGTGAGTAAGCCGGATGGACCGGCGGTGGCGGGGACGGGGAGAGGTGAAAATGTTTAATCACGATGGATATCACAACATTAAAAGTGTAGTAGTACTGAAATTTCATTAAATTTGTTCTCCTCCGCGCATTTCCGGGCGGCTGCCATTCTTCGGAGGCCTCTTACAGATGAGATAACAATAATATTGTAAAGGACGAAACGCGCGTGGTGAGAAAGAGGGAAAACAGAAATGGAAATAGAAAGACAGAGAGAAAATGAAAATACCGACCCGCTCTGGGGGGGGGGGGAAGAAAAAAGAAACCGGCCCACCAGGAAATCTCCCCCGGTCTCCGCTGCAGTGCCGTCTCAGCCTTTCGTCCACCCGCAATGCCGTCGCGTTTCAAGTCGAGCTTTTATTTTCAATGGGAACCCCGAAATAGTCTTTTTGATATTTATTTCCATGTATTTAGACTTACTCGGCATGTATTATAACGTCATTACGATATCGTAATCGCCTTACACCCACATCGACATGCTCGTCGATGCGACTGCCAGCCGAGTTCGGTCTGCTACTTTATATTAATAATAATATTACCCATATTATATTTAGCGATTTTGTTCAGAGGAATATGGCTGCGGCGAACCCTTATAATATATTTGTAAAATATCAGTGGTGTTACGAATGAAAAAATATTATATTATATAAAGTTGTATTTACGAGTAAAAATACCAGTGAAACTCGGTTAAAATAACTATGGGAACACACTTCTTGCTGTATTTTATGTTTTTAGTAAGTCTCTGAAACGGGTGTGTTAAATTAGACTTCAACGATAAGTCATATTTTGCGTAAAAAATTCCGAGTCGATTACCAATAGTTAGGTAACATTAGGTATATACAAGTTAGTATAATATTATATGATTCTGTTTGAATTATAAATTATAAAATATTATATTTTTTTTATTATTAGTACTTTCTTAATTTGGTTTATAGGTTTAACTAATTGTTGCACGAAAACTTTGCACATAACTTATGAGCCATTCTCAATATAAGTCTAAATATTTTGAACATTTCGTTGGGTGCATAAAATTATAATAATTGTATACGTAAAGCCCGGTAAAGGTGGAAAGTTTTAAGTATATGTCTATATAGGTATACTGACTGCACTGCAATATCAACGCCACACATAAATATAGAATATTTGTGATCGTTTATTAGACATATTTCGATCGGACATCGGCCCCGAGTTCAACACGTATTAGGTTAAATGTAAATAAAATGTCGGTACATCATTATAAAAAAAAAAAATTAAGAATGGCACAGCTGTGAGCATCGTCAAGTCTTGCAGAATTTTATAAGAAAAAAAACTGTCATCCAATACACGTAGGTTTAAAACCGATAAAAAGATTCGATTGCATGATACTTGCAATATAATATATAAGGCATGTGTGTGTATATAGACACGATATTAAATGTCCACCTGCAATAACGATTAATCCTCACGGAAGAGTATAATATGACACATAGTATAATATATTACAATATAATAATATAAGACAGTGAAACCTCCCCTAACGGACACCCTGCCCCAAATGGCAAACACCTCCGAAAAGCGGACGTTTTCTTAGGCACCATTCTGTGAGCTGAAACCTCTGAATATAGGACACCTCCGAATAGCGGACAAAATTTAGGGGACTGAGAGTGGCTGGTATTTAGAGTTTTCACTGTTCCAATATAAAATACCTATCTATAGGTATTACGTGCAATATCGTTCTCTCAATGCGTTTAATACTGGTCACGTTAATTGTTTATTGAAAGGTATATGCTAGTGATGGGCACAACCGAATAATTTGAATAACCGACTAATAGTTATATTTTACTCCAAAAAACCGACTAATAGTTGGTTACACTTACCATGACCAACTAACAAAAAACCACTTAATGACTAACACTATCAAAAAACGACTAATGACTATTAACTATCGAAAAACGACTAACGACTAATGACTAGTGATGGGCATTACCGAATAATTTGAATAACCGACTAATAGTTATATTATTTTACTCCAAAAAACCGGCTTACAGTTGGTTACAAATTTACAATTATCATGGCCAACAACAAACTGCTGAATGACTAACACTATCGAAAAACAACTAACGACTTATGACTTTAAAAAAAAACGACTAGGTAACTAACAAAACCAACTAAATAACTAAAGAAGAAATTTGTCGACTTATGATATTACCACCAAAAATAAATATTTATCTTAAAGCTAATAAATAAATGTATTTAATGATTTTAATGGTTCATTAGTATAATTAGATAATTTTACAAGAAAAAATATTGTAAATATAGTAATGCAATTTTATCTTTTATTTAAATAAAACACAAAAAGACAATAGCAATATTATGTCAATGCTAATTCTTTTAAATTTTTGTTTAAAAAAATTAAAACATCTAAATTTTTTGGATCTAGCCGATTCCTTTTGGCACTCATTATTTCCCCTGCTTTTGAAAAAACTCTTTCTGAGGGAACCGAAGTCGCTGGAATTATAGAGTATTTCACAGCTATTTTAAATAATGAGTCCAGAAGTGACTGATGTTTGATCCAGAAATCTAGTGGAATACTTGACCGTTTTTCCAGAGGAAGACTTATATATTGATTTATAAGTGTTTGCGCGGTTGTGTTTGTAATTAGAAGTCCCATGGCCATGTTTATAATGGGTTGAACAAATTAAGCAAACTGCTTCATTTGGGGTGTTTGGCAATTTTTTAAAATATTTCCAAACGTCCGACGTATTTTTTCTGGACATGATTGTTTAAAATATTGCTATAGTTGCTACGATCGCCGATTACGAACCACGATATACTGAGTAGTCACTAGTCAACTAGTGAGCACTGACTGAGCAATTAGTGATTACTGATTACCAAAATAAATAAAAATGACCAAATAAAATAAAGACTGACGGAATTAACTCATTTTTTTCTATAAATAGTTTGGTAAATATTAATAGGCTCTGATAATCTAATATTGTTCTATTTATGTGCTATTTCAGCTGGATTTTATTTTGGTAGCCTGGTTGGTAATAATTAATAACTAGTGTTTATTTTCATAAGATAATTATTATTGATGATTTATTTTATTCATTAGAAAAATTTAATGATTGTGTTATTGGTTGGTTAGTTGGTTTATTATTCGTTAGTTGGTTTATTATTCGTTAGTTGGTTTATTATTCGTTAGTTGGTTTATTATTCGTTAGTTGGTTTAGTGATTAGTCAGTGTTAATAACCGACTTATTTTCTTATTGTTTACTACCGACTAAGTCGTTAGTCATTAGTTGGTGCTGCCCATCACTAGTATATGCTCTTACATAATATATTATATTTTTCTTTTCGTGTAAGCATTTGCAAAACAAACCACAGGTCTCGGCGTTTACACGACCCTGCAGCTGTTGACTTGAGTCGAAAGACGGAAACTTATATCGACCGTTGGAAACAAACGCTTCGGTGGAAAAAGGGCGACAAATGACAATGCAAGTCACATAATAATCGCCGTACTGGTGAGCACCGTATGGAGTAAGCACATTCTTGGGGGCAAATATAATATGTCTGTTGATATTAATTTAATTACAAATAGTCTATATATAATTCGTAGGCAAACAAAAATACGCGTTGACTTAACTATTGCGATGGTTTATTTTTCGTTAGTGCGTCGTCCAAGTACTTTTTGCAAAAACAAACAAATACGCTTTAGGTTACGTTGACTTAACCGACGATCGTTTATTTTTCGTTAGTGCGTTGTCGAAGTGCTTTTTGTGTTCTGTATATTGTTATGTACCTATTACGTCATATATATATATATATATCCGTTTGGTAAGTTGTTTGTCGCGATATTTGAGCCACAACTCCTCGGATATATTTAATGCAACTTGGTACTGGTGTATATATTATTCGTATAAAAGAATGCATTCATTTTACATTACCTTTTTTTTTTTTTTTTATTAAAATTTCTGTACTTGAAACGTTTTCTGTTTTGACATTTTACGACGAGCGTGCTACCGTGAAAATAAAAGATATTATATTGTAATAATAATTAATAATAATAATAATAATTGATAATTATACACTGTCGAGTGAATAAAATGAGTTGTGATTTTTTGTTTCTGAAAATGCACAGTAACGCTTCGGAGTTCGTTAAAATACTATCCTATATCTTCCCATAATAATTCGAAGCATCTGACCTGCACAGTGTTTGCTGAACTATAAACCAAATGCCGGGACCAAAAAAAAAAAAAAAAACCACTTGTGTGCAGATTTTATTGTAATTTATTATGACAGAATTTTTGAGGCCTTTTTGAAAAATCTGAAAAACCGTTTTGTTCCTCATATAATGTTATAGTCATAACTCGTATAAAGTGATCTCCGAGTGGACGAATAAAATGTTAAATTTCAATAAGTGGTGTAGGTACCTATAGTAGTATGATCCCGCTGAAGTCGCCGTCTCTCGTCGCAGAAGGAATACACACAAGCTATGCCCTTATTGCAGGACCAATATGGCGTCCTCTCAGAATGAAAAGGTTCTAAAGTAATTTTTGTAATTATTCGTGGGAACGTTTTTAAGTTAGCCCGTACCTATAGTTCACATATATGAATTAGAACTTTTTCATTTTCTGTATCTCATTAATTAATAATCAACGGATCGATACGATTTCAGAATTGAATTATACAACAAAAAATATGAAATAATAATATGCAAAAAAACCATTTTCAAAAAAATTGACTTAGAACCTTTTCATTCTGAGACGACGATGGGTCGTTCGCGTAACAGTAAAGTCTGTTGCAGGAACTTCGGGCTTTAGTCGCGGCCGTTCGTTGTATGCAGTTAAATGTGAAAATGTCAAACTTTGTCGCAATTTTTAATAACGAGATTGTTGGTGATATTTAGGAATAATAAACTGCGTTTTTTGCAGCAGAAGTTGTACCAACGACCCGAAAAATATACCTATATTTATTAATGTATAATATAGTTACCTATATAATATATACCTACCTGTATAATACAATATTAACGTTTGCAAACGGAGATGGGAAACGACCGTTTCGAAATCGTCATTATATATTATAATATTATATATATTATTATCATTATCATATTTTTTTTTTCACAGGCTACTTTCCCCTCGTCGTTTTCCTAATGGGGTTAAAAAATAAAAACGTAATAATATCAAGTCACGGGTTTGCCTTACACACACACACACACTTTTATATATAATATATTCACAATTTATTTATATGTATAATACGTGTATGATAATAATATGGTATATGGTCGGGGAACAGTGTATATATTTTAAAGCACAGGACTGCCGCCGCGATTATCTTGAACATTTATTCTCCGAGGAGTTCTTTATCTACCCTCCGCCGTTGGAGTCCCCGCGCACCGGTCTCCGTATCAAAATGGAATTTTTATCACTCCGAGCCTATCTCGTCGCTCAGTACGGACGCACGTATACACACACACACACACACACACACACACACACACCGTTCTCGGTATTTTAAAACTTAACTGCACACACACGTAAGTATATAGATAGATAGGCACCTACGCATTTACACCCTCGCCTACGCATAATATCATTTTAATATAATATATGTTATTATGTAATATTATTATTATTATTATTATACACGTCATCACGAGGTCTTATATATATATAGAAATAATAAATTCATCGATACATATATTATAATATAATATACTGTAGACTGTAGAGGACGTTGCGGCGTGCGCTCCAACGGTGTAGTGTAGATTAACCGCGAAACATATTAAAATATTATTATAATATGGGTACGATGTACGTATTACTATTATTATTACATTCCCGTACCTATATACACCCTGAGAGTATTTATGTTCTCAGGCGGAAATGGAGTAAAACTAAAAGGGGTCCGGGTTAAAAAAATTAAAACACATAAATATGATCAATAAAAATGTCCTCGAGGGTAAAATGCAGTTTCATAAAAATGCAATTTATTTGTTTGTTTATTAAGCTTAGTACCCGTTAGAAACCACGAACATTTCCAAACCATTTCCTAAATTACCTGATACCTTCGGTTTTCAATTCAAAACCTGAAAATGTAAATTAGGATCGGCTGATGCTATTATGAACATAATAGTATTGCTTTTATTGAAAGTAATAATTTTAAAGCTACGTTATTTTTACACGAGCTTTTAAGAATTGAATTTTCGGAGAAAACTCGTAAGGTAAAATATTAAGATTATTTTTCCACTAATATTTAATTTTATTCGGTTAGCACGTCGATGTGGTCGTTATATTTTACCCGAATCGTGTACAGATTCATCGCAATATGTACAACTCATCAGTAGATTCTTGGTGGACACCATTTAAATTTTAAAATGTCAAAATCCAAATCTATTGAAATATACGCTTAGACTTTTCACTAGCCCGGACTTTGCACTTATGAGGCGTATGCGAAAGTGCAGCGAATATTTCAAGCTGGTGGTCCCGTCACGGGAGATTATATCGAAATCAATCATATTCCAACATTATCAGATTACTCAAGAATACACGAGTTCGAAACCCTATCGAAATTGATTAGTCATCTGAGACATCGCGGTAACTGAAAATCGGTTGACACTCAATTTCAACGGCAAATAATGTACGTCTATAAAATACAATATATTTTTTTTTTTTTTTTTAAGAGGTAAGACCTGCAGCAATAAGGTGGTGACTCGAGTGGTGGTATAATACTTAATACGATACGCGTATTATGCATATTGAAATATTATATTATAACAGTAATTCCACCGTCCCCTCGGACCCTATACACATAATATTGTGCGCCGCCGCTCCGTCGAGCTCGCGGTTTGGTCGGACGCGTATGTTTTCTCTCCCCCGTTTTCCGTTTATTATTATTATTATTATTATTATTACTATTATTTCTCGTTCATACGCGGGTCGTGACATTGTAGCCGAGCGGCGATTAGAAATTAAACGACTCGTTTTTAATTGCTTCTCGTATCGCGTCGCTCGCAAGTCCGTTCCCTCGGGACCCTGCGACGTTATAATATACACCCCGGTACTCGTATTATTATATACGATATATATATATACTCGACGATGTGGCATTGTACGCTTCTGTATATATACGTACACACACACACACACATCGTTGCCCCTTTATCAGGACCAATCTAATATATTATTATTGTATATATACCTAGTAGGTACATGTACACACCCCGAATCATCACGTGCACTACCGTTTTTCACGATTTGATTTAATCGCACGCGGTTTTGACAACGTCCACGTGATACACCTCGAATTATGAATAGAACATATATATTATATTATTGTTGTACCTATATAGTATGTTTTTGGCGAAACACCGTCGCCAGCCTCGGACGAACACACCCGTTATAACATTATTGTAGATCGCCCACAACAATATAATACGTCTTTATTTAAAATATAGTGGCATTCGGCGTCCAGTACCGTCAAGTCTTCATTTTTGTCGGTCTAAGAGTATTTTATTGTTACTCTGACAATAATAATAATAATATGTAGGTGCAGTATAATATGGACCGAATGAAATACACAGGACCATTGTATTAAATATCCGTTCCCCGAAATCGATTCCGGGTATTGGGCTTCATCCCCTGCTGCCGCTGCTGCAAAACCACTCAATTAAATTCTGTTGACTGCGACCGCATTAAATGCTCATCAATAACTCATATCCGTCTCAGAAAAATGTCAGCTACAACACGACGAGACGCATTAAGCACAATATTATATTATACTCCACATATAAAAAATGAATACTAATATAATATATTTCCGGTGTTTAATGGAATATAATACTGCACGCGTACAATAATTATATACACATTAGCAAAATATAATGTGTTCGCGGACACGTCGGCTTCTCGATTCTTGAATGTAGGTAGGTATACTGTCTATTATGCGCATACAGAGCGAAACTGAATTCACGAACAATGATGGCCCCCGTGGGAGAGGAAACGAACTCGAGAATAATATTATAATATTGTGTTAATCAGACGCCTGATGGACATTTAACGACGGAAAACACATTTATAGAGGAAACGGATCACAAAACCCCCAAAACTCTATAGAGGCTTGAAGGTGCGGTCGGTGATAAAACGCATGTAAGTACAACACAAATGTACGCGTGACAATACGATTAATATTATTCTATATATTATTTTATCCGCGTGTAAGTTACTATATATTATACAGCATGCATGCTGAAAATCGATATGACGAAAATTAATATTTTGATCGCAGTCGGCGACCAACTGAAACCACTGTGCCGCGTGTATACATAATAATATTATTATAATATAAAACGATAACGATAACAATCGCGAATCAGATGAGTTGGGTCAGATCCGGTCAGGACGTTTCTCGAATTCCGCGCGCAGCTTGTCAACTTTCTCGTCCCACACGTCTTTCGCAGCGCGTCACACACGACCGCAAAACGCCAAAACCTATAAGCGAGCACTATACGTTATAATAAATAATAATACGGTAGGTATATATATGTAGGTAGGTACTCGAAGAAAATCGTATACGCCGCTGCAGCCATCGAGTTGACACGGGTTCAATTTTTTTTCATTTTTAAACAATAATTGGATTTCAAAAACGCTAACCGCAGACAACTCGTGCTCCCTGAACGGTTTTATAATAATATATGCATACAATACGTAGACATAATAATATAGACAGTGCTAAGTGGGCATAATGCAGGATAAATCGTATTTAACAGCAGCGAGTGAGATAGAGAGATATATAGAGAGAGAGAGAGAGAGACTAGACTATACTAGAGAGTATAATATGTTTGTGAAAGTGTTAGAGAGAGATAGAGACCCAGAGCGATAACTGATAAAAATGCTATTTATTTTTTATAAATTGTGCCTATATCTATATAAAATGTATATTTCTATATAGTTACTCGCCAAAATCGAGTGGTTACTACACTGCATAGTGGTCACAAATACGAATCTATTATAAGATTTGTAGGTATATGTTGTATACCGTTATGAAGTCTTGCATCTGTTATTCTAAAATTTAACCTAATGATGTAGGTAGTCAAAGTATATATATTAATACTAAATGAATACTTTATCTAATAAGCGTATAAAATACTGAATATTATTCTGTACAATTTCAGAGTGTGAGTTGTTAAAGAAATTACATTATTAATAAGTTAAAGTAAATCCAAATTTTATTGTTATTACCTACTTGAAGTATAAATATTACAAACGTAATATTAGATAAATGAGTAATTACGTAGGTATAAAATATTGTAGTTTATGACACACGAATATTAATCAAAATGAAATTTAAATTTCATAAATAATATTTCGAAAAAAGTTGTTATGTTTTGAAAAAATTAACTTCATAAAATATTGATTTTCGAAAAAATTGTTTACAACAAATTATACTTGACTTGTGTAATATTTAATGTTTTTACCATAAGAAAAAATATACCACATGTTTACTCACCCTTTACCTAGCATTATAATTTATAGGAACATAAGGTGCCACCGCTATTTCCAACCCAGAATTCAAAAATTACAAATCGTTAAAATTAATTTTCTGAAAATTGCACTATTCGTCCCTTATAAGTTCATACAAAACAAAAAAAAACAGCTACAAAATGACAACTAGCACCAATTTTTTTTTTTTTTGTCAGCTCTTTCTGTTACATTCTTTACGTGAGGGGATGCACATGCCCATACTATATCTGTTATTAATACGTAATGATATTACGAACAAACTATATATTTATGTATATCATACACATTGGGCGGCCCGCGGTGTTTTTCCGTTTTCTCGTTTATCTTACACCGCGGGAAAGCTGAAAAACACGGCGGGCCACCCCGAGGCATATTTCATAATGACTATAGGTAGGTAGGTAGGTAGGTACGATTATAATAAATCATTAATTCGATGATTAATTGCCGGTGCACCGCCGCCGAACAGTATATGCGTTTTTCGGTCGCCAAATTTATTCGAATACTCGCGCTGAAACCGGCGGAGCAGGTAAAGTACACATTTTTAAAACAAATACTCCGAGCGAATTACCATAAATCTGCACGCGCTCGACGGCAAACAAAAGGAACGGTTTTTACGCTCGCGTACAGACGTTATTATTAATATATACAAGAAAATCCGTATAGCTCACGTGCGTATATGCACACACACACACACACACATATATATATACTCGTAGGGCCCACATATATATGCGTATAGTCCACATATATGTATAAGGGCTGACGTTTGGGGTGGTCGCGACGGGGTTAAACTACACAGTACACACACACACAACCGTATAAATAATATATATAATATGCTCGTATTGTATACTTACCTACACACCGGTCGAGTCAAAGTTTCGTCGCCAAAACCCCCCGAACAAATGCAAACCCATCTTAATATACACATATTAAATATATATATATATGTGTGTGTGTATGTGTGTACGCACCATATATAGCTGATTTATCGTTTTTCCACGGCTTGCGTGCGATTGGGGTGGTTTATTATAAATATATATATGTATATACTCTCACACTCGCTGTGACATATCGCTCGCATATATAATATTATTATATTTCGCGTGAATCGCGAGAGCAGTCTCTCGTGCAAAAGTTCTTTTGGCAAATCTGCTTATAAATGTGTACGGAATAATTTTGTATAATAATACTACGCAGAAGACAACTAAACATATTACATACAGGCGGTCGCATATTCGGGGTTGTCTATATAGCCATAGTATACAGG
Organism: Macrosiphum euphorbiae; assembly: GCA_949089665.1. Taxonomy (NCBI): domain Eukaryota; kingdom Metazoa; phylum Arthropoda; class Insecta; order Hemiptera; family Aphididae; genus Macrosiphum; species Macrosiphum euphorbiae. Next base: position 101,933,669 of record CARXXK010000002.1, on the reverse strand, counting down.
GTATATTTGCCCAGCATACGTACCCCAGTTTTCCTTTATTGATATTGAATTTATTAAAATTCAGGGTTTTGGGATTTCCAAGATGCCTATCAAGTATATACTTAGGACCATACTTTCAATTACTTAGATTCCTGCATACTACTTATACTATACATTACCTAAACGAGTTTTTTGTCAACAATGGTTTTCTAATTTTATTCGATTATTTTATTAAGTATATTATAGTCTCTGTAAATTTATTTTGGTGTAATTGTAGCAATAACTACCTACAAACGTATATTAATCTCCAAGTATTTAGATTGTTATAAAATCGTTGTAAACAATTATAACATGCACACAACGCACAATCTCATCGACGCCAGTGCATAAAGCCGGATTTGTCTGATCGAAACCCTATATATTATAGTGGACAGTATTGTATCTGTACGGATAAGCTCGTCGGCTGAAGCCCAAAAGGCGAAAAATGCACATAAATTTTATTTGTTTTTTTATTTATCACGAGTTTCAAATATATAATATTTTCCATAGCAGATTAATATTATGTACGTGTCGGCAAACACTGTGATTCGGCATCATAATACCGGGTGTCCTATCTTTGTCGGTCAAATGCTTTGATGACAAACAGGCAACCATATATTATTTATAACTTTATTATAGGTTTATAAACCACTCCGAAAAATGTGAGGTCGTCCCAAACATACTAACGGATCGCCGTCCAACCGAGTCCGTTACGATAATTTATTACCAAGACGTATTATAATAATATTATTATATATGTATATACTAAGTCTTCGGTCGGAACGTTTTGTTTCGCCGATTGATATTTCGTAGACGCGCCGCCGCTTCAATGGATTCCGTCGTCCACATAATATTATATGACCCAAATTCGATTGCGACGTGTATGTACATAATATACGTATGTATTAGCGAGAACACACATCGCCGCCATTTAATGGTGTGTATAGCCTAGATTTTTGTACGCAATAACAATAATATTATAGCAAAGCCAGTATAATATATAATAGAATGGTGGGGACACACACCGGCGCCGGTTCGAACCCGGCAGCGGGTGGCATTTTTCTTCGGGCAAGTCACTGTGTCCGGAGTGAAATGCCGCCATCCTCCACCCAGGCATGGCAGATACCTACGGGTGCCCACTATAAGAAATCTGCCAGACCAAAAACACACATGTTTACAAACCTACAATTTCTCACCTACAAACAAAAAACAAACAGCTAAGTTGCCGGGCTTCATGATCAATTAAAAAAAATATACATATAATAGGTATAATATATATGTCATTATATTACATCGTATAACTGTATAAGCCTTGAGAGCCTTTTCTCAGCGTTCGCTGGGTAAAGGTAAAAAAGTTCCTACCAATTATATGGGTTCATATTATATATATATATCTGTATATTATAAAGATAGCATACTACAGATCACTGAAGTGACTAAATGGAGTGTGTATCGAGTCTAATACAAAAAAGTCTCCCGCCTACAGGGTTTTGAGTCTGCCAATAATGTCCTCTTCCACGACGTTTCATGCATAGAACTATTTAATTAGCTTATCTTCGACCCAAACCCTCATAATGATACGCTGGTGGTATCTACGGTTAACATATTTTAGCCACGAATTATGATTGTATCTTAATAGTAACTATCTTTGTATCTTTGGTAACTATAGGAGACTCTTCGCTCACGGTATACCGTGTGTATTAGGAATGGTCCCATCCATGTGCATATATATCCATATATATCCATATATATATGCATATCAACGGTGACGGTGGCGGCCAAAATTCTTAAAGAATTGTAAAGCCAAGAGAAGAAGAAGAAGATATATGCATATCAGAATGTGCGACGTTGAAACTAAGTAGCGTTTATTTTGATTACTTTCGCAGTTGACCTTTTCCATTTCCTCCTTAAACGTAGGTAAGTATAAACCTATACGCGATGACCTATAATATACATACCAGCGAATCACTCGAGTCTGTGTTTATCGATATAATATCGCAAATAATCGAATGAATATTAACGAATTATACGTCGCGTCGTGGCGGACGATAAATTATTATACATAAGAAATGATTTGCCAAAGGTCGTCGTCGTCATCGCCATATTCCGGACCCCAGGCTGTAGTACGGGGATGAAAACCCGTCGTGTATACTGTACATTGATATGAAACGAGATCAACCGTTACCGTATAATATAATATATTTAATTATTACGAGATAATTGCGCCCTCCGACAATATTGTTCGCATTATACCGCTCGCGTCATTCTCGTCATCGTTATTATTATTATTATTAATGTATTACGCGTGATGTGGTTATACATCCCACGATGACAGCGTGCAGTGGATCACACACACACACACACGCATATCGTATTATATATATTATATTATATTAGCGAGCGGGGAGGGTCAGCTCGCTGCAGCAGACCCGGTCTCGGTATAACCCGCGAAAACCCCCTCCGGACGGATGCATCATAATCCTTATTAATGTTATAAATTAAACAAGTTTATCGCGTGGCGGCGAGCGCTTAGGTATCTACTTTGGCCTCTGCATTTGGTCCTCTGCACAGGACTGCTGCGCCGTTACAATAATAAATAATAATATTGTATATTATGTACATTGTGAGCCGCTCACGGCGAGGGCGAACTGCAGTAAATATCGCATTATATTAACTGCTGCAGCTATATATAGGTAGGTAACCTGACCGCGTCGAGCCCCACACTAATGCTTAATTATATACGCCTCTCCTCTGCAGAGTGTGCGAATTTCGACGGCACATCGATGGCCGCTGTGAAGTGAATGTGTTTTGCAGTAGGCGGATATCATCGTACCTGTAGCCGTAAGTGTATAATCTGTGGTAAAGTCTTGGGGTGAGGGGAGGCAGTCTGTGGTGAGATTAAAAAATTTTAAGGCAATAAGACGCTATTGCCCTATCAGTTAAATAACTGAGGGGCAGTTGCCCACCTGCCCACCACCCCCTTAGAATGCGCCTATGCCAGTACGATTCGGTATGGTGTTTAATGTGCGGATTCGAATCCAACGAATTCGAGGGCTGCACCACTGCATCAAAAAACTAATCCGAATGAAACGAAAAACCACAAACACCAAGAAAAAAAAAACGATTATGAGAATACCTATATTATTATATACCTATACTATATTACTATGGTGTATCATTATAATACAATAGATAGATGTTGTATACCCAGGGGCGTACTCAAGGGGGGGGTTCGTGGGGTTTGAACCCCTCCCATGACCTTACTAACCGATGCACTTTTGTGCGTTCTTGTTTATACATAATATAATTCACAGGAGCAATTTTCTAAAAAAAAATTTTTAAGAAGGGAAAAAATAAACAAATATATTTATTTTCAATTTTATATCAACATGCATTATACAACGATTACAAGCATTATCTGTTAAGAACTGTATTATGATAACCAGATAAAATTTAAATCAAACCTTAGATCATATACAATATGATCTAAGAATCAAACATACAAGGTGTATTGATAAGTTGTCGTCACTCTGGACCCCTATACGTATACACTCTTGATTGAAAATATTACCACAGTTCTATAGTCACCAGAGCGCGCTTCTTGTCCTACGAAGGCCTGTATATTCATTCTGTTAAATGCAAAATGTCTTAAAACTTCAGAATTAAAATGCTAATATTTTTTAAAATTGAAGTCAGTATTTACAAAAACATTGAATCATAAAAAGTTTTTTTTTTAATTGAGTTGGTATAATAAATTTGGAGCCTGTAATTATACATTACATTTGCATTTTATTCATTGGCAATATTTTTATCGAGTAGACATCAATTAGAAAAAAATATTATGTATAATTTAGTCACTTCTTTGGATATTTGCATCCTTCTTAAAATCTTTAAATTAAATTAAAACTATTATGATTCTACTTCTAATTCTAATAGTAGTCTGGTAGAGTGGAGTATTATTTTCTAGTGCTCAAAAAAAACTAAAAACATGTTTAAAATATTTTGCATATTTTATTTTATGATTAGGTATATTATTTAAATTATAATATTATTCAATAATAGTTATCTTATAAACTTCAAACTAATTTTGAAAAATTGTTTAGTTTTTTTGGTGTTTTCTTGTTTTTAGCACCTTGCTCATTTTTTTCTTTTGTAAGTGAATATCATTCTTGTTTTGACATAATGCGTTATGATATATTTGGTTAATATTTGACTGTGTATTGAGCAACCAACCTTTGTCAAAAAATTTGTTTATATATTTCTTCAATAAATATAAAATAATGTTAGAAAAATAAACAGTGAAAAATGTATATGTAGTTTTCAAATTTAAATGCAACATTAAAAACATGATCTTTTACCGGGACAGCTAGTTATATTTATTATATTTAGATATTTTACACTATAATCTAGTACAGTATTTCTCAATTTTTTTTGTCGTGAGGCTCCCTAAATTGAATGTAAAACTGTCAAGGCCCCCTTAATAAAAATTATTAATTGTTTTTTCTAAATTAGGTATATACTAAAATTCCTTGTACTATTTCACACAGATTAATTATTAAAATGTATAGTAATTTAATATACTTTTGAAAAATATTAATGATAGTATTAAAATTTAATTATTTATTCTTTTTCCATAAACGCTTAAAGTCAAAAAATAAAATAAAATAATAACATTTTTTACTAGTGTGCCTGGAAGTTCTAAGTACACTGAACCCTACAATAATCTTAAAAGAAAACATGAACACGTTAAACAAACGGAATCGGAATATTGTTCTTTAAATAAACATTTTTCATTTTTGAAATTTATTTTCTGTAGAGTACATTACCATGTTTATATTTAATATTTTTAAAAAGGAGGTGACAAAGTCCCCGTGATAAAAAACAAAATGTTCAACCCCCCCCCCCCCCATTGAAAATTCCTGAGTACGCCCCTGTGTATACCACAGCACTTAACGGTCGCCAATCGTTTCTATATAATATATACATAATATATCTTATTCGCCCTATTTATCTGCCCTATAGATATATTGTCAATATCGTGAGTAATAGCGCTTTAGCGTGTATATACATATTACATATTTATGTACTATAAAATGTTTATCTCGGCCACTCAAAGCATAAAACATATACAATATATACCCACGATGACATCAAAACATCCGATTTGAAACGATCAAACGAACGGTATCATGGCAGTAAACAGCAATATATACCTGTATTATACACTTATTTATTCAAAGGACATAACTACTTTCCTTTGGCTTTAAGATGCTATACTAAATATATCTAGATGAGGTATATACTGCAAAAGTCTAATTTGGTCAAAGCTCTGCAAGAGCGTATTATGCGTACAATATTCTTTATATATTTTCTTTATAGGTATAATAATATTATTAGTATTTCGTCGCCATAGTCAATAAAATGCATTTCTCCATTGATGATAATATCATGTTTAATGATGCATATTATTATAATAATATTACCTACATATTTTACGGCTCCTGTCGGTGTGACGAAAATTGTTATTTATATTTTTTGATAGATGTTTATTATGAAAAAAAAACCTAATAATATTTGGTATATAGGTAGGTAATAATATTATCGTGTGGCGATATTGTAAATAATTAGTTAATTTTTTATACGAACAGTATAAACTATTACACATGGGTACTTTTTTCGAAGGGTCAAAGAACAATAATTGTCAAAGAACATTTTTGTCCAATTTATTATAAGTTAATTTTTTTTATGTTTTTTTTAAGACAGTCAAGTGTGGATCCTGGTCCATCACACATATTAAGCTATTTTACATTTATTATTTTCTAGTCATTATTCAAAAAGAAAAACTTACTTATTATAGCTTCAATTATTATTTATATGCATTTGTTTTCATAAAACTGTTTTGTAAGCATATTATTTATTAGCTATAGAAAAACTTTCAAACTTAAACCACATAAAGATATTAACGGGAGCATGGTTAAAATATTTTAGTCTCTTCTTCATTTTTCTAAACATATACCTTATAAAATATCTCCATTATTGTTAGTTTTTTTTCTCATTATACGAATGATTAGTATCAATTATTTTTCTTACACAATTTATGTACATGTAACTATACAAATAAAAAATCAAATACCATTTTATCATATTAAATTAGATATTAAAATATATTCGATGAAAATATTGTGCTTAGTAAATAGTACCTACCGGCGTCGTCTCGAAATATATTATCAATTATTTTATATCTATAAGCAAGTTGCATGTTATGTTATATTCAATACCGATAAACACGTAATATGAATATCGGGTTATCCATTAAGAGTATGTACACTTATATCTTGTTCATTGTCAATCACGGTCGGCGTTATACAGAAGCGAAATAACCTTTGCCATTTCGAGAACTACTCTATAATATATACGCACCAGTCTTCGGGCTCGCTCTAATAATAATGAGATTGAAAACCAAAGTACACCACAATTTAACACGTATGATAATATATTATGTAATATACTATATGGATGTTTAAAGCATATAACAAGAAGTTATCAACCATCGGCGAAAGCTTTCAATCGCGTGTCAACGCATACACAAATAGATAAAGGTATTTTTTTTTTTACTTTAAAAATTCATTATCGGGTGCACTATAAATATAACCACAAAATATGTCTGAGATATAAACGTCATAAATGCGTTTAAATGTCCCCAAAAGAGTTCATAACCTCGCCCCTCCCCTACATGCAAGTCACGATAAAAATTAATTTTTAAAATGAGGGTTGAGCGTAAGGTACTATACACAACAGCGCTAAACATACTAATGCGATTGACGTACAATAAATTTAATAAAAATAAAAATATATAATATAATACAACGTACCGTTTTATATTCTTTTGGCAGTTAAGGTAGGTACCTACATACGTCCTACATAACTACATGGTATACCTACTACAGCAGAAGTCACTCCGATGTCTGCTGTCTATAATATAAGTATATTAATAAAGTATATTAATAATACTAATGTCGTTCGAAACAAAATTCATTTAGGCTAGATATAATACAAAAAAAAAAATAATAATAATAATATACGCGTCGACCACATTATAATACTATTATGAGACGTTGAGACTTGTAACGAGCTTCGTATGAATTTATTATACATACATATTATATATAAATATATATGTATAGTCATATCGTATTATAATAACGTACGTTATATGTAGTATGATAATCATGTATAGTATATGATATTTATATATATATATATATATATATATACAGGTGGGTACTGCGCAGGTCCGACATGCGTGTAAAACTGTCCGTGCATTCTTCTGCACAGTCCACGTCTGCTTTTTTATATACAATTTCATATGTAGGTACATATATATATATACAAATAGATAATATATAATAGGTAGGTACATGTGCAGCTTGTATAGATACCTCTATAGGTAGACGTATATATAGTTGTTGACGAGCGTGGTCATATAGGTAGCATGTACCTATCTAGCATACTATATATAATATATACGTATAGAAAATACGTCGAGTTTTTGGCCGGAACGAGTTCCCGTCCGATTTAGCGTGTCAAAGTATATGTATATAATATTATTATACATGGATAGAGGCTACTTTTCCCGCGACCGACGATTTTCGTCTATAAGCGGATTTAATCGCTCCGTAGAAATCACACACACACACACACACACACATAATATATTTATCTTTTGCGCCATATCAGTCTCGCACGTGATATAATAATAATGCTATAAGCGCAACACAATATAATGTAAAATAATATATATAATATAACATAATATTTGGGTGGAATGATTTTCTTTTTCCGTAGTGCACCGGCGCGGTGTTATCCCAACGTTAAGCAGTCCGCGTGAATGGGACACTGCGAGTAATCGTGGTTTCCTTATACGATTGGATACTTATAGGTAGGTACTATACATATATATATGTATAACGGCAAAACATTTTTTTTTACGTTCAAAGTAACGTTTTTCAGAAACGTTCATTTTTTTACAAACTATATCCATCGGTATTTGTTACAATATTACGTATTATTGTACTGATATATTATAGAATTGTAATGATTTTGATATTGCATTTTTAAAACGTTAAATGAAGTCAATTGATTGCACCCAATATGTTCGTATTACATTCGTGTGTTCATATAAACCGTGTGTATTAAATGGCCGACGCAATAACGTGCAGTAGCAAAATATCGTATATTATAAAATGTAAAAAAATGCTAGAAAAAAACCACGCTGGACGACCAGAGCACACCAAACTTAGGTAAGTACCTATATGGGTACGTATTATAATATAGTACGCCAGCGCACAATCTCACAAATCTAGATAATTGGCGGGTGTTTAATATGTATTTCCTGTTTATCTGGTGCCAACCACAAAATATAACGATATTAATATAATATAATATCACTGCGGAGTCATTAAACGAGCGTGGTGCTGTGTATCCTATGTTGCTGGGACGGCGGTCTTATTGAAATTCGTGGAGGATCGAAGATTGTAGCAATAATGGAACATGGAAAACGACGTACGAAATTCAATGGAAAACTATATCCGCTTTGTCCGGACGGTGAACGCGTGCTTGTTGCGATGATGAAGTTTTGATTGATGAGTAGTACTGCGGCGGCGGCGGCAGAAAAGCGACAAACTCTGCGAACGGTTCGCCGGAGAGAAATATATAGAGAGTGAGAGGTGAACTTTCGAAAGTCACTTAGGATAAGTAAATCTGAAAACGGAGTTTATGTGTGCGTGAGTACATATTGTACACACTCACAAATATATGAAACGACAACTCCGCTCTAAGACTCGAGCATTCGGGTGTGTGGAAATATAATACGCTATAGGTATTATAATATAATATGTATATTATTATATGCGGCGTGCACACACACAAAACGTCGTGAAAATCGTGACGAAAATTAAAAAAGAGCATCATCGTCGTAATAGAAATGATTATTTTTTAACGATAAACCCGTTTTTACTCAATATATTATTATTAGGTACCTGTTGAGTATCGGAAAAACGTAATAGATTTGAAAAATCCGCCCGTGTACGCAGATGTGCAGAGTTTTCCTTCGTTCCACTCGAGTTCAGTACCTATAATATATGTACCCGATATTAGATTTTAAGTCCAGTACAGAGAGCGGGGAAAAAACCCGAGATTCTAAGGGTAATCCGTAAATTTCGGACACGTCACTGTTTTCGGGCCGTCCGGTATTGGTCGTCCCGAAATCTATAATATAAGTCGCGTGTGTACTCACGCCATATTATGTGCACGCTGGTGCAAAACGAATGTAATATATAATGTACGGTTCGAATTGGAGAAAACGAAAAGAAATACGGAATAGAAAATAAAAAAGGGCTGCTCGGTGTAAAAAAAAAATACGCGTTTCCATTAAAATAACTTTTCGACGGTCCCGGGGATTTCGCGCGTATCTTTTTTTTTTATCTCGAAAAAATAAAAACCCTATCGCGGCGGCGTCGGCTCGCGAATCGCACGACTTTAGTGTGTGTGTGTGAGTGTGTGTAGGTGGTACACGCGCTCGTATTTTTCACTCTCGAAACAAATAAATTGAATTTGCCCCGCGCGGTGGGCGGTGGCAGTCCAGAAATCGGTGCGGGAGTGGCGGCGGCGGCGTGAGAGCCGGCGAACGTGTGTTGGAAACAAATAAACGCACACTACACAGCACTCTCTATATATATATAGGTCCTCGCATACATATTGTACGCCTTAACTCGTCAGTGTGTGTGTGCGAGTGTCGAAAATGTCGAATAAAACCAAACACACACGTACGACACGTCCTAAATATAGTGTACATACATATACGTCTAGATGTATATATGTATATACACGGCCATGTATATATATATAACTCACTAGGGAGGGATAAGAATTATTATTATTGCTGTGTGGTACCTATATACATATACACGTGGCGCATTGGGCGTGTACCTGTACCGCACATATTATATATTTTATACGCCGCCAATGTGTGAAAAACTTAATTGCATAATGCGAGCGAACGGCCGTAAATAACGCGCCCCTCGTTAATAATATATTAATATTATATAAGTCCCGTGCGTGCGGCGAGAGCACACCGACTTTAATAATATATAATATTATTATCTACGCCGCGGAGAGCATATTATCTCGCCGACGAGGTAATAATAATATTTCATGCGATTTTATAAAAAAAAAAAAATGTTTTATTTTCGAAATATTACCGAGCACTCCGCGAACCACCGACGAGGAGATCCTTTGCATTTGGAGTGACTCGTTTGTCGTCTGTGCACCCGCTCGTTCACGATTACAATATATTATCATTATTATCATTATACCTGGAAATCGGGATGTCGGATGTTTAATAATATATTATATCATTATTGTGCAGTTGCAACGGACTCGAAAATTATATTATCATCATTTAATCTCACCGTATACCGTCTCTACAGTATTATATTATATTATAATATTATTTTGAACGGGACTCGAACACACAAGTTTTACTGTGTGCAGATGATTATTTTTACTTACCTCGTGCGATCGATGCAGGCTTCGACTTAGTCTGGCGCAGTGGCTATTATCCATCAAACTGCCCGGATTTATATTTTTCAATAAGTGTCGGTCCGAAACCGAACCATTTGTCTCACTTAGTCACCTTATTAGAACACACGATAAAATGTAATTCTCAAGGGAACCGAGCAAATTATTGTTTTTAACCGCATCCCTCGGGTTAAATTATACATGAGTAATATTGTTTTGTTTATTTCAACTCGATATTACTATCAATATCAATTGCATTATGACATATTATCACACATTACATAGTCTTTACATATGAGAATATTACGAGATTTTTTCTTTTTATGAGAGTAAAAAAAATCTCAAAATTCAGATCCAAGCGTCCACGGTTGACAACGACAGAGTAAAATCAGTTTTCAAAACGATTATCGGAGTAAAACTCAAGTCGGTAGGTGTCTTCAAACGGCGTATAGGTAGGTTGTATTTTTCTCCAACTATATCTATACAACTTTAGCCGCGAACGGTGCGCCGAACTAACGTTTATTTTTTTTTAAATTTTTTACCGCCCCGTCTTAAATACGTGCTTAAATGACGTGCCTGCCGGATATATTATGTTATTATCATCGTCATTAAAATAATGTGTGCTCGCTTCCCTATGTCGGCGTCCGTTGACCGATTTACGAACGAATAAACATGATATTATAATAACACAATATATTTATATATTATATGCGCACGTAACGCGGTAGCCGCACACTCGTCCGATAAATAGTTATAGGTATTGTGTGCAGTGTTTAATAATAGTAATAATATTATGCTGATTGATTATATTATCATCAGCAGTGGCGCCTTCAGTAATCGCGTGCGCAATCGTTTAGACCGAGGCTCGTAAATTGTAGGTTCTAGGTCAGAGACAACTACAACCATGGCGTAGTTCGGTAGTCCGGTATTCCGGTTCGACTCGGATGGTCCTGGAATTAGTCGTCTTCAGCTGCTGCTGCTGCTGCTGCTGCAGAAATTAAATCGAAATCGGACGCCCCCCCCCCACACCAGATTGAAGAGCACCGCCAGGTCGCACCCGAATATTATATACCGAGATACCATGGAATATTATCAATTATTACAGTCGGTGCTCGGTGGCCGGTGTTATCTATCATTATATAGCTATTAAAAATGCACCGTCTAATGGGTTTTTTTTTTTTAAATAGCTGACCCGGCGCATGTGCGTGGTTCGCGCCTCGCTCGTCTAATGTTTAATATTATAATATATACCTATAACATGACATAATATCATGTTATATCTTACAGATGTGCGTTAAAAAATTAACGTCGGCCAAAATGTTATGCCCATGGCGAAAACATTTAACAACCGTATAGCCGCGATAATAATAACATGCACGCAGTCGACTTTAATATGATTTTAAAATTAAATGGCATACCTGTTGGTGCTCTGCAGTAATGGACTCACGGAATGTGTGTATAATAATATCTACTTAAGTATAATATAATTATCGTCCAACAATATTAATTTATATAGGCACATGTATTTATACAAATTGTTATTCGCCATCGGCGGCGTTGAGTTCGTCATTAATTATTGGTAAATAGGTAGGTAAAAGGTAGCGGAAATCGTTAAGAACCTTTCGGTTACTAAGCCGTAGTACACTATTTAAATAATAATAATAATATGCATTATTGTGTGTGTGTGTGTGTAGTTTGTATTACTGGTGCGCCGTATAAACACATTAAAGCAATCCTATTATAATGATATTACAATATAATAATATTGTTTATTAACTCTATTATTATTTGACCGAAATTTTCTCGGAAACCACCCCTCCAGACAATTATTGGGTTCTGTAGACGTATATAGTAATACGCATTGTTCGCGATACATTTAAAGTCGACAGTGACAATAATGAATTTGATAATATTCGAACATTTTAATGCGACCGAAAAACTATATTATAATAATGTATATATGTGTTGTGTGGTGTTCGATGGAAAACCTTCGAAAATCCCATTATTGAGAAAATAGCGCGGCGCACTGGAAATATAATATCATCGAATCTATTTATTTACTTATATTTTATCGTAATAATATTATTATGTCGGTGATTACGCGTTATTCAAATAAAGAAGTAGGTAGGTAAGTAGTTGAACTTTTTCACACCGAACGGCCATGAGTAAAACCGACAGTGATTAATTATTACCTAAGGAAAAAAATCAATTATCATGTTCGACAAAACTTTAGTTAAAAAAAAGTCGTCTTATTCAATTACATTAATTTAACTCAAACTTTATATAAATAAACTAAAATTAACCATAAGATTCGGCCGCTTAACCCATAACAACGGCTCGGCGGTAGTCTACAACCTTTTGAACGTGCGTGGGCCTCATACAGCTTTAGTGGAGAGGAAATATATTAACTTATTGGTTTGCAAAATTGTATGATTGATTTATTTGGATATTTTAAATACTACATAAATATTTCTGTCAGACGATCAATATTACATATTTTCTATTCTAATATAATATTTAACATAATATAATATACTATTCATACAGCGTGCCATGTAGAATACACAACATAACGTGTTCTCTATTTTTCTATTCTAAAATGTTGACAAAAAAACTGTTTTATCTAAAAAATCACTTGATTGTAAGATCAATAACTTAATCTTATAACGTTCAGAATTGAACATATTTTAAGTAGCACGAATATAATAATAAAAAAGTATTTAATTTATGTTATATTTTTCAGTTTTTGTTTATTATATTAGCCATATTTTTTAGATAAAATAGTTTTTTGTCAACATTTTTGATATTGAACTTTTCAATTAAAACTGCAGTTTATACCCGGTTTATGTAGAATTGTATTTTATTAACATAAAATGTCCAATATAATATTATAAATTATAATATAAAAATATAAATATAACATAATATAAATATACATAATAATATACAACGTTTTGTTTTGGAATTACAATTTAAGATTTTAATATTTAATTACTGATTTATTTATTATGATTTGATATAAAATATTTTTTTCCTTTTAAAGAGGAATTTCAATGTGAAAAACATCCTGTAGGTACATAATATTATATGGATGATTGCGCTCAGAATTCTTTTTCTGATATACTATTGTCGATCATAAGTCTTAAATTAAAAATAACAATACAAAACTAGTGTTTGCCACTGTAGTCGAAACACTGTGGTATAGGTACCATGTATAATGTTTAAATATATACATTAGAGGTCGCCTTCGACTATAACGCCGTGGTTTGGAGACCACTGAGCCATCACCTACTTTGCAACTTATTTTCTGCCCAATGATTTTTTTCCGATCGCATATGAACCTTTAACGAAAGGCCGAAACCATTTTAAAAGCAGATCAATAAAGAATTACATTTTCTCTTGCGGGAAACTTGCAAGCCCGTTTTTCTTCGCAAATGATTGATGCCAACGATTAATCTTTGCCATCGACTTACACCGTAGAAGGGAGAAGGTCATCAATATAACGCGATCAAAAATACATTCAATGTTGTTTTTTTTTATTATTATTATTATTATTACTTAAAAATTAATCAAAAATCCTCCAACAGCATATTATAATATAGTCTATAAATCATTAAAACGTGTTTAATATACTGACCGACACGTGATCGCATTACAGCTGTATAATACCTATACATAATAATTTATAATATATATAGGTACATAGCGGGTAAGGATTAAAATAGTTTTGCCACATCATCAGTTAATTAGAAACGCGAGAAAGGTAACAACAAGATACATACCATGTATACCGCATTATATACCTATATAATATACAGTGTACATGAATATAGGTGATGTGTAAGCCCGTATGGTATGGTACAAAAGAAAATTGAATGTACGGTGCATTCTTGTACTGGCCTAGGTACAACATTCGTCACGCCGAAATGTCATGATGGAAAATGGAAGAAGATACGAATAGAAGCCCGCGGGTGTATAATGATATCCACCGGTGAAGTTATAATGCGTTGGCTAGCATAAGAAAAAATAATAATATAATAACAATGATAATATTATTATGATCCAAAGATTTGGAAACTATTATTGTAACCGTGAATTAAACAAAAAATAACGTGATATATATATAATAATATGTACCTTACAGTATGCGTATATAGGTACGCTTGAAGCTGGAATAATTTAGTTTCGAATTTAGATCGTTCTTCATTTTTCAAAATCGAGGGGCATTGCGCTCACGAAACAATTTGCGTAGTTAACACATTGTTTTAAGTACCTAAAATTTTTACTTCTTGCAGCGTGTTGAAAAAGTTGTAAGTAAATAATAACGTGTGAGGAAAAATTGGTTTTAACTTGGAGTCTTAGTGAATACGGAATGTCTGCAATATACGTAGGTATATATACTCTATATTCTACAACATATATATATATAATATAGTATTTTATTATTTTAAAGACGTTATTTCTTTTTCAACTTTCCATTGATCGCCAGTAGGGTAGGTTTACTATTATTTACATATAATAGAGTTTTTCTACTTAAACTTCTCTTACTTTCACTTTTATTATACATGTTTAATTCAGGGTCCGAATAATGTACGGTACCCGGACCACCGTCGTCACATTGTCCGAAATTGACCAAAGTTATAATGCGAACCACAACCCTGCAGGGTCGCACTTCCTGTATTCGAACAAGAAAAATAATGTCACACGAATTAAAGTAATAATACGAAGATACCGTTTACACGTTTGTTGGTGATAATGATGTCCTTTGTCAATACACCACCTACCTACCTGTAATTTACGTTTTCAATATATTTTTGTATAAATTTGTAAAAGCGCATACAACTATAAAAGAAAACATTTTTCTTTTGATTCGAAGTAGTTTCCAGTCGATTCGCTCTATACAAACAATATCCGCTCTCGACCCCCGCGCCCATATATTTATAGTACCTAGCCCTAATACCTTTAACACATTATACTGTTGTAGGTATTGTAACGACATTATTTTGTGTGCTATATCGATCCAATATAGGTCAATTCGCATAATATATATAATGATTAGCGTTGGTATTTTGTTATTTTATTTTATTTTTCCTCCGAACAATCAATATAATACATTTCCGGCGCATTTCCACCGCGTCCGTTTCAGTCGCTTCCTCTCTCCGGGTTCCACGTATCACACACCATTATTATTTCATGTATATAGAGGTGCACCATATATAAAACAAGACGGTATATTGTGTTGTTGTTATTATTATTATTATTATTATTATTATTATATAGAAGTACTCCGCTCTGTGTAATCGATAGTCTGGTGGTACACTCGAGCCCTACATACATATATATATATATGGCTAGGTACATATTATTATCATGTTGTATACCATATTTCCTATGCCTATGTTTCCTATGTATAGGTACTATTATTATAAAACCGTCGATCGAGGTCCCCTCGTCAAGAGACCCGCGTGTAGACGTGAAGCTCGGAAACTCAGCTTAGTGCATCGTCATAGGGGCACTCCATGTCTTCAAGCGCCATAATATAATATTACGTTTCCGTTGGCACTCTAAACACGTTGTATATAATAATATTACAGTCGTCCTGTAGCCCTAACCCAACCGCATGCAGCTTGCAGCCAGTAATATTCGTATTACTTGGTCATCAGTTTCAAACGCCCATAAGAATGCAGCTTTTACGTCATCTTCTGCATCTCTGACCCTATACAACCAATGAACTTTTCAAAATAATAAAAAAAAATTATAACAGTAATAACTGTTATATTCACAGTGAGCCACAACAGTGGTGTATAGGTGTATAGGTGTATATACTGTACAGTATATAGGTGTATGCTGTAGGTATAGAAAGTAAGAAGACATTTTTAAAAAATAGAGGGGGGGATGTGTTTGTACTAAATAATGTATCGCAGTTAAGGGTCCTACTACACCGAAAATAGTCTAAGGGGAAAAGGTCCGAAATATTGTACATAAAGTAAACGCTTTATGTATATTATATAGAGTGTTAGATATAACCATCTCCTTATGTCATAGTGTGTATACCAAGTGTCTATATTTACACTCATTATTTCAAAAAATAATATTTTTACTATTTTTTAAGTTTTTCTTTTTTGAATTACACTAAACAATTTTATTTTACATTTTGAAGCAGAATAGTAAAGGACAACAATTTATCGGGGTACCCTTGTACCACTCCATTCCACTCTTCAATACTTTAAGTCAGAGCTAGCATTTGAAAAAAATTCCGTTTTATGATATTTATAATTAAAACGTTATACAAGTTTCGAGTTTATCGTTATTTATAATTAAAACGTTATACAAGTTTCTCGTTTCTCGTTATTTAGAATAGTATTAATACCAATTGAACGTATTAATAATAACTAACGAGGGTAGGTAATGGCCGAGATACGGAAAATAATATAATCAATTCTAATGTCCATATGCATGAAATAATTATTATTACTACAAAACCAATATAATTTTAAAAAAAATGGATTTTAAATTATTTAGTTTTGGGTTATTTTTGTTTAATGATAAAAATATATTTTGTTAATCGTTATGTTTGTTTTATGGTGTTAAATTATTTTTGATTATCGCTTTCCGACTTCCGTTATAATTACGTTTTTTTTTCAAATATAATACTTAATAAATGTATAACTTTATTATAACGTTTGCAAGCCCTGCTTTCAATGTTTAGTACCAACAAATTACTTGTGCAAAATTTGATCTTAATAGGTTGAAATAGACTGCTTCTACGGATCATCAAATTAAACATGTTTGGTGTCATTCAAAAAAGGAAAAACTTGAAAAATTATAGCGATAAAAAGTAGTAAAAAATATAATTATTATCAGAACATTTGTATTGAAATTACCATACAATTTTGTAAAAATGTTTTTCTCGAAATAATGAATGTATAGACACTTGGTATACCCACTACGATATAAGGAGGTGTCTTGTCTACATAATAAAATATACCTACATAAATCATATATCATACATAACTGTATAATAGATATGTTACGAAACCGGTAAAAATCGATACGATTACCGGATTACATTCGACCATGCAGGTACTCAAAAATATATGTATCGATAAATGGTAATGCAATTATTCGATTGTGCAGATATACACCATAATAGAGCGGCAGATATTGTCGATTCGGCACGGGTCGTGACGGCCGATGGCGAATTCGTTTTTGAATTAGGTAGGTACCCAAAATCCCGTGACCCTTCATACTATATGAAAAATAATTCGAAACAGATTTGAAAAAGATTTCAAGTATATTAATAATATAATGTATAATACTGTATATACGCCCACTGCGACGTACGACTTTTATTTATCACATAACAATATATTATTATTATGGCAAGTTTCGAAACACCGGAATAATAACGATTCCGGTTGGAATGCGATTGGATGCCGAATTTCACTGGTGCGCGCTGCTGGATGGCGTCCCGGAAGATTATCGTCGTCGACTTGTTGGCGACGGTCGCGGCCGTGTGGCTGCGGGGGATCCGAAGATTTTGAGGATTTTATACATTATGCTATGTGCACCTAAATACGGCGAATGGTAAAAACACTGACGTCCGTTTTCCAACAAAGTCTATATAGTCTTGCGTTTGCAAATTCATTGTCCACTCCCCGGTGGAGTCTTAAAACTGCAGGTATATATATGCGTTTACCTCGCACCGTATACAATATGTTATGGACACATCCTGACGCGTAACATATTATGTTATGTCCACCGGACAGAGATAGAAGCACTCTGTATAACCGAACGGAACCCGAGCTCATAATAATTTACGCGTTATTGTCAACAATACTGCTGCACGTCGACGCGGGGCGTGCGAAAAGGTAGCTCGCTCAGCGGTGCATCGAGCAATATCATCGAATTGCTAACCTATATAGCAATACAGTCGTCGTCGTGTCAACTTCATTTTGTATTTTTTACGCCGTATGTGAAATTTTTTTTTTTTCGCAAATATTAAATCCGATTTTTTTTTTGATTTTTCTTGTTATTGTTGTGCATATAGCTACCGGTCTCCGATCCCAGCGCCACGGGTTATATATTAACATCATACCCGCACCATACCACGTTATATACGTATATGGGTACCTACTCCAATAGTATATTATCGTATAAAATGTATATATAGGTACCGAAGTGTCTTATTGCAAGTAATAGATATTACCTATATCGTGTGTATATAATATAATATAATATAATACAAGTCTTCTCGTCTATAGTAGTAAGCTGAATATTTATTGCATTTCTGCAAAATTGGATTCGACTTGTATCATATCGTATCACGTAGCTGGTATTATTTGTAGGCCGGTGTAGGTACCTTATATATACATATAGTCTATTTACACTCCACGTTTTGTACAAATTAGTGTATCACAGTATTTAATACTAAAATACTCAATCAAAAGTTAGACAAAAGTTCATGGGAGTCCATATTTAAAATTCTATGAGGGAGTGAACAAAATAAATAATATCCCAAATTGTAAGCTGAGTAAAAGGCCACTGTTATTTCAATATATACCTACAATATGTAAATAATTATGCTACTGAGTGCTATAAGTAAATATTAATAAATAATAATAATTAATATTGTTTTATTAGTATTGTTATAGGTACAACTAAATATATTTTGTCCGTGTTCGATCAGTTGTTTGGAAAGCCCAAGTCCCTGCAAGATCCATGTCCGTCTTAAGTGCAGATGGTCATACATCAGGGCTACAAGGTAGCTTAGGTATAAGACAGAGTATGATACAGGGTAATCAAAACTTTCAAATAATTTTTCAACAGGTTCGTCTGCGTCATTAATTTTACTCACAAAGTATTGGTGGGTATATATGCGACGTACAATCAGAAATTTTTTAAATAAGTAAATATTGACACCTAAATGCATATGTCTTCGTTTGTATAATATAATATAAAACCGTTTAATTCGTAACTATTATTCATCATTACAACGTTTCTCAAACAGCAGTTTAGTAATAGAAAACAATTCATTACGATGTCACCGAGTAACCTAACCCATACTATAATACCTACGTCTATATTATAAACATTTACTTACCAATATATATACACCTGCAATGATCGTCTTTCCACGATAATCATCATTAAACACGTATATCTATATATACCTACCGGGTATACCGAAGTCGCGTCCGCCGGACCAAGTCAGAATTATAATTCCGTTGCACGGGTCTTTATAATATTGTCGGCTTCAGCACGATAGGTTACTGTGCGCGTGTGTTGGTTACGTCGGCGGGAGGGTGGGTGTGTTTAATTCGTGTTTCCGAGAAGAAGTAAAAAAATGTGAAAAAAAACCACCGGGGACCACGTGTCCGTGTAAACCCGTGAACCGTTTAATTAACCCGATCGCCGTCGTCATGAGAGACGGTCTATATAAGATCGGTGCGCTGGCAGAGAGCATCTTATAGTATATAATATATATATTATATACTATATATATAATAACAATATTATTGTATGTTTATACATATATATACATTATACGTAATAATAATAATATATAGCGACGTCGATATAGACACAATTATTATTATATTGTGTAAGTGTACACGCCGGAGCAAAGCTGACGATGCGTATAGACCGTAGAGGGAGGGGTGAGGGGGTGTAGGATGGAAAAAAAACAATAAAATAAAACAAAAAAAAATCTTCAACACCCGATCGAATATACATAGGGTTCGGCGGCTACGGGTTTCCGCCGCGGTTGATGGTCCATTGCTCACGCTGATTGAGACGTCGTCTTCTGCGGCACGTCGATGCGACCGTTCCACGACGACGAACCTCTTTGTCCCGCAGGCACGGTAAGTATATAAAAACAATAACAATTATTATTACGTGTAGGTATTATATAATACAGCGGGCACAGGCCGCGAGATCCAATCGCGTCCTCGAATATATTGTTCGTGATAAAAAAAAAATATTACGATTTAGGTATTTAATAGGTATATATAGGTAAGTGCCTCCGAATTCAGTAGGAGGCTAACCCCACCGACCCATAACACCCCTGCTCGTGTTTATCTTGCTCTGTTTCTACAAAAGAGAGTGCGACGTACCTTATATTTTTATATCATGGACTTGATCCGAACGAGGTGTAGCATATAATATGTACAAACAATTTAATCGTTATAGACATGATACAGTATTAAACAGCTGCATGATGGTCGGAAAAATATTATTCCATTATTATAATTTATAATAATATGTACCTATATATGCGACGTATTGTTATCAACTATTTTCTCCTCCCGTACACACGTGTAAGTCGTAAGCCCGAGGTGTCCGCTACCAGAACCGCGCGCGTTAAAATCGTATAACATTAGTACACAATACGGGTAAGGGTTAATAATATACATAATATATACTTACTAGGTAGTATTATATTATAATCGGTACTCTGCTGCAACGTACTCTATATACAGAGAGTCTGTCGCCCGAGGTTCGACACGAATAAATAAATCCGTCCCCATAATAATATACATCTTCCTCGTCTGCACTACATCGTGTCGGCAGTCCATCTTAACAAAAATTAAAGTATTCAATGTGGGGGGGGCTACCGTTTAACGACCCACTCCCCATTTTGTTTTCGAGACAGCACTTTAAGCTGTTGCGATGGGACTCTGTGGACATTTCTGCACAAGCGTTTGGCTCGGTAAGAAGTTCAAATTTTAAAAGCGAAGGGGGGGCATTGAAATGGACCTTATATTTCTATTATTTGTACTTCGCAGAAGCTATCATTGTTGATCTCCGCTAGTTATCGACCATTTTTTACTTCGACTGGTGCAGAATTGAGGATCGCGGCCACCGTCGTGACGATGTACAGATGTACAGCATAATATATTTATAATATGTACTTGTCACTTGGTGCGCATATATGTGTATATTATATTAAACCATCGGATAACAATATAAGCATTGCAGAATACGCACGCATTACAATTATTGTTTGTTTGAGGCGGGTGAAGGGATGGTCCTCCTGGTCAAGTTTCATTTACACCACTGCAGGCACATTATTGTTATTATTATATTATCCATACGGTTTCTGTTGTAGAGGATATCTAACTAGTATACCGCCTGCACAGAGATTATAAAATCGACAGAAAACCGTCCCTCCGAATTTTACATTTTTTTTTTATCTTCTACACAATAGCTATATATAGAGTACGTGGCATTATATCGGCAAACCCGTGTACCACAATAATTCAAGAAGTGTACCTATTATAATATTATATACTATATTGTAATAGCTTGTGGGCGTGAACCGAATCATCCGCAGGGTCCATATAACTCAATAATACTCCGATAATATATTATAATAACATATAATTAATGTCTGTGGATATAATATTATGTATAAACGAATTGTCCGAATCCTGAGCGTTCTCCACTATGTTTGCTGTTTACTATATGGTCGTCAAGCATTATATTATTCCTTCGATATAAGACTATATACGACTGTCTATTCTGCACGTTCAAATCCCCAACACTGAAAAAACCGCACGCTCCGCTTGCCGATGAATAGACGACGTCGCCGTCGGTTATTCGGGTTGTCGTCGACAATAATAATATTATACTCATCGACATACGGTTTTAAATAAAAACTTCTTTTTTGAATTGACATCTGTGCACAATACACCTCATGCCAAATAATATTGTGCATCGGACGTTATTAATGGGTTAAGGAAGTAAATTCAAGTAAAATTCGAATTAACACACTTATATAATATTGGAATTTATTCGCCGTTAAGGCGCGGCCACTATACACCACACCACACTTGTACATAATAATATTATTATTATTATTATAGTAATATAATACAAACGGTGTGCTTTATTCCTGGAATTTCATTAAAACCCCACCGGTGTATTATGTATATATATTATATTATAGTTTCTTGCAGATCTGTAGCGGACACTCGAACACGCGTTTTATTTATATTATATTATATATAAATATATATATGTATATATAGAGAGAGAGAGAGAGAGAGATACGCAAAACTGTGTGTGGCAGTGCCATTATTTATATTTGCAATTAATTTCACGTAGAGACCGACCAATTTCTCGTATTTCACCCTTTTATCGCGTATTTTAATTGCGTGTACACATTTTCGGTGAAAAACAATTAAAAACTCAATTATTAAAACACTGTTCTTTTCCCACTGCAGCGGAGAAAGGAGTATAATATTATAATATAGTAGGTAATGCAGGTATAGGTTCGTTATGCAAATAAAAACTCCTTCAAGAAGTTAACTGACGGTTAACGCTTTCGATACCGTATATTATAATAATTATTAGAATAAATAATGTTTTTCGGTCAATCGCCACTTGAAAAACAGAATATTTTCCTCCCTGTAGTTTTTCCGCCATAGCCAAACACCAATCACGAAAAATAACTTTAATTTACACATAATTCCTAAGGTCTTCTTCTTCCCATACTTTATTGTGACTACGTATCGATTTCGGGTATACCTGTAGAAAAACCCTTAGTATATAAAATGTATCAAATTAATAAATTATTTATGTTATTAACTTGTAGTCAATGAGTCCATATAGTATTTATTATTATTAAGTTGAGTGTATAGTGTTTAGTACTTAAATGTATCGAGTGAGTGTATATAATATAGTTAGTAGTTTCCCTGATAGACATTTTGTAATGATAATATTTTCACTATACTGCAGCAGTGCTTCTTAATTTTTAACATTTACTTTTCATTTACTTATTATTATAGCTATGGAAGTACCTAAATACTTCGATAAATTATTATTTAATAACGATGTATGTATATTGTATCAGTTACTAGAACCTTAGCTAAAAGAACCAGTTTTCGGAACCCTTTGAATATTGGGAACCAAAACCTCACCGAAATCCTTATTCAAATTCATTTTAATACCAGAACTTCACCAGAACTCTTATTTAAATAAATTTAAAAACCGGAACCGATACTTTTGATTTACAAATTTTTTTACACAAGTATTAAATCAAAACAAGTAACAATTTTTTATTTTTTAAGAATCGAAACCTAAATTTTATTTTTCTGGGAACCGAACCGAAATTTTAGTTTTTCTGGGAACCAAACAGGAACCGAAACCGTAAAAATCATCAAGGTTCCAGTCACTGTATTGTATATTTTGTAACATTCCGGGGATTACTTATGGGTATAGATATAGTTCGTAAGCAGGTACTATATGCAATATGTAAGTATGAAAAAATGAATTTTTCTCCACGAAAAAAGTTATCGATGACAATATAATATACAACTATCAATAAGAGACGAAAGTGACAACGTAATAATTAATAATTACATTATATAGGTATTAGGTATCAAGATTACCCAAAACATAATGTTATAACTTATAACGTACGGCAATTATTACCTATACACAGATAAACACATTTTGTATTTTTTTTATTAAAACTTAGTTATTTGTTCACCAGTTACCGCTAAAAACCAATGGGTGGCAAACAAGTCCATTCACCTAGATTCGGAGAAAATATGTATTGGAGATACATTCAGATCCCTTGCACGTCTCAGTAATATATATTATACTGGCTACACGATTATTAAACTCATATGGAGGTGTAGATATTATAATAAGCTTATTTCGCTAAAACAAAACGAATACAACGACTCCAGGTAAGATCTAATTTTATAGTGATGAGTATATCCAATAATGCGCGTATAGTGCAACTATTATTACAGGCGTTACGTTTTCGACGATTTTCGCAATAATTATTTGATACAATGTTATATTATTATCACTATTATTATTGTAAACACGAGCTATAGTCGTGCGAAAACGAAGTTACCTACAACTACTTCGCGGTGGGTGTAAAACGGAAAACTTCCCGCCGGGTTGTCGAACACGGTGTATAACAATGATCGTATACACGGTACCTATATAATAATATTATGTGTACATATTATATATATATACAATGCACGAGGCGAGGGCGTAAGTATAAGTGCACACGTGCGATCCGGTAAAGAATACACGCATATTATATATACGAGGCTCGTCTGTGGCCCCGGGGCTTGCAAGTTCACACACTCACGCTCGGGTGTACAAAACGTTTCGTGGGAATGCCAAAACAGCTATAATAGCCTGGTACTGCAGCTAGGTACCTAGGTATGGGTTGCGGTTGTGGTTTGCGCGATGATATAGGTGGCATATATATTTTGAAGGTGACAGCATATTTTCTTATAACGCTGTTTAATTCATGCGCCTGTAACTATATAACAGATGCTCGTGCGCAATGTCACACAGTTTTGACACATCCCTGGGCTGAAAAAAATAAACGATTACAACTACACTGTATATTCTCACAATATCACGTTGTACAGTTACTCGATATTCGATCGTTTGATCACGATATGTTGTGCCGGTGCGTGAGATACATAATAGCCGGCGTCAGTATACATACGGCTACCTGTTTGGGCAGACGAAACGAATCGCATTCGGCACCGCAGGTATTTATATAAAAACGAAGACGACGTACAACAACATGATAATAATATTGTTATTGCAGGCATCCATAACAAAAATACACCGAACACCGGAGCACACCCCCAGACGAGTCTTTCTCGGCGAGGCCCCACAGTATATTTTCTTTGTAATAAATTCAAATTAAATAAATATCACGTGTGTCCCCTCCTCGGACGGGGTGGGAAAGCCGTCGCCGGATACGTACCCCGTCCGACACCGCTAGGTACCTGCAGGGTATATATCCGATACGTGTAGGTACGATAACGTCATATCATCATACACAGCACCGTTTGTCTGCTGCCTATCATAATATATTTATGTACGCGTTTACGTGCGGTATATGTGGTTACAACTCATACACAAAGGTACTGTACGCGCTTTACATGTAGGTCAGTTTTCCCATACAAACGCACATAAATCGTATATTATTATTACTGTATTATATATCGGTGGCGGCGTCGCGTCGCGGTGCTGGCGGCGGCGACCATAAAATTAGTGCTGCAAACAAGACACGACGATGTCCCTAGTCCTGTGGCCCGGACTGCAGGGCCGCCGCCGCCGCTGCCGCCTTCAAGGGACGAACCGATAAATCAATCGGGATTATGTGTACAATATAAATAATATGCACTAGTTGTTTGCTGTGACACGTTTCTCGGAATATTCGTATGAAATGGGTTCCGGACCTTGAGACACATGCGCCGCCGCCGCAGCCTTTGTCAGAGCGCTGAGGCAGGGTATACATATATATATATACGCTCTGGTACATTGTATTTGTACACAATATATATATATATATATATATATTATATTGTACTCATTTGCTCGTGTGTGTGTGTGCATCTATACGTATTGTGTTCGTGTATATATACCTGGGACCGGGTATACAAAACTCGGTGTACGCGCGGTTTGACGAGGACATGTCCGAGAGAAAAAATACGACCACTGGCGAGTAAGGTCGTTGTACCGTTATAATATGTGTGCGGTATAATAATATTATACCCGAGTGTGGGTGGGTGGGTGCGGGTACGCGGTAGGGTTGGTTTGCCCTTGTCAAAAAACGTTTTATGGATCCTTATTTCTTGTAAACACATTTAATAACTACTTAGACGTATTATTATTATTATTATTTTCGTTCTCTCGATTTTTGCGATCGTATATACCCGATAATATAATAGATTTCGAAGATCCGATACTATACAGTGCACATTGTCGATTTGTATGATATATACAATATAATAATATATAGTTGACGTTTTATCCGCAAAAGTCTAAGCATCCGGTCAAATTCACCCGTTTTTCAATATTATTGTTCTCCTCTCTAGCCGAGTATATAATATACATTAACCATTAAAATCAACAGTAGTAAGTATACCTACCCCAGCCAGGGTTAAGATAATTTTGGTTCTGGGGCCAAACTTTTTTAGAGGCCCATAGACCCATAGGTCTTAATTACCCATAGGTAATTTGTATTTACAAATAATTTTTCTTGCTTTTTGGAAGTTAGCTCTTCAATGATTATAATTAATTTGTATTTATTAGATCCGAAATATAATTTTCAGAACACAAAACCATTAAATTATAGTTAAATTTTCCTGTAGACTGCAGCTTGTTTTTTATATTAAACTATGCAGGAAACGTGTATTAACCGCCAGTGGCTCACGACTATTGTTCTATACCCTTGGTCAGCCTATAGGTCCATGGCCACCCCTTAATCCGGACCTGAGAACATATACCCATAAAATAGTCAAACAAAAACGGTGGCTAACTAATAATGGGTAATTATAACATAGACCACGGCATCATCAGATTTCTATAGTCATACAATAGTAGAGTATAGAGTATTATTATTTTATAACAGTCTCATGTGTGAGGTATGGGCGCCGTACTTGCACGACCGTAAAATCCTGTGCACACGACCGTCGTCGTATATTATATTCGCGTGTATATAGAGAAACCTAATATTAAATGGCAGTTTTATATATACCTACGACGTATAATTGTAACGAGACCAACGACAAAACTGTATATGTTGAGTACTTGAGTGTGTGCAAACACAATATTATTATTATTATATGTTATTTGTCAGTGCATTATAGAGTGTTGCGGTTTCGTTCGATTCCCGTCGCCAATATTATAACAATGATATACGCTCGTCGCGGCGGTTGCAATTATAAAGATATTAAATTACAAAATATTGTTGGCGGACGGAGTCTGTGGCGAAATATATTTCTTCGTGGATTTTCGTGTTTCGAGTTACACTATCGCAGCAATATCACTATAAGTTGTTACAACGAGCACGTCGATATAAGCACAATATTATTATATTATAATGCCCAGCCACGTCGTGGAAGACAAGGTTATTGCTCATTAAAATTTTTGATTCATAGTCAAATCCCTCGGACAGATGCTGCGGATTACGATTAAAAATAAAATATGATATTCGTAAAATATATTTTATTATGAAGCATCAAATATTATAATACAGCAGCAGCAGCAGCAGCAGACTTCCGAGGGTTTATGTACATGATTTACTCCAAGTATGGATGTATTCGAATTAATGTTCTTGTTTGTATTTACGAATTGATCGACTTTTCGGTGAATTTCCATATATAATATACGCGTGTCTTGAAATTCTAAAATAAATGTTCTAAGATATATTAAATTCGTGCGTAATATATATATGTATGTATAACGTTATGTCTATATATACCAAACAACATACAAATGCCAATCGATTTGCTCCCATTGAGAGCTGATACCCTATAATATATAGGAAACGTAGACATTCCGAGAAAAATTCATCCCAAAAAAAAAAAAACACAGAAAAGTTTTTTTCCATTTTTATTTTTATTCTACCATTGTATAGTCAATCTATACCTACCTACCTAGAATATTTATGAAAAATTACAAATTGTCGCAAAATGTTCTTTCGGTCAAATAATATATTTAATGAGTTACTATCAAGCAAAATCGATAAAATTATAAGACCGCATCCATTATTTTACAAGTTGTTTGTCTTTGTAATTATTTGAAAAAACTTCTTAAACACAATAGATTAGAAAAATGTTCAAACTTACAAAAAATGAATATTTTTGTATGACAATATAATATGGAAATATTTGATCATGTGCAAAGAAGTCACTGAACTCCACAGTTCTGCATAATCGTTAGGTATTGTCAATTGTGTAAAAATCTTCATTTATTTCAATTTAATAAAATAAATAAATAATTCTCCGAGTTACACTCAAGCGCATGCAGCTCAAATAAGTGTAACACAACTTTAGACTTTGAGTCAATCGAGTAGTATACACATAACGTAGGTATGTTTGATCGATACAATATATTAATTATATCCTGAAAAATAGCTATTATTATAATTTATAGGTAGGTACAGCAAATGAATGTCTTATAAAATAATATAACAAATTCCAAACGATTTAGTATCCATACATTTACTTGCATATTTTTTTGAATATTTCAAGTTCATAATTTCTTACAACTAATGGTAATTAAAAAAAAACGGAGGAGTGGGGTATACGGAGTACATATGTTGATAATTCTAAAATGCTTATCTATAGGATTAAAATAATCTAATACAGTGTTCATATTATGTGTTTATTTAAAATATCTTTTTCACTATTAAAATGTGTGTTATAAATTGTAAACCTTAAAAAAAAAATAGTAATAAATAACGATTAACTGCATAGTTAGTACGTACTGCTATGATTATCTAGTACATTTTCGTATTTTGTAACACTATTCTTTTATACCACAGTTATCTGCTAATCATGATGAATATTGTATCTTAAACAGTAATTATACCCAATACGTATATATTATACGTTTTTTTATATTTGAAAATATAATACCTATCAGCTATACCAACAAACTACACAAACAATATGGTTTTAAAATTAAATTAGATAATTAGGAACTACTCATGTGCTTAAAATAAATAATATATCAAACGATATTAGTTTATGTTTATAATTAATATTTATAAATACTTTTCAAAAATATCGTAAACGAAACCATATACTTAGTTTGAAAAATACTGAATAGTGACAAGAATACTAAGTTAATATTAATTTATAAATAATTGTTTTATTTATTTTGGCAAAATGAATTGGAACAAAAAATTATGAAAAAATGCCTATACCTAATTATACCAAAATCATGTTATTTATTGAAAGTTCATATTTTGTGAATTGTAATACTAAAAAAAAAATTTTAAACTACACTGTAAATTAGTGGATGATGGGTGGTGGTGAAGACCCCACCTAGTATATATTTCAGAATCCAACAGTTTATCTAAAAAAATATTAATATTATTTAAGTGTACAACACTAAACATGACACTATATACTATTATAGACTTCAACTACTCAGATAAAAAAAATAATGTTATCTATCTCTCGGCTACCGTCGAGTGAGTATTTAGTGTTTGTACAACAAAATTAATTAACATTACTGTATATTCAGTAATCAGGATAGTGTATAGAAGTAGATTATACAGCCT
This sequence comes from Macrosiphum euphorbiae, assembly GCA_949089665.1. Lineage (NCBI taxonomy): Eukaryota > Metazoa > Arthropoda > Insecta > Hemiptera > Aphididae > Macrosiphum > Macrosiphum euphorbiae. The sequence goes on along the minus strand of CARXXK010000002.1, from coordinate 101,904,007 downwards.
TCACGATTCTTTCCCACGCGAAACGATGTTTTTGTAAACTTAATAATGGCTCTGTATAGGGCTGCAGTTCCGGTTGTAATTGAGGTGTCTACCAATTAATAACCATAATATAATGAAAATAAAAACGTTCAAAGTGAATTGACGATAATAGATCAATTAGTTTGGAGCTGCTTTCGATTTTATTAAAATGTATATTATATACATTTACCGTATTTGTCATTTGTATACACACAACACATAGGTACAACAACATATTATATGCTAAATAAATAACAAAATATTTTATCCAAGACATAATTATGGTTATAATACGAAGGAGGAAATGTGGAAGAATGTTAACTGTTTTACATTAGTCGAAGTAATTAATAATTAGATTATAATATGATTTTAATACGCATTTAATACGCGTTGAATGCTAATTGGGAAATTTTATGAAAACGTCTTAACGGCATTAGTAAATTCCGTCTTTACTTACCAAATTACAATCACCAATTCACGTTTAGCTTCGTTATTTTACATTCTAATATTATGAACTTACTATAAGCTTAAACATTAACTCCTGAGTGTAAATTTGCCATGTTACGGGCGTCGAGACTGTGGGGACAACAAATGCAAGTAAGAAAATTATATCTACCCGCTTATAGCATTACAAACGCAATAATGTAAAACATTTTTTCGGGTGGCGGGTGATTATTGGATTGAAATAAATTGGTGTTTAGGCAATATTCTCTCATTATCAATATCCCCCTTATTCTCTTCCCGATTCAGCCACCTGTATTTATTCATACATATAATGGCGTAACTATAATAGCCACTCTTGCAGTCGTGCACGTGAGTTTTACCAAAAGTTAGTATAGGTACCTAATACCTATATACATGAATCGTGTGTGTGTGTGTATTAATATTATAAGGACTTGTATATTATAGACAAGTCCTGGGGGCGTTTTGGCGTGCAAAATCCGGCCACCGACCCCCCGGCCCCGCGGGGAGAGAGGTCGACAAACCGGTGGCACGCGTTGCGACGGCATCGACATGTCAAACGCGACGCGCACGAGACGCGTATACAATAATGATAGTACCTAATAATAATTAATAAAAAATAATAATATATTATGTTGTGCCGCGGTCTGTATAATACGTCTATACGCGCCGCCCGGTCTTCGGGTAAGCCGCCTGTTATGACGTGCTTTAGTAGAATCGATTTGCAGTGTGCAGCAGTACATATATATACATAAACACAAACCTGCCTCGTTGTATATAATATAATATTATAATATCAGTGGACCTCCTAGCACATTATACCTACTCTTCTATGATCGGTCGAAGCGTCTACGAGAGTTATATAAATATATAATTATAATATTATAGTTGAAGCTAAATACTATGACTCCAATAATAACATTTGTAATGCTCCCTCGGCGTTCCATCGAACGGTATCATTATATCAATACGTTATTTACATATTATAATATATTATACTAGTCAATATTATCTATATTGACGGGAAGGAGGATTCACGGTGGTAATACCTACATTTAAATGAGAATTTTAAAAGTATTTCATGTTTTTTTTCCTATTATGGTCTCTGATAGTCATTTTCAAATTGTTATGAAAAAATAATTGATTTTCTCCAATAATACTTATTGTGCTTGAGTTATTATGTATATTATTTTCGCTAGTTGTATTAATACTAAATAACTAAAATACTATAAAAAAAAATAGATCGTTAGTCCATAAGGATAAAATGGCTTAGGTACCTACTTGGTAATGTTATTTTAATGTTAATTTTGTTCGAAAATAATTAGCTTCTTTTAACTGTGGTGTCGACATTTTAATTGATTTTGGCCTGAGTTTAAGAATACAGTTATAGCTTTGAAACTAGGTATAGTATAAGCCTTCCTGGTTTGAATATATTCACAAATTATTTCAAAAATGTACAGTATGTACTTAAAAACCTATTAACTATAGGTACATTATTAATATGCAGTTGACAGACCCACCCTTAATCACACTCTGCTACACTCCTCCTTAACTATATATAGGTACCAATTTATATTTCACTTGTATAGTCGTATCTCATCCTACTTTTATACTCTTTTGCGTTTTACTTTAAATATTGTAGGTCACGTAGGCACCAATAGACATATAATATTATATTATCATAATATATACGAATATGGAATAGGTACCTACGACTAATGAGTAATAACTAATAAGTAAACATATTTATATAATACGAATATTTCTTGTATATGATGGAGATGAATTCTAAATACATCGTAAATATTCATATTCCAAATTACACGAACATTAGCCGAACCACTAAAAATAATAATGATGAATGTTCAGATTGTATCTATTCTTATAGCAGCACTTAAAACTTTGATAACTCAACAGTCTAATGTCCCTCGAAAAAATAATAGTAGTAAATATACTATTTAATCTCTGACCACTGTATCAAAGTAGATTGAACACTAGAAAAAGTATAGCTATACAAATGTTCAATTATATTATGTGAATCGTATTATCCATAATTGGCATTCAAAATCACAAACAAAACAAAGTTGACAAATAATCGGTTTGATAAAAAAAAAAAAAAACAAAATAAACAGCTTGTTATATTTTTTAAAATTATAACTCAATTTGAGTAGAATCGCATATCGCAGCGAAGTCTTCAATCACATATTTCGGTCACGAGTTCAAAACTTTTCGAATCATTTAGGGGCCGTATTGAATTCGAATAATATATATATTATGCATTCGAGGGGAAGACCAATTTCGAGTGGAAATGAGCTAAGAGTGGTAGACACACTGTATAGCTGCTGCAGCGCCGATTTCGCGAGTTCCAACGGGATCTAAGCGGAAAAGCTTCCTGCTCACACTCGACTATATATATATACATGGCGTTAGTAGTAATACCTACTCCTGGAGGAGACGATTGTACAATTTTTTTTTCTTTACCTCGGCTTATATACTCGCGCCTACTGCAGATGTAGGTACAAAAATCGACACGAAACGAGACGAACGTAAAATAATAATACATAGATCGATGATACCCCGACCTGTATCATGTGTGTACGGATTAAAAAAAACAAAATAACAACCATATGCGGCAGACCGACCGAAATGCACAGACACCAGACGATTATAATGAGACGTGTCGGGCGCGCGCGTATATTATATACATTATTATATTATTATATTGTGTTAAGACCCGCGTATTAAGTGGTAGCCCGAAAGTGCGCAGCATAATAATGAGTAGCCCGCAAAGCCGCCGCCGCCGGTGTGTATATAACATAAGTACGATACACATGTATATATAATAATATAACAATATATATATATTTGTGTGAATAAGTAGGTACGTCCGTGAGCAAGTATATACGATATAATATATATTATATTGTGTGTATAATACTACGTTATACATATAGAGGCGTTTACGCGTTATATATAATATATTGTGTGTTGCCCCGTAGACACAAAACGTTTTTTTTTTTTTTTATTTAGGCGGCGTATAATATAATATAATATAATACACGTCCGACGGACTAATTGATACGACGAAATCGATTGAGACACGCGAAACGCACTCGATATCAGAGCTCTGTGGCCCTTCCCGAAAAACACGATGTGTATCGCTTTTGATGTTTAGCCGCGTGCAATTTAATCGTGTTTTTTTTTTCGATTTTTGCCGCCCGACACCCCCCTCCCCCCACCCATTCCTCCCTCCGAATATCGGTCGGGTTTTTTTTTCGTCCCGCTCTGTATGCCCTAGTGCCACCACGGCGTCTCCGCCGGAGAGCTTTGCGCGTCTCTCCTCCGTCTGTATTATAATTCGTGTCGTCTCCTTCGCATCAAGCCCTCTGTGTCTCGTTCAGGGGCGGAGTGGCTGGTCTGGAAATGGGAATTTTCCAGATGGCCTGGTGGCCTGGCCATTTTGTTAGATTTTTTTTTTTAATTTAATTTAATTTACAAAATATTAGTTAATGCTATATGCGTAAAAAATGTGTTTCTATTAAATTATTGTGTTGCAAATACTATTAATGCAATAATAGTACATTGGGATAGCCTCGTACAATTGTATACTCTTATGATAAGGCTTTGGATATAAAATTACAAAATATTTCGTACATAAATATAGACATAAAATAAAATCAAAACAATATAATATTGATATAGGTCGGTTATTTTTATAATAAAACACCCATTTTAAACATTGAAGTATTTAAAAAACAGGCTGAGAAATTCAATGACCAATGATTATCTTGGGTCTTTTATGCTAATGGCCATTGAAAATAAAATTCTCATGGAAATAGATAACAATATTATCATAAATGCTGCAGTTGGTGAGAAATCTAAGCTTTTATCTAAATTATTACTATATGAATGTATAAATCTTTTTTATTATATATTGTTTACAATGTATGTATTTATCTATTACTTATTACCTTATATCTACTAAACCTAAACAATTAAAACACAATGTTTAATATAATTATTAATATTTCGTTGATTTCAACTATTAAACCATACCTACTAATTTTATTTTTCAGACTTTCAGGTATAAGTACTTAGTGGTATATTAATGTAATGTGTTAGAAGACAGAAGTTAAAAGAAATAGCAAGATAGTGATTGAAATACTTTTAAAATACTATAAGTAGTTTTGAAATAGGTAAATAGAAAAACCAAATTCGAGCTTAGAGAGAAAAAAAATTTTGGTGGGTGGCCTGGATAAATTTTAAACTCCCGGCCTGGATTTGGTTCCCACTCCGCCCCTAGTCTCGTTACAATTAATATCAATTTGGACTTGTACATTATCGTTATCATATTCGTACGCAGCATTAACTGTACCGTTGTCCTACACAAAATGTATGGAGCGAGGCACCGGTCGTCATATTTAATCCGAAACCAGCATTCGGAGTTGTGGAATTTTTTTTCGACCGTAATAAAAACGGTACGACAACTACGGAGAACGGACGGACACAATATATTATATAATACTGTCGTTTGTGCCCTATATATGTGTGTGTGTGTGTGTGTGTGTGCACTACACTATTATATTGGTGCGACCGTTTGCGAAGAGCCGAGCACGCGCGTGTACATGTGCTAGGTATATATCATATTATATTATATTATGTATAGTATATGATGTATTATGTGTATATATACAAACACGACCGGAATAACATTAAAAACCACCCAACGACGCTAAGATATTTTTGGAGACAAATTCGAATACGTGTAATAGATATAGGTACACATGACACTTGCACGTGTACGAGGACCCACAAATGTATATAAATGCATCGCGTCGGTTCATCGGACACGCCTGTGGGACGCTCCGGCAAAGATGTGTGCAGTGTACGTATATATATAATATATATATATATATGAGGACAAATAATAACCAAGAACATAACCTTTAGAGCCCACCCGGTGGGAATATCGCTCGGGAAAATATCACTTTTCGAAATGTCGTACATAATATAATAAATTGTATCGGTTGCTATTCTTTTCTCTTCTTTTCTGAGTTTCTGTTTTTAAATACAAGCGTTTCTCTTGTTTTTTTTTCTTGTTTGTTTTGTAGACCGCACCATAAAATATTATAACACTACATTATATTATGTACCTACACTATACGGGGTGTTTCGTGTGTGCTGTCATCCAAAAACGTAAATTACTCAAAAAATTATGCGAATAAAAAAAGTGCAAATTCGTTTTGTATCAACTCAACAAAAAATCAAAGTATTTCCTAAAACATTATTACGCGTGTGCTTATTGTCAGAAGTATCTCTCTGCAGTACATATCTACTGTACCTACATATAGGCACGTATAGTTAAGTCTGCATCGCCGAAGTATATTATAAAGTGCGGACGGAGACGCAAACCGTGAGCATCGCGTGCGCACCTGTTCGCGTTTTATGTTATTACGATTATTATTGTATATTATGTTTTTTTTTTCCCGATAAATTTCACGCGATCTTCAGGACCCGACCGCTTGTCTGTCACGCCAGTGCAGTAATCACTCTGATTAGACCAATCGAGCGGTCGATAATATTCAATAACGTTAATCAAATTGATTTTTACCCGCATGCGATACCTACTCATGTTCTACCGAAAATATGTATACACAAAAAATAAAACAATTTGGTTTTATTATACTTGTATATTTTTTTTTTTTTTTTGAATCGCGCCGGTTGCAAGGTGCCACTTTGTTTTTACGGCAGACCAATTTACGACGAGGTGTTTGATCCGCGCTCATCTATCTATATATATATAATATACACACACAAATCACACCTATATAATATTGTATAGCCGCTCTATATTATAGAGTATTTATTATAATAATATATACCTACCGCCGTTTTCTCATTGTCATTTGTCAAGTGCACTCTATCGATAGTCTCGGTGTACGAATTTGCACTGCAAAAAAGGGTTTTGTCTTTAATGTTCGTGTAATGTAATTTGTGTGTATATTTATAATATCTATTTTTTTTCTTAACCGATTATAATCGAGTGGAGAAAAAAATCGTTCTGATTAATAATATTATATTATACATAATAGTATATTGATAAACTGCAGACCGTCGGGGATCATGAACAGCAAAATTAAGTGGTGAATATCCGGTACGTCCGTGTCGGTTTACCCGAATATATTATAATATTGTAATAACGAGATTCTGATAGTATAGACCAGTCTTTTAGATATCTATTATTAGAATTATATATGAATCTGTAATTCTGTGTTAAAATAATACGTTTATACGGTTTTTTAGTCGCTATTTTCTGAGTACTTACAAATCCAAGCAATGTTTGGATTGCATTGTTGTACTGAATGTTTAATGTATATAACATCTATATACCGGCAACATATACGATACATACCTATCACCTATATATATATTATATATATATAAATATTTCGTATGTTGCGTGTCGTCGTTTTTATACAAACCGACAAAACGTCACACTTCCATTATGTTTATAAATAAATTATAATACACAAGTACGTTTAAAATATATTGTAAACACCTGTTAAAATTACCATTAATTATATTTATATTCTATATATATATATGTACGAATGTTTATACTGTATATATATAGTCAATAGTACGTATAATATTGATCGTCTAATTACAAAGAAGAATACATGCGTCGATTCGTAGTAAATATTATAGGTAGGTATACTCGCTTTGTTATAATATTCAGTGAATGAAATGTGTATTCACAAGATCGGTTATTAAAATAATATAATTACAATAATAATAGCTAATAAATTGTACGCCTCGTTAAAGTTCAGTCATTCGTATACTATAGTTACTTATCAATAGATAATTTGAATATCAGTTACATATTTTTTTTCTTTATATAAAAAGTAAATATATTTGTCTTAGAATATTTTCGGTTACATGTTTATAGATATTAGGCATTTTGTTTATTTTTCGACGGTTTTTATTAAAGCTAAAATTGTTTCAAAGCCTAGTTCAAGTTACCATTCATATTACTATACATACGCATGCCGCGTGGTACAACGCACCGAATCATTTACAATAAATGAAATTTCGACAGGCCTAATGTTCATGACCAAAAAGGGGAAAAAAAGGTTCAGCTAATAGATGCATTGCACACGCGACTTTAATGATGTCTTCGGCATTACGAGACGACAGTCGGGTACGTGGGAGAAAATAAATAGTTTTATTGTGGGCTCAGATTTTATTTTATGACGGTGGGCGCCGAATCTCGAAGTAAAAAGACGATTTCAATAGAATCTCGACGGAAAAAAACTACCCGTATGGACCGGAGCAGTATGTGTTATATATACGTATTATGTATGTAGTTACTCGTATGTGCGTTAAACGATCCAAATTCTAAAAAACTCGTACCAAGACGTGACTAATCCGAAGAGACCGAAAATGATGTGTTTTTTTTTATTTTTTGTATGCACACCGTGCTTGTATTATATTCTTACTGAAATGCGTTTTAACATCTTTGGTTGTTATTATCGCGTTCTAGAGTTGTGTCCTACCCAGAGATCGATTTTTATTACGTACACATACACCTATATATCTAATAAATGCGCAGTTATATATTATATTAATGGTGTTTCGATCATAGGCGCAATTTGGGCTAAATTTATGGGGGTGCTAGATTTATGTGGACCAAAGTAACACGTGGGGGGCTTCGCCCCCCACACCCCCATCATAACACCATTCATGAATTCATAATACTACCTGATTAATCAATAATTATTAATATTTGAAAAATAAATATATAATACAGGTAAATACGTTTTTTATTTTCATTTAAATATTAATATTATACTAAAGATATACGCCTTTGAGACATAGCAAAATTATTTATTATTTTATCTTTATAAATTTAATTGCTTAGATCTCTCTCAATATTTATAACTGACAAATCTGTAAATTTGGACTGTTCCATGCTTGTCCTAAGCCAATTCTTTATTCGGCGCATAGATGAAAAAGACCTTTCACAAGTAGCTGAGCTTATAGGAATAGCTAATCCTACTTGAATAAGTTTAAACAAGTTTGGAAAAACATTTTCAGTCACCACTTTCTTTATTCCAAGTACTTATATCAAAATCCAAATTTCCATTTTGTAAACAATTTTTTGTCAGCAACATTTCTGCTTTCAATGATGTTAAATCAATATTCACAACATCCTGAAATTATATTATCCTCACGACCTCACATGATTATTTTATTTACAAAATTAACCTACATTACATTAATCACAACAATATATTATATACATGGTTGTTAGGTACCTGTTTATAATTATTATGAATTCAATTAATGAGTTATTATTATTTAGTTTATAAATAATTTACTAGTTACGAACAGTGGCGTAGCCAGGGGGGGGTTTTGGGTGTTTAAACACCCCCCATTGACATTTCCCCCATAATAAATATATTGTTTATAGGGTTCGGGACTGCTTGCATGTTTCATCGTAGCGGTAGTAGGTTATTTTAGATAAGTTATACATTTGTCTTATCAAACAAAGTTTGAATTTGCAGATTTTTGCAAATTGTAGGAAAATTGTACATTTGAGCGATTTTTCGCATATTTGTGCATATTTTAAATTTTTTTAACTTAAATGTAGGTACATACAATTGTTAAAATCAAATTTGGATAACATTGAAAAATATCTTTAAAAATATTATGTTTGGTTAGGTATACAATAGGCGCTAATTTTGAGATTTGGGGAAGCCGAAGCCTAAAACCATACTATTATAAAATTTAGTAAATGTTTAGGAGACCTGTTAAAGTTCTTGGTGGAGCTTGGCTACGGTTGGCCCTATTTTCGTATATGGTACGTAAGACTTTATAAGTGTTTTGTGACAAGTCTGTGTTAAAACTATAATTGGCATCTAGATTCTAGATTGTACGAATAAATGAAAATCAGTAGATATGTGTTCGTTTATCACGGTGTTCGCATATCACGTTATTCATTATTAGGTACTCATTTATTACCTAGTATTTTATACCAGCATTTTTAAAAATCAAGTTTTATTTCACAATAGTTTAAAAATATCCAAAACGTGCAATAGTATCCTCCGTCCATCATATTAATCATTAATCAATATAAGGTACCTACCTATATTAAAATTTGTATACCCGTGTTTAAATTATTTTTTTCATGTTTATATAGGTACCTACTTATTTTTTAGTTTTTTATTATACAAATTGTAATATTATGTTTTATGAATTTTTCAAAAATAATATAAAAATGTAGCTACATATGTTTAAGCATATTTTGAAAATCTTGACTGCATATTTCGATAGTTTTTAGTGCAACAAGTCAAGTCCCAAATCCTAAATTTATTTATATACGAAAACTGTAAAAACTTGGTTTTAATCTATACTTAAACACCCCCCATTTCATAATTCTGGCTACGCCACTGGTTACGAACCTTGTAATGATTGATGAATATGAACCTTGTTTTATAAACTGTCTAATGAGTTGGTAAACTAACTTCATCGAAAAACGGTATTTTTATTATTTTTTATTATTATATATTCTCTTAGAAATTTATCCGTTGTCTATGACCTGTAAACAATAACTTAAAGATGCTGTTGAAAATCTGGGGGTGCTAATATGAATTTTGGGGGTGCTAAGCACCCCCAAGCACCCCCCAAATTGCGCCTATGGTTTCGATCGACGTTTTTAACTTTCGATTTTCTAACGCGTTCTCCACACTTACGCCTCCTCGTCAAGCGTCTTGTTAGTAAGTGTTACATATAGAAAAATAGTTTGTACTGTACACACACACACACACACACACACATACATAAAATGTATATATATACATTATATATTGTATATATTATCATCGCGGCGCACAATGAGCGGTTCGTTTTGAGAAAATCAGTTGCTCTTCAAGAGGTGAGAGGGGGCTCATTGAACTCTTTCAAAGTCAAACTGACTAGTCGTTTGCGGGGTCTGTTCGTATGCTAGCGTACACACACACACAAGCCAAATAAAAAATAAAAAACCAAATCACGACCTCTGCTGCCAGTGTGTTAGGAAGTCGACGGCCGCGTGTGCACGGCAACTCGAGCTGTTCGTTCAACAACGAAAACGCAGACAAGATATTGTATACATAGGTTCGAAAAAATAGTGACCATCGGACTTTTAATAGAAACGTGTTATGAGAGACAAAACTATAACATGGTCATGTACTCGGCCGGTTTATTTGCTGTTTGAATTATCATCATCGAGTACGATTTACATGCATGTAGATAATTCGTCTAATGCAAATATACCCATACGGGTAGAGGTACCTGCCTTACTGTAATGGTCATAACCAGATACAGCAAGCATTAGTCTTACAATATTAAAAACTGTTTGTGTACACGCAGGTTTCTGCTCAACATTATTCTTCGACACGTCAGAGTCTCTGCAAATCCGTCTGATCGAACACTCCGCGGCGATAGTGTAAAATATATTAATACTACGGCCATTACGAAAAGTAATCCCACGCCAATATATTATAATGTATATATAATAATACGTGTATTTAGTATGCGAAAATATTACATTTAGAAGTTGAAACCCTATGGTGATAAATCGATGTCTGAAGCCACTGCAAGACGTCAGATAAACTCGCAACTTGTAATTTATCGTATACGTAAACGATAATTTTGTTTTCGGGCTATACAAACGAGGCGTGATGCGAGAATATACAACAATTTTTTAGAGCTACGATATATATAGGCACGTTCGTTACGACGTTACATATTACTATTATATAGGTTAAACGACGTAGTATACGCGGGGAAAAACGTCGTTAAAATATTCGCTGAAAACTTACGATTTTGTGTCATATTCATGACAAAGGAAACAATTTGCTTTCGAATATTATACTCTCTTTATACACGCGGTTGTCGGTTTGTCAATACGACGCGCGCTGTATCTCGAAGGAGAAGCCCTCGAATTTTTTATTTTTTAAATATTTGATATATTGTTCAGAGTGTTGTTCGAGTGACTGGCCAAGTGGGCCTCTGCCGACGGACGAGTCAACACCTCCACCGTGGAATCGTCATTCCAATCATCACAACCGTACATAATATAACATTATATACATTACTACATACTCTCTCACACACACGTATAGTATGTACCATTGTACCTATATATGTATATTATACACAATCACGAACGCGTCTGTCAGTGCATATACGTCGTACGTGACGTGTGTGACTGTACGAGAGTGTGGGTAAACTAAAATTATATTCGGTTCACATATGTAATAATAGTTATAATAATAATAATAATATAAGAAATCATTTTTCATGATCGTATTTACCGCGGCGACGGCGGCGGCGGCGGCTCTCTTCAGTTTCAAACTAATGAAGTGCAAACGCGCTTGCACCCCGCGTGGTTACACATATATATATTTTTAATTGATATTATTGTTTATTATCTCAGGAGACCCGCGGTGAGAAATTGGGTGTGAAACGTTTCATCAATCACCCCGTATACATAAAAAAAAAAAATAAATAAAAAAAACCACAATGGGAAAAGAGGGGTGAACACGCAGAGTACGTACGTATATATATAAATTCCGTGTGCGTGTGTGTGTGTGTGTGTGTGTGTATTCCCGAACGCGACAATGAATGCCAGGTGCTCAGCGCTGACTGTCAGGCAGTGTGCTAGCGTGGAAAATTTTCATTTTTTTTTTTCATACACACGACTCGAAAAACACACACACACACACACGACCGCGTATATTATATATACATATACCTTTATTCGATGATTTACGTAAAAACAACAGATCCGTCCTCTGCGACGAGCGCGCGTGAAGACACGTCGTGTGCACGTCATGCAGCAGGCACGTACCTATACGTATTTATGTATTTTTCGAAAATAACGTAAAATAGGTGTGTCCAGGTCCCCGGGACGTATAAAGAAATTCGTCGTCGACAATGCGCTCGGCCGTCCGGGCAGAGGGTCAGTTTGGACTGAGTATGCTCCTACCTACCTGTATACATCGTGCCACGGTGACGGTCACTGTCGGCTACGGAATGCGCATAAAATCGTACCTGAGGTACCAATAAATATATAGGTATAACATATATTATATTATATACACGGGCACATGGCTGCTTAAAAGACGTATCCATGTATATTTATATATAATATATAAGACTAAAGAGTTTTGAACATTTCACTTTTAACTATACGCATGTTATTTTTTTTGGTATATATAGGAACCACCTAGACCGCGTATATGCTATAGAAAATCGTTTTCATCTATAAGCCACCGAAACGATTATAATATTATTTTTATCGCCTATCCGGCTCGACCTAATTAGTCCGACGTAAACATAATATAACATTTTGGGTGTTATAATATTCTATACACACTATATGAAAATTGATTTTTATATATGTGCGTTTAATAAAAAAAAATAAAAAATATTCAGTACCCATACAAAACAATAGGGACTTACACAAGCAGTGCGTGTCTACAAAAAAAGTGGTTCACCTTTGATTAGTCACACCTATTTTACAACATAGCAAATCCAATGTTATAATATATTGTGCGCGTATAGACACATATTATAGACACAGTGCCTATACGCGTACGTCGTACATATTATTATTATTTTGAGATTGGCAACTAATTATGTTTTAATCTTAATCACGCTTGAGAAAATCCAATTTAAAACATCAAAATAGTAGCATTTAAATGGTAATTATTTTTATATTATCGAAAAAATAATGATTGTGTTTCAAACAAAGAAACGCTGGCACAGCGTTACACGCCTGCAATGAAGGAATACTAACACAACACATTTTATATAATATATAACACAGGACTCGAGCAATCAATTGAATTCGTACTTGAACTAGTTGTTAAACCATTTATAATGGACGAAAAATCGAAAAATAATTATAACTTCAGCGCCATACTATATCTATACTCATATTTTGCAATGCATAGGTACTACGTATAATATTTGGGCAACAATATATCATATGTATATATAATGTTGAATACGCTATTCTATGCTATTCCATGTGTTGAAGATCGTTTTATCGAAAATATTTAATTTAACCAAAACATTTCAAATTTAATGTATACCTAGTTGACTATATTGAGTGCCTATAAATCGAAAATCTTGATACCCACTACCTATATTATAAGAAATGATTATAACTATTTATAATCAATGTTATAATAACGTCAATCGATGCATCAAATGCATGCAGCAGGTACCTATAATATTAGTCAATTAATATGTACCTACTTACCGAATCAATCAAATAAATTGTCGGTTGAATGAAAACAAAAATTAACCCAAAAGTTAAAACCCATCTGCACACCAATCTGCGAATATTCACCGGACGCGGTCAGTGGTTTAGGTATATTATATAATAATATAATATTTTATTTTAGAAATGATCCGAGGTAAGTAAAATATTGTTGACTTACTCTTCAAATTAAAAACGAATACTTACCTATAATCATAATAATATATATGTACTCAATACACATATTCATCGAATACGCAGAAATATTCTCAGTGTACATTTTATGTGTATATGTACGAAACCTAGCGTATATTACAGTGATGCGAATTCCCATAGCTATGTTATTTCCCTCTCAAAAAAAAAAAAAAATAACATACATGCGTAATATACACTTTTGTATACCTATATCCGGGTACTTAAATGTAGGCGCACTGATTATGTATATATATAATATACCTATATTATAAATGTGTGTATGTGTGTGTGTGTAAAAATACATAAATGCGCATATGGATAGCGTGATTAAAGGGTGCCCACTCCTCACGAGTGTGCCCTGGTACAACGAATGCGTATATATACTTTGCCCCTCACCCAGAGCCGTGTTAAGGGGGGGGCAAAGGGGGCAATTGCCCCCGGGCGCCATAGTTTTTTAAAAGTAAGGGGCGTCGTTATTTGAGCTTAATATGCTACTTGGAGCCCAAATTGTAGGGAAAGGGCTCGAATTGCCCCGGGGCGCTGAATTGCTTGACACGGCTCTGCCCTCACCCCATTCCGGTTGTATGCACCATGTCGAACGGGGAGGGGAGAGAAAAATAAAGAAGAAAAAAACGATACGAGTACGTATAGGTACAGTGGATACACGTCGATCCGGAGAGAGCCCGTCATAGTATTAAATAATATATTATTTTAATAAACGAGAGTATTATTACTATTATTATTTCTACGAGTCGTGTAGACTACGACTATATGTGTTATTATAACGTGCACGATATAATAGTAATATATAGGTACATACGGGTAGATACCCATCCGTGTGTGTATACGTATAATATGTGAAAACTATGGAGGAGTATAGGTCGTAGGTATTCACAATATATAGACTATAATGTATAAATAGTATACGGTTGATAAATCTGCTTTCGACGAAATACGAGCACTTCGTTATAGAAATTTTCCGCCCTAAAATGAACATTTCAATGCCGCTCTTCACTCTGCCGATATTTATTTAATTTTGCCGCCTTCGATTTCTCTAAAACTGTATATGCCACCCTAAAGCAACGCATGACTTGCTTGTGCCCTGTAGCGACGGACTTGAATTAGTATTAATTTAATTAAACGCCTGTTTTGTACACAACTATCGAACTGCAGTATAGTTGTAAAATGTAAATGGGCACTAGTTGAAAACAATAGTCCATATTATTATTAAGACCATAACCGAAATCTGTGTGAACAAAAAAAATTCACTACGACACGACGGCAATGTAATAATAGTATACATTACAATATTATTGTATTAGAAGAGCATAACAGATATTTACGTGCGGGTGGGACGTTCGTGTACCTACTTATAACCTACCTATAATATTATAATAATAATCGACAGACTCGTCACTCGTGCCTGATAATTGCGTGTGTACAGTTTGATTATTTATAATAATATAATATAAAATGACGTGTGTGTTTGTGTGCAACGGGCGTATTATGAGTTTATCGACAAACGAGTTATTATAATAAGCAGACGATAAATATAATATTATTATATGTGTGTCATAGAAATAGAATAATAGACGGACTGTTTCATCCAACAGGAGACAGGTACGATCGTCGTGTCTTACTAAACGGTTTATTTTTGCTATTCGGTATTATTTATTACTTATTAGTATACCATATTATTATATGACGTGTCTGACGAATACGCGTGTGTAGAACTCGTTTGATAAAATATTACGATCCCCACAAAGCAGACGGCAGACGTTCAAATCGTATAATATTATAACTATACATAATATATATATATATATAGGTAATAGACACCAATATTATGTTTTCTGATTTATCCAAAAGTCGTTCTGGACAATATATTTGGTGTTGGGTAATTCTTTTGGATCTCTATTTGATGTCATGTTTATATAGTATTATAAAATTATACGTATTGCTAATCCGATCGATATGTATAGGCGCGCACAACAGACGGATTTCTTAATATAATATGTACCCGATCTATTTTCTTTGTTGTATTATATTATATTGGATGAATTAAAAACATTTATTATAGCATGCGATAATAACTAATAGTCATTATAATCACATCAACTAGAGATTTAATATATAGGCATGTTGTAAACCATTTTTTATCTTTATAGTACAAAATTATCTATTAGAAAATAATAATATTAATTATATTACTTTATACTAGTTTGGCCTTTAAAATGCAATGTACATAATAAATATCGTGATTTATTTTGAAATCAATAAACTTGTTGCCAATTTTTTACTCGCTGATGGTTTATCATCTGTGACAATATTGGTACTCTGTGAACTTTAAGTTGACTGATAATAATAAGTGATCGGTATGGTGATCAACCTCGCGGCCGATGAAAATCACAATTTATCAAATTCCTATAAATTATAAATTATAATTTTATTATTGTATACCTATGGACATGTACTGAAACAAAATATTGACTATCACTCGTGTAGACATGAGCCTTTGGTAAAATGTACTATATCATATTGTGATATGTCAATAATTATGGCTAAACACTTTTATCTGGTAGTCAAAAATATGGGCTAGTGATATCGAATTTGGGTAACTCTAAAATTATTAATTTATGCTGCGTCTGCTATGATGTAGAGTCTGCGCACGCATGCGACTGCCTGCAACTCTAGCTAGTGTTCTGCAGTGTTTCCACATACCATTATATGTTTAGCCTATAGCAGGTTATGTGTAATATTATTATTGGCATAGGTATACAATATATATGATAATATATTATAGCTGCAGCAGGTCAATTGTATCGGTATATTTAGTACTTATAACTCGACGAAAGTTTACATAATATAATATACGTCGTGCGTCCTGCACTCCGCAGTAGGTACATGTGAGTGTATATAAGGCAGAATATATATTTACCTAGGTGTATTACATATATATATATATATTATATGATGATAATAAGCCCGTAGGTATATATAAACAATAAACATACAAATATATTATTTCGTCGTCTCGTACATATACGGAAAACTCTCGCGACCATATATATTTAGTGGGACATAATATTCTTATCTCGGCGTATATTATACCGTAGTCGTGGTATGCGTTTTCCGAGGAGGGGTTATAATATATTATATAGGTACATTATGCCGTGCGGGGACGGAGTCGACGGGCCTTCCAGCTCGGTCCCTAGAGAAATTTAATACTCCGCGTCAGAGAACTTTGCAAGTGTTTATTTTTTTCTCTCTCTTTCCCTCTCACTCGACACTTCTCTCGATCGTTCGACAAGCCTCGAACACGAGTGCATCGACCGCGGGAACTTGCATTTATATAATATTATAGTAATGATGTTATTTTCAGTGGCACGAGTAGGAAAAATTATCAGGGGGGGGGGGTGTCTCAAGAATTTTTTTCTATAATATAGACTGATTAGATATATACATTATAATATATTATGTTATAATATTATATGTCCATAATATGGGCACACGTGTATTTTTATACGTGTGAGGGCAACACGACGATTGGGGACCGGAAGTCGACGCATTTGCATAATATATTTTGTATTTGAAACAGTATGTAATATTACAGTCAAATGGTACAATATTTGAGTCACATTTATGTCGGTACTCAGATGTATAATACGAAAATTCATACTCCCCGCGTCTGCAGGCCCATTTTTATCGCGTCTAATAATATAATAATATTATCTAAATTCGTAATGTTTAATGGACTTTGGATATTGAACGGCAAATAATATAATAAGCTATAGCTGGAGTAATTGGTTTTAAAAGGTAGTTATTTTGATATTTCAATCATCATTAATTTTCCCGTAGATAACTAAACTAATATACGTACCTAATAATATTATAATATACTTAGACTATAATATTAAGAGTTAAACTCGTATAATATGTATGGTTATAACTCGTGCGCTGTAACACGATAATTTCCACTTATCCAACCTACAATTACTATTATATTTGTATGATTTCGTCTTGGCGAATTACATTTCATACCGTTTAAATTCATTTGCATGTAGCAATTATATATTATTATCATATATATTATATAGCTGGCAGGGACGTGCAAAAATCTACGTCCTCTCGCTAATAGTTTCATCGCTTTTTACAACACGCGTAATGTTATAACTAGGTATAATATGTACCATTATTGTTATTATTGTATGCTGCACATATACATAAACAGCCAACGGCGGCGCGCGGTTAGTGGTTACCCCGGTGGTGCCGACACCGTTTGGAGATACCTACCTACCTGTATATAATATATACATATTGTTACCGCGGTTCGTGAACGTGCCGTAATAACACTCATTAAGGAGGTCTTAAAGATCGGAGAGAAAAAAAAGAAACGTTCGCATGCGCTCTCGTGGCATATATGTATATAAATATACCTACTGCGCTGCATACACGTCACGAATCGCGGTATTCGTTTGTCTATATATATATATGTAACGTAATTTAAGGGGCCAACCGTGCCATATATATATATATATATTTGACGTAATTATAAAATTCGAAATTTTCGGAGAAAATAAAAATTGCTTTTTCAAGTCATTGCGTTATGCGCCGCGCGGTACACATTATTATAATATTATCGGTGCAGAATAGTAAAATATTATTCGTAGGTTGTGGTATTCGTGTACAGCGACTGGTCACCGAGGTATATATACCGTCTATTACCTGCCTATCTTTTCGATAAAATAATCTATACACGTCTCTTCGCTACAGCAATTAGTCCGAATCGTCGGATTTAGAACCTACCTACCCGTAACCCGGATATGCGTAGTGTGACTTGGTGTGAACTGTTGAGCACGATAACTCTACAAGTGTGTGTACATATTATATTCCTATTTTTCGCGTGTGTGTGTGTTTGCACGAGCTAGTGATTGTGCACTGCACAATATATATAATATAATATGGTAAAAAGCAGATTCTCGTCGGCACAATAATATAATATAATAACCATAATAATAGTAATCAGTGGGAATAAGTTTTATTTCATTTTTTTTCGTGATATATACAGCGGCTTAATGATGCCTTTGATTTATTCGCGGAAAAACACTTTCGACGGTTTTATATGCACATAAAAGTGTTCCAATCGTTTTCAGTATATTATTATTATATAGCGCAGTGCACGGGCGTAGGTAAGTACTATACAAAAAAAATATGGAAAAATATGCAGGATGTATTATAAGTGTATGTAATATATAAGATTAACCCGAAGTTAGTCCCGACAGTGTATATTATTACGTCATTAGTGGCATGGCGACCACATTATATTTTTCAATAATAAAAAACGTTATTCGTATATTCTTATTAATTTTATCAAAAATATAAATATAATGATTTCTTACAATTCATGTAATTTACATAATATTATAGTTATAAAAAGTTACTTCCTTGTACATAAAATGGATAAAATTAAAAAAAAAAATCAGGAATGTACGAACTATAATATTATGAAGTCTCGTGGCAATCAATTAAAGTTTTCCAAAAAAAACCCTCGGCAGCCTGCAAGTTGTTAAATTTATATAGAATATTATTATAGATAAAGTATTTTTAGTAATATTTTTAGTAATATTTGTAAAATATTTATATGATTGAAATGTAAAATGTATATAATATGTTTTATTCAAGATGTAAAAAATGTGCAATAATTTCAATTATAGCGCTACTTACGTAGGTTTAATAATTAATATAGACAGTCGATGGCTCCACGGGGTAGAGAAGGATAGAGTATATAAGCTCTCGCGTGGTTGCAAACCGCAAATTATAATATAATGTGCTATAACTATTATGTATTATACGAAATAAGAAAATAATATTTAGGTACATACAAATAAATATTTTACTGTCTATACAGACATACAGTCATTATTGTTTTTACACCAACATTTCAGAGCATAAGTATAATATATATTGTATAATAATATCAAATATCAACTATATAATATAATATTATATTTTTAGGCACCATATTTCTAACGAGATCAGAATTTTAACTCTAATTGTTTTTACCATAAATATACATAGGTACATGATTATTTTTTTCTAAATAATTCAAGTTCACTCGAAAAGTAAGTACCAATAATTTACATGGTAAAAGGCTTTCCATTTTAATAAGTCGACACCTAACCCGTTCCCCCGACCTAGAAAACAGCAACTTACACCCTGCAGCTTACACCCTGCAATGAGTGAGAAAAATGTCCGCTATTTTTAATGTATTTGTTTACCTCCGAGTCCAACTACATTTGGATCGTCCAGCTGTGTTTTATTAAGATGTTCCATTAGGATTTATGTTTTTTTTTTATTTTTAACAATAAATTGTGTGCCTTGAACGGTAAAAGTTGGGGAAATATTATACATATATATATATTATTTTTTTAATGGGTCATTCTATTGTGAAGTACAAAAGCGTTATTTGTACGGCTTAAACCTCGGGCGGACTCGACGGCGCGTAATATACATCCACCAGTATATTTTTTTATTTAATTTAATTTTTTTTTTTGACCCCATACCACTCGGAAATATACAATTTCCGTCGAATAAAAAATGTATGATTGTAATTACTTATTTAGAATTTAGATATAGCCTTGTGTATTATAGAACCCGTAGTTTCCTCAAAAAAAAAAAATAATAAATAAATAAACAAAAAATACGGTCTACCCGACTACTCAAAAAAATACAAATAAAATATCCGCTTTTTATTCGTTTGAATATTAATTTATTTGATGTTTCGCTACAGCCACACTGAGGACATTTGACATTATAATATATCCTACAAAAAGACGCATTTTCTAAAATTGTTTATTATTATTTACATTTTACACAATTATTACTATTTATTAATTTAGTGCACTTAACATCGATCTGCCAAAATATATATAGAGATTATAATATAAACACGCTCTCAAATACGAATATATTATAATGTGGATAGCTGATTTACAATAATTACTATGCGATATCTAAACAATAAATCAATTGGTAACAATATAATTATTAACAGCTCAGTGCCTCAGTGGTCTTATATCACATTTCTAAACACAATTTAATCGATAACACAGTATTGTATATTTCTGTATTTGTATGAACCAATATACAATAATATATTATACCTAATACAATGTTAGTTATAAGAATGGTTTAAAAAAGTATAAATAAAACATTTTATCTCATAGTGTAATAAATTTGATCCGTGGATTCATTTTCAAAATCGTTCATGTTTATATATACCTATTTTAGTTATTTATTTTTTATATTTGGTAAAAACTTTTGCATATATACTGCATTTACGAAAAGTGAGCACAACATAAAGGTCGGGGACTGGAACCAAACCGAGAAGAACCGGTTTTGGAACCGGAAACTTTGAAATATTAGGAACCAGAACTTTTAAAATATTGAGAACCGGAAACAGAAACCTTTATTTTAACAAATCGGGTACCGGAACGAAAATGTCATTTTTAAATTTAAATAGGTTCTTTTATAGGCCTAAAAATAAAATAATTGTATATCATAATTTAATGGTACCTATATTACTGTTTTGTGTATAAACTATGTATGGGGTCATATATATGAGGTTTCTAATATTTCTCATACTATTATATTAAACCATCATTCCGGATAAGTATTTAAAATTATTAAACTTATCGGTGCCTAAGTTATCTGGAACCGGTACCCAAATTATTTGGAAACGATACCTATTTATTTTTTATTTTATCGAAAAACCAGAACCGAACCGGAACAGTTATCTTATTTTCGGAGAACCAGTACCAGAATACCTATACCTAGATATAAATTCAAAAGGTTCCAGTCCCTAATATACCTATAATATACTAACTGGTATGTCGTAAAACTGCATTATGGCGGTAAACTCATCATATATATAATATACTGTTACATATTGGCTGCATCGCGGTTTGTACTGCATGCATTGCAACATAATATATTATTATTTGTTATATTATTATACCTTTATAGTGTTTATAACATACCTATTGCGGACCGGTATATAGCTGCGTGTGCCCTCGGTGCACTGCAGAAATTCTGCACTCGTATATTATGTATTACAGACAGTTATAGAAGTATAAAAGGTTACCCGTTACGCGTTATTATGTGCGCTGTATAGGTATACAATATGCACCTATGTGTGTATATTATAATAAACATTATGCGGTGAGATAATAATGCACTCGCCAGTGCAGGTTTACGGTCGTGTGTATATATAGGTACAATATGTATTATTGTAAACGTATACAACTATATTTATAGGTATATCCGCATAGGCATTGTGTGTGTGTGTGTGAGTGTGTGTGTGATCTGTTGATGTGTAAATATAGGTACATTGTGTACTTATATAATATATATATATATATGTATCATGTTTGTAATATATACCTAATATGTATACTTTTCCGGCATCACACTCGCGTGTACAGACTTTGTTGACCTATGACCTTGTGCTATATATATATACAGCCATAATAAAGAGGACTAGAAGAGACCCTTTTTTCATGGCATTATTATATTATATCATAATGCGTGTATACATATATAATAGTATAATAACGATAATTCACAGTAATAATGTTATAACGCGAGCGCCACAAAGCGTCTGGCGCATAATATATTGGTAGATAATCGCACACAGAATAATAATATATAGGCTGCAGTTTATAATGTATAGGTATATGCACGAGAACTTTAACATACCTGCAAAAGGTTTATACGAATATTGTAAAATGATGCGAAAAGAGCACAACAAAAATAATAATGTGGTATACATTATAAACAGTGATAAACAGACGACGTGTGACTTATTCGACGGGGCCTGCGGTTATTCGTGTGCAGTATAGGTAAGTACCTAATACCTATACCTAGGTATATATAGATGTAGTCATTTGGTCCCACAGGTAATAAAGAAATAGATAGGACATTACGTCCTATCGTCTTATCGGTGATAAATGAATTTGTACTAATTGAAGCCAAATAATGTTATAAGTATACCTATTACCTATATCAATTATCTGATTATCTAATATATATATATATATTGTATATATTATAACCATATCTTATATCTATGCTCTACAAAAATGTAAACAAACGGCCTCAATTACTTATCTATGTTGGACCGGTGGACCGCAAAAGTGCAAAACTAACACAATAATATAATGAATTTGAGGCATCGTCTATCCATTTCTTTGCTCTATCGGTCCTATGTAGTGGCCGCGCAAAGGTCGGGCAGCGGAAAGCGTTTGCGGCTTTTGTTGGCAAATTTTTTATCCCGTTTCCAGACACAAAAATTTCCGGCGAATACACTGCGGCAGGTCGAGTGGTGGGGAGCGAGGAGAATCGCATCGTTTTTCGTCCGCCGTCAAAATTTTGGTTTTAACCCCGAACCCGGTCCGCGCTCTCGGAGGACCGTTCGTATGGTGAGCGGGGTGCGGGGAACCGGCCCCCGCGCGTCCGGTGTGCGGCGGTGCGGTGATCGACGGTTCAGCGGCTGCAGTGGCAGGGGAGGGGGCTATTCGTCGTGCGGAAAGAAGGTTAGGCGTGCGCGGCGGTCGCGTAAAAATATGGTTCACCCGGTGGTGGCCGCCCAGCGGCCGTGACGTCGCAGCACCCGATTGGCCGGGGAGGCGGTGCGACAATCGATACGTACCTGCGCGCGGCTTGGCGGGGAGAGTGAGCGCGCGGAACCCCCCGGCACGCCGTCCAGCCATAGCCGCCGCCGCGAACGTATCGTGCGCCGCACCAGTCTCGTTCAGCCGTTCGCGTAGTCGCACAACGGCAGTCGTACACGTTCAACGCTCGTTCCGCACGTCCACGCGCGCCACCACGGTCTCTGTTTGTTAAAAATTCTCGCGCGCGCGTGTGTCTCCATACTCCGTCACCGCAGCCGTGTGTTTTCGCCGCTCCACACACATGACACCGTTTGTCCGTGCGTTGATCGCGTGTTCGTCGTCGCCGCATTCGTCGTAGTGTTTATTTCGTTTACCCGTACGCAACAATATTATAATATTTTATTTTATCGTTTTTTTTTTTCGTTTTTACGGTGCAAAAAGATTTTCGTTCAATTTTTCGTGTGCTTTTCTCGTGGATGACACCGCTGATCTGACCAGGTCGTGCAGTAGCTGCCGACGAAATCGCACCGCCGCCGCCGCACCACCGCGGGCGGACACAGTCGCGCGCGCCCGTCGCCCGCGTTCTTCACCACTCACGGTAAATACCCGACGATAATTGACAATATTCCGTACCCGCAGTCGCGTCGCCGACCGCACACGACCGCTGCAACGATAAATAAAATGCTAATGGACGCCGAAATTAAAAACTGTTCCGGCCTGTTGGCTGGCGGAGTGCACCATGCTTCCGCACACATGGGCCACACGTACGGTAACCTCAACCAGATGGGCATGTTGGCCGGTATCGGGTCCGCGGGCGTCGTACTCGGCGGACCGCAGGGTGGTGGACAGCAGCCGCTGTCGTCGCCTCCGCCGTCGCAACAGCAACAGCAGCAACAACAACAGCAGCAACAGTCTGCGCTGCACCAACAGCAACAGCAGCAGCAGCAACAGCAACAGCAGCAGCAGCAGCAACAACAGCAGCAGCAGCAACAGCAGCACCATCAACACATGCAGGCCGCTCACCACCATCACCAGGTAGGAGGACACGTCGTCGGCGGTCAGCTGCAGCTGCCGTCCCCGAACAACAACAACTCGTCGTCGGCCAACAAAAACCAGAACGTGGACCGCGTCAAGCGGCCCATGAACGCGTTCATGGTGTGGTCGCGTGGACAGCGCCGCAAGATGGCCCAGGAGAACCCGAAGATGCACAACTCGGAGATCAGCAAGCGGCTGGGTAGCGAGTGGAAGATGCTGACCGAGACGGAGAAACGGCCGTTCATCGACGAGGCCAAGCGATTGCGCGCCGTGCACATGAAGGAACACCCAGACTACAAGTACCGACCCAGGCGCAAGACAAAGACTTTGATGAAGAAGGAAAAGTATCCGCTACCGGGAGGTGGAGGTCCACTGTCCCTGGGAGGTGCCGGCGGACAGCCGTGCGACAACTCCGTGGGAGGCCGGAACGCCGTTGCTCAGGTATCGGGAGTAACGCAGCAGCAGCTTAACAACAGCCGGGATCTGTACCACCAGATGAACGGCTACATGCCCAACGGCGGTTTCGGCATGCACCACGACCCGAATCCGTACGCGCAACAGCCGTCGCCTTATGCATCTCACATGGCCGCCGCTTCTCAGGCCGCCGCGAGTTACCGGTACGACATGCCGCAGATGAACAATAACGCGGCAGCGGCCGCGTCCATGCACTACTTGAACGGCAGCTACAACCTGTACTCGGACATGAACCAGTACCAGCAGGGGCCGCCGTCCACGTCTCACAGCCCGGACAGCATCAAGTCCGAGAGGATCTCGCCACCCGTCCAGTCGGGAGGACACTCGCCCAGTCCTAGGCTGTGCCAGCAACAGCAGTTGCACCAGCAGCAACAGCAACAGCAGCAGCAACAGCAGCAGCTGGGTGGCAACGATCTGCTACGCATGTACATGCCGCTTGAGTCCAGGCTGCCGGCTGCCGCCCAGGGACACCAGCAGCCCGGTGGCCACAGCCACCCGTATCTGTCGCACAGCCAGCAACAGAACCTCGTGCAGCAGGCCCACCCGCACTCCATGTCGCCCGATCTCCAGATGGGCCACTTGGGCCATCACATGTAAACGACGCGTCGGCCAGCCTGCCAGCCAACCGTTTACATGCCGCAGCAGCTTCCTCCGCATCGCCGTCGACATCATTCTCCTCAACGTCCACGAGCGCCGACTGCACGGACAGCCCACGATGGACAGCGCCGCGCGCTCATGTAAGCCATATAAAAAAAAAACCAAAAACGATAAAAAATTCAAAAAAAAAATTATTAAAAACTTATTATATATACATTTAACCAGCGCAAACGGCGGGAAAACATTGGTTTTGTTCCGCGATATTTTTCCCACCGTTTAAGATTTTTTTTTTTATAAAAAACATTGTCATAATAACGATTACCATAACTTTTTATGTGTTATACTTGCCCAAGTCGCAAGTAGTAGATGTGTCAGCATAATGACGATTATTTTTTTCCAATCTTTTTTTTAAATTTATAATTTTGATTATTTTACAATTGATTGTTTTTGAAAAACATAAACGCGTGTCGGCCGCGTGAACCATAATATTATTTATCATAAAAAAAAACCAATGTCCTCGAAATTTGTAAAAAAAAAAAATGAGAAAATAACTCCGCTTAACGAAAAAAAAAATATAACTAAAAACCGATGACATTTTCGTCTAGTCTCCTGTGTAATAATTGATAATATTTTTCCGTTATTGTTATTATGTGCAAAGACGTGTCGAAAATCAACGTGCATAATATCCATTATATTATGCATGTATTGCGATATTTAATAGTACGCGTGATTCCTCCCATAATCACCCGCCGCGGGTACAATTTTGATTCGAACGCACACGAAACGACTCTTTTATGTATCTATACATTTGCTTTGTACATAAAAGTGTATTTTTTTTTCTTGACAAAAAGAAAACAACTTAAACAAAACTATACCGCCGGCCCCCCAGCGTACACCTCTAACAATATATTTACATTAGGTGTAATATATTAATATTATTATAATATTATGCGAAAAATGCGCGCAAGCGAACAATTTTTATTTATAGGTACCTAATTAATACCTACGATATAATAATTATCATAGTGTTTCGGCCGAGCCGTCCGAAATTGTGCCATAAACTTAAAATCGAAAATAAAAACGCACACACACACACATACATGTCATACAAAAAATTTGTAATTTGTAATGTTCAAAAACGAGAAAATGCCCCTCCATGTATATCGAAATCCGTCCTACCCTCCGAATTCCTCATCACGACGACATCGCCGCAGTAGTATTTCATATGATAATATTATATTATTATGATCGCACGTCAATTAAAATGTCGTATACATACCTTCCCGTGTGTGTGTGTACAATACATGTACACAGCAACAATAAATTTACGAAAACACAAAACCTTCTTTGGCGGTGCAGGCCCCGTCAAAATATCCATAGATATTTCAATATAATAAATAATATTATAAATTATGAGGACTCACCCGCTCGCTATAATTGCAGCGTGTGCTACATTCACAACACTATACATATAATATCGTTAGGTATATTATAATATTATTATATTATATTATATTGTGTGCGATAACATCGACGGTCAGACAACACGCACACAGACCTACGGCGCGTAATCCGGTAAAACAAACGGAATAATAAAAAATAAAAAAAAAGGGAATAAAACACGATAATAATAATAATAATAATAAAAATGAAAAAAAAACTGGTTACCCGTCATCCTCTCCTCTGGCCGACGCCGCCGCCGCCGACGCCCGGGGAGATGGAGAGAGACGCAGAACACAAATAATGTGTAAATGTATACCTATACATTATATTATTATTATTATTATTATATGTAATATGTTGTATTCAATTAGTGATGTGTTTTATTACTTTATTTTTTTTTTCCCCCGATTTTCAAACGAGATCGTTAGACGCGGGGCGTGAAAGGTGTGTCTCTTACACGCAAACACAAAACAAACCGCCTTAAACCTCGGCGATTTGTTGTCAAACACCGGCGAACGCGATTGTAAGTGATGGGTATCGAAGTCGTCGTCGTCGTCGTATCACCTGTTCGAGCATTTTTTCTTTCGAGACCCAAAATTTCTCTCACTGCACACGTCGCCTTCCGGTTTTTATCACTTTAATAACTTTTATCGCTTTCCGGCAAGACGATAAAAACTCGAGGCAAAAGCGTGTGCTCTCGTCTCGTTTGTCCGTTTCGTGTTAATCATTTTCGTTTCCGATAAAATTACTGCAGAAATATACCCGACCGGATCGGCTGATCCCGAGACGCCGAGACGCCTCTATTCAATAATTTAATATAACACTATTTACAATATTCGTCATCGTCCATTAATACCCATCATCCATAGTCACCTGGCTAATATCCGATTTCAACTACAACGACGACGACGACTTTTCACTCTCGCCGTTTACACGAGTTTGCATAATATACTATTACCATGACGTAGGTACCTATCACCCGAATAATAATAACATTAATAGAGCAATAATAATTATGATATAATAGTATTGTTTTACGTTAGCTGTCGACACTCACGCAGCCTATACGAAAGACAATAATATTATATTATATTATATCATTTTTTTTTTGCATCACCTCTATAATATCTACCATTATTGGTTATCAAACTAAAGTTTTACGCCTCGAGTTTTCGGTTATCTCTTCGCTTATCGACAGTAATGTTCGCGTCTAATCTAGCGTTGTATTTTATGGCGCAAGTACCCATAATATAATATACTGCAGACGTAGGTACTGTAATTATATAAACTCGGTAACAGTGATTTTACGTGGGGTTGCGGCCTCACGAGAATCGCTTTTACCGAGCGTTATATTATACGGTATTTTTAAAATATTATTGTCGATAGGTATATAGGTACACGAAAACCGATTTTGAAAGTACTGGCCGAAACCACCTCCCTCGGAGGTCCTATATAACCACCACCCGTCATGATCCGGTGCAAGATCATTATTATTGTTTTTTTTTTTTTTCTGTTTTTCCGATTTATACAATAAGATTCCGTCTAACCCGTTGGTTTTTATTCTCTTTTTCTTTTTGTGTTCCCGCCCTGAACGTGTAGACGTTAAGTATATCGCTGTCCGTATCGTAATAGGTAGAACGATATACTTAAAGTCTGCGGTTCAGTCAATCGTACGATATGCTCGTTGCAGTGCGATCATCCACTCGCGGGCTGATGGTGCAATTGGCCGCGGAGAGCGCAAAAAGAAAAAAACAACAAAAAACAAACACACAATACAACTTAATAACAGGTAGGTACTGGGTAGGGACACTGTAGTAATGCCTAACGCAAAATTATGACGTGCGATCGATAGAACACCATCATCATAATAATATTATTGTAACGTGATCCAGTCGTGTTTCTTTGTGTTTTTTTGTTTTTATTGAGTTTTTATTATAATCGCGTACACGTCCACCGTGCCGACGTTTATTGACATTTTTTCCATAGTTGTATTTTTACTCTGTTCACAATGATTTAGTGTGATTTATTATTATTATTATTTTTACAAGAATGTCGTTCGTTCTTATACTCTTTGGCTGTGAGTCGTGAAGTTTCCTATCTTTTTGATTTCCTGACCAACAATCTCAACCATATGTGTGTGTGTGTGATTTTTTAAAACATTTTAATGTGTATATTTTGCCTTCTATACACACCGATGAG
Organism: Macrosiphum euphorbiae; assembly: GCA_949089665.1. NCBI lineage: Eukaryota > Metazoa > Arthropoda > Insecta > Hemiptera > Aphididae > Macrosiphum > Macrosiphum euphorbiae. Next base: position 101,874,598 of record CARXXK010000002.1, on the reverse strand, counting down.
CCCCAATTACATAATATGTTTCTTGCCATTTACGACGAACCGAGTTGTTTTTGTGCCATTGTTTCCCAATTTTAATTAATATTTTTAAATATATAATATATTATGATATATAATATATATATATATAAATGCGTAATTATAATATATATATTATATGTTTTTACAATATATATATATTATAAACAAATACAAAATCGAATAAAATAATAATAATTTGTATAAAAAAAATATATATATGTAAATATTGTTGTATCGTGATTAAGTGATTCTGGAGATAAAAATGAATATAAAATAGGGTATATATTTTTAAGGGATAATATATAAAACATTATATATATATAAAAGATAACAACTTCGATAACTTCTCCGAAACGATAAAATTAATTTTAAAAAAAATATGCAACAAGCAATTAGTGGTTATTATTTCATCTAAAACATATTATTTTAAGTTAATTTTATAAATACAGTGACCCGATCACAATTCGCGGTATTTTTATGATTATTTTTTTTTTTATGATTATTATTATTACTATTATTATTATAATTTTTTCGTTGTTGATGAAAACACCTATAAATATTAAAATTTAACACTACGTATAGGCTGACGACCGTGCCGGCCGGAGAATCTATTGTTTTCCTGCTGTGCATGCGAATTCGATAACATTGAATCCGACACGGATGCAGTGTTATGATAATATTATTATTATTGTATTATTTTTCTGTAGTGTTTTTAAGGTTTACAGCTCAAACAAAAAAAAAAAAGATCATATTATATTAATTGTAAGCCAGAATCGGTTTTTTTTCATCAACTTTTTTTATTAAATATTATTATCTTTTTATTATTATTATTATTATTATTACTATAAATATTATTATTATTATGATCATTATTATATTATTATTATTATAATTATTATTACAATTATTATTATTATTTTTACATCTTGTAAATAAATTACTATACAACAATTTGAAAAATGTACATAAAATTGTAATAATAACAAAAATAAGCAACGTTGTACTTGTTTTGTTGTCTTTAGGCTTAAATTTCTGTACCAAGTCTGATATAGCGTTTGGTCTGTATTATTTATTAGTAATATATATTGATAATGTATTATTGAAGTTCGAGTTTTAATTTTTTTTTTTTTTTTGTGGTTTGTGTTAGGTTTATTATACATGATATGCCTCTATGCTATTTATTAGTATTTCGCCCGCAATACACAGGTGACGAAATGGTTGGCCAATTTAATGACTTTATAAATTGCGCACAAATGAAATATTTTAATATTTCACAAAACTAATGACCGTAAAAATCGTAGTGAAATTGACTAAAAAATTGTATGGTTTTTTGGTCCGATAGTGAAAATGATATAAGATATTATAAATCATCATCATTATATTATTATATTATTAATATTATTATTACTATTATTATTATTATTATTATTATTATTATTGCAGTGCTTAATGGTATTTTTAGGTAAATCATAAAAATGTATATGGTATGTTACTATTGTATTTAACGTACGATTATTGATGATATAAATATTTCGTATAGGTATATAGGTTAAGGAGTCTTCGAGTTTGCCCGTGGAAACACTATAATATAGTCGAAGATGCTGCTGCAGAGCATAGGTATCGTGGTATCGTGTTGCGAAAAATAAAATATCGTCTATCGGTTTATAATCGGTTTTGAAAAGGAAAAACGCTAAAGTTCACGTAAATCACATGATGCATAATAACTAAATAGTAATAATATATGAATAGGTACATCGGATCTCACGACTTTAACGCGCCTATACCTATACATCTAATTAAATAATATTATTTATCGCCCAAATGTCGGTCTTATTTCTCAGTTCGAATATGGATTTACTGACTTAGGCTCTTACCCGCGTGCACACGATGGGTACGGCATTTAATTGCAAGGTATATAATTATAGGCGTCATCGATCGCTCACATAGTTCATATTATTACTATTTAGGCATCAAGTATAATGTTTTAATTTATCGAAAAAATGTTATATTTTATAATATCGTGGTTGCAGCTTAGTCTGCATAGAATATAACATTATCGATGAGGAGCCAACTGCAGAGAAACTATTAATACTATTTAGCCTCGAATCCGGTTCTGATCGCGATGTGATTTCGTTGTTTTACTTTTTCGCTAACGGTTTTCGTGTCTCCCCCCAATCAGGCGACCGGCTCAACTGATCGACTTTAGCGTTAATCGAAATATTATGTTATACACGTCGACTTAAATAAAAAACACACCCAATCACTGTGCCCGCAGTACCTATAACGTTTAAAACTGCCATTTCAAAATCTCTCGAGGATTGTGTAAAATGTGCGTCTATGTAGTACGCGTTCGTCGTTTCACCGTCGGCGTGCGCAGTAACGATCGTTTGGATTTCAAAACTGGCAGTGAAAAAATAATCGAATACCGACGAAATGATACCGCTAATATACCTCTCTATATAGGTAATATATAATTTTTTGTTTCTATGTATATTATAAATCAAATTATTTATTTATTTATATAACGCTCGACCGCGACAGTTTTTCCGATCTCATTCAATTTTCATATATTTTCGTCCTCCGCCTGCAGTCTGCTCAATAAAATATCAATAATATAACTACTACTTAACACTGTTGTGTTGGAACTCGCACGTCAGAATTCGTCGTGGAGCTGCTGTTTCTCCGGACGGATGACGTCTATATTATGTAGATGGACTGCGTACAACTATAATAATAATATATAATACGTGCAACAATGAGAAATCGATCGTCGACGATATTATTATAATATGTTTTCGATATTTTACGGCCGCGACGATTCTCAAAAATATTTTCCCAAGTACATAATTTTGGTGTGATTTCTTCTCGGTGAGCTCCGCGGGTATAATAATACTACACGTTCATATATTATTTCGTTCCTACGTTATTATAATATATTTTCGAATTCGGTGTGCCGCTTTTCGTTTCCGACGATAATAATATCATAGTGTGGCGCAGCACTTTATTATATTATTACCTGCTTATTTCATTTGTATAATATTTATTTATTTATTTACATTTATTTTTTTTTTTATACCTACACGAAACAGACTCGCGTCGAAACGGCAGACGGTTGTCTTTTTCAAATAGTTTTCTCGCCTCGGTTTTGCGGTTAATACCAATGCGGTTTACCTGAACATTATATCAAGTATACTTGGACGCGTTTTTGCATTTCTCGCGATTGCTGCAACTGGACGAGGGTACACTGCAGCAGCTCTCCGTATTTTTATTCCCTGCGTGCAAACGACGATGTGAATTTGTTTCCTACCCGTCGTCTTGATGTGACGGGTGTTCTGCGAAACGGATCGAGAAGCCGGTGCTGGACAACAATATGATTTCATTCTATATAAATGCGTGTATTTCGTTCTTGCCAAAACGGGTTTCGTTTTGAAATCCAAAACGACCAAACGCGAACAAAATAAAACGCACTTACCTATATATATATATAACATATATTGTGATCGTCTTCGTCCGAATTTCTATAGGCGTCCGAACGCACCACGAAGGTACATTATATTCCTATATATACACCAATATAATCGTGTCAATACACATTATTATAATAGGTATATGTCTCTGCAGTCCATATTATAATAGGGTCCGACTGCTCGTATCCGGCTTACAATTCCTTTTCGCTCGGTAAATTACTCTTCTCACAATATATTATAATATTATAATATGTGTGAGCAGTGCGCAGTGTAAGTTAGCGTGCTGTATAGGCTATGTGAATAATATATACAATATACACTTTCGCACTAAAAGCCTTATACACAGCGTGTATAGGCGCCATGTCCGCACGTTTAATATACAATAATAATATTATGTACTTTATGTTATGTCGGTAGTGGGTAATGGGCAAGTTAGGTATATTATAATATAGTAGATCGACGTCTCAAGTTTCCGTTCACCAGAAAACCCACCGCAGAAAAATATATATTATTTATGTGTATCTTTATAAGTAATAATAACTTGACGTATAACTCGTAATACATTATTATTATGTGCACCGTGTCTATATTATATTATTTAGTGATTGGATTTTCACCGAGTGCTCGTAGGTAGGTATATACGCATTCTATGTACTCGCTGTTGCGAAAAACGCGCTATATCGGTCGACCCTGACACGCCTATAGGAAAATGACAGTAAACAGTTGACCGAAAAACTGCTGTGTAGGCGCAAAACTATACGAACGGTTTTTTTTATTCAAATCGTTTTATTATCCGAGACCTGTAGAGAGTATATATGCCGGAACGGCGACGACGATCCATCCGTTTGTCGTCTGTAAAATATATAACGGTTTTCGCGCAAACCGCAGACACGGACCACGCTGCACAGCAATGACGATGACTTATAGGTACATATATATATGCATATTATTATATTCTAGGTACTAGTGGTTGTTACAATATAACGTACGCGATGGAAATATATATACATACATACGAGCAGACGCAGCAGCTTTTCCGGGAAAGACTCCTGTAGCACTTTGTCGGTTTCCTCGACATTTGTACTTATAGAACTCGAATTAATTACGGGTACCCATACATATACTTATCCTGGGCTGTAATCCGATCGTCTTCCTATATTATATATACGCATACAAATCTCGACCTCTCGATACCTACCAATAATATAATAGTAATAATAATAATATCATCACGTTTTGTGCGTACCCACATAGACGCGATCGCAGAGCACGGAAGAGAGATCGCCGCCGAGCTCGTTTATCATAATATATTATAATATTATGTGTACGTCGATATAAAAATATATATTTTATAACCGTCGCGTCGCGTTCTTTGCAGCTGTGGCACCGCCGGACAAACCGAATGTCTTCGGGTTTTTTTATTATTATTATTATTTACTCTCATCCGACGACGGTTTGCCGGTACCGTTAACCAATAGCCGGGCCCGAGGCCGCCCTCCCCGTCGGAATGCTCGGCCGGCGCGCGCGCAACAACACTGGAAATTAGCAACGCCTCTGATGCCGGCCGGGACGGGCGGGCGGGCGGGGAGAGCGCGCGCGGCCTTTCCCGCCCGTCGAGCTCGGTCGCTCGCACGCACACACACACACACACACGCGGCGCGCGCGCGCGTAATTCGCTTTCATCGGTTTTTTCCGCCGCCGGCGTTTTGGCCGCGTATTTCGAGTCGACGATGTGAAAATATTGGAGAGAAACTGCGAGGGGATTACGGTTTAGAATAAATGCGTAGGTTGGGTGTATAATATAATAATAATATATTATGATGGGATAATATCGTGTGCACGAGAGCTTTTGTACGAAATAAAATATTATTTATTTTATTATTAATATAATATGACATATGCTTGCCGAGCTCTGTCATAATAACATAATAGATATACGCCTATTATTATATACAACATGTCCGCTGCGTATGTGTTGCATGATACGAGCAAATTCGATAGCGGACGAAAACGTTGGCAACGCGTTATTTGATAACTGTGAAATTCAGTTGTTGGTGGAGTCGACGATGTGAACATTATTTTATAGAGAGAAACGATTGCTGCACGAAGGATTATTATAATGTAGGCTTAATAATAATATTATGTAGGTATATACGTATGTAATATATTATGATATGTAGGATAATATTATATAGGTATTATAAGTTACTATAAACAATGTTATACTTGCCTGAAAGCACTGCTATAAAGTAATTCAATTTTAGTTTTAATATACGTGAGCAAATTCGATAGCAGAGGAAATCAACCAGTGTCTGATAACGGTGACATTTTGTATTCAGTACCTATACGTCCTTATAGTTTAGCAGAGTAAGATCATGATAGCGAATATTAAGCGTCCGGATTGTATAGGTAGTTCCCGTTGATAAACGAAACCGGGGATTGGCGATAATTATTTGATTGATGATGTATAATATATATTATTATCGCAATTATTTTAAACCGTGATGGTCACTAAATAGGAACTTATATACAGCGGTTTATTAACTTGCAGTCGGCCGCCGACAAATTTCAATTAGGTGCATAATATATAGATAGGTATTACTGCAAGCGTTGGCGTTTATGCGATTTAACGACATCCGCTATCGAATTTGTTCAACGATTATACATTATACAGTAATAATATTCTTTTGGTAAAAGGTATAATATTATCTGTTATGACGGCTGTGGACTATGGTCAGACGAGAGTTTTAATATAATATTATATAGACAAATAGTCGCAAACACACTATCGTTTGCTGCCCGAAATAGGTTTTTACATTTACGGGACATATACGGGACTCACTGATCTTGTCGTCGCCTGTATAATTTATTATAGGTATACTGCAGAAGTGCAATATCATAATATTAGGTAGGTATTGAAGTCATCGTCTGTACGTTATTATTGCGTTGTCGTCCAACTGCAGGCCGTCATCTATACCATCCAATTGCACGACCGTGGTAACCTAAATTATATATGATATGGATGTATAATATTTGGAATAATACACAACTCGTCACAAGTAATCTGACATACATAATTTAATTATAATATAGGTATCATATACAATTGTGTGCGTTTTATAGGCTCGAGGTATAGATGTTCCCCTCGCCGCCAAAGAACTCGCAACGGTCAGTCGTCAGTGTTTATTATATAGGTAGAACGACACATTGGATTAAATATGATTAGTAATTATTACCACTGTATGATTAATTGTATAATATAGGTATGTAGGTCGAAAAGCGATAGGTAGGTACATTTTTATTGTATATTATTATAGCCCGCAAACATTATTATTAGGTATAGGTAGTGTCGAGTTTTTTTCGTCGACAAACCGTCAAACCGATACTTACAAACATGCGTTGTATGCGTTTACATAATAACATACGTCTTAAATCTAATATTTTAATACAATTTTCGTCTAAACAGAAACGGCGTACGTCATCGTCGTAAGATAATATTATGATTAATATAATTAATATTCTAAATAGGTACGTTTTGTAAACACGCGAGTAACTAAAAATTAATTTCGGGTACACAAATATAGGAAACGAAGTGAGTAAATATACCGCGTCTCTTCGTGTTTAAGCTGTGGCATTTTTGAAAATCAAAAAACGTTTTAAACTTTTCACGAGCAGCGTGTCATTACCTATAATAATAATATGTTCGACAGTAGTTTTGTGCATTATTGAAAAACAATAAAACGCGTACCTATATACACTAACTGCAACGAATAAATCACCGAATGTGTACCTTATATTTTATACGGGTGCACAAAAAGCAGCGAATATATTATTATATTATAATTCACCGAGAAATAATGAGATTTTGATTTGCGACACGAATGAACTCGGCGAGGAGACGATTGCCGTTAGAAATATATTATAAAAATGCAACACAGCGGGCGTATAACATATTTTTTATAACGTATATTATACTTACATGCAACGTTTCCAATAAAATATGTGACATACCTACAAGGCTATATTATTATATTATGTTTGTGAAATTGTGATTCGCGATTGATATTCGATCGAAAAAAAAAGGTAATATAAAGTGTAAACGACTATTATACGCCGCAATATACATTTTCCAATCAACCCGCCGCTACAGATATACTGTACTTTTATCGTTTTCAATTCAATAATATACGTTATATTATATAGTTATCTGCTCTGAAAAATGCATTCAATTATTATAATAACATCGGCGCCTCGAGATGGTGCATTCTATTATTTATACAATAATTTATCGCTCGTGTCTATAATATACACTTTACTATAGCATAATAATACACTCGAATATTATTTGTAGAACTAAAAATGTTTACGACGTGCCTATACCTACTTACCTAGTATGGCATAATAATATACATATAGGTGCACCAACCAATATCTATAGGTAGGTGCTATTAATTATTACAGTCGTGCTCTCTGCAGTGAATTCTATACTGACGACCGTGATATGCCACACCACTTCACAGTTTTTATTTTAACAATTTGCTGCTGCGATCGTCTCAAATATACCTAGTTGTGCGCACATCTTGCCCGCAGTATACCTATAATATATATGTTTGTATTTATTATTAAATTTAATAATATTATACAATAATACACACGCATCATATCAAAGGTCGCGTGGTAATTATTTCTAGTCGTCGTCCGTTAACGAATTTTCCACGGCCCCTCTGCCACCCGGAGGGATATATAAAATATATAATACGCATAAGCGCTCCTTCTCTATCGTCCTCTCACTCACACTCTCTCTCGGCGACCAGTGCGCACGCGCAACGGGTGAGCGAGCGGCGGTGGTCCCCGCAGGTCGCCGTTGCCGTACACGCGGGGGGGACGCGAGCGACCGCGCCGCACCCTAAAACGAAAAACTAGTTGTATCATCGGCCGCCGTCCCCTATTTATCCGTTATCCCCGCCGCGGACTCGGAACGGGTTCTTTTCCTGTACATAATATTTTATTATGATTTTTTTTCTCCATTTATCCGTATATCCTGCACATGCAATAGGTACAAACGATCGTTATATATTATAACAGCACCCCTAGCCGGTGGTACCCTGCAAACGCGCTCCCTTGTCGCCTCCTCCCCATCGCCACAGCGCCGCAAGTACTAAATCCCAACCCCCCTCAGGAACGTATATTTAGTCCTGGGGCGAGTGGCTATATCCCTCCTCTTGAGTATATATATATATATATATATAGGTAGGTTCCTACCTATAACATACCTTCGTCGGCCACCGTGTCGTAAAACGGTCCCTTTTGTGCAGCTCGTGGTACGTTTCTGTATTCTATATAATATCTGCGAGCGCAATATCATTAGGTTTCGTATGCGATATTATTACACGCACGCATATACCTACGCGTGGGTACCTATAGACAGATGCTATTATATAGTATACCGCGGTCGCGGTCGTCGTCGTCGGCGGCGGATAAGAGCCATTCGCCTGCTTGTGCTCTAACAAATTTTGCGAATCATATTTAGGTACAACAAAAGCGTTTCCACATATAGAGCCGTTTGCCACGCGCCCGATATAAAATTATAATGATAACAATATAATAATATAGTCGTCATGATTACATCCGACATGCGCGATTCGGCCTCCGCCGCCCCGACTGCAGTAGAACAACATAATAATATATGTTCCTACATAGGTATAACTAATCTACATAGGTAAAACTAATAGTACAGAGCCGCAAACAAGTTTTGACACACTTATTTTTCGTATGATGACTGCGGTGATGTACACGAACAGATATTTTAATTGGTTTATTTTCTAATTTTTGCAGCTTTATATAATGTATATATATATATAACAGGTAGTTGCTTGGAAAATTGTTGTTGTGCGCGCGTTTAATTATTGCGATGTACAGCTAGGCTCTGCTCGTGTGCGTCTGTATAATAATATGTTATACACAGGTACGGCGGCGTTGTATAATTATTGTCGTTCGTCTCCGTTGCGTTTTGTTATAGCGTTCAACGACCCGTTTATAAACGCACAAATTACGTTTTTAAAAATTTATAATTTTCCATCACGCCGCGCAGTGTGCATATATACACGCGCATGCTCGTAAATCGTGATGAATAATGGATGTTATTATATTTTATCATGTTGTATTCTATTCTGTACCCACGCTGTACGACGACGACGACGACGATCTATATTATACCCGACACGACGATTTCTTCTGCAGCCTTGTCGGCGAGTAAAAATGGTACTCCACACGTGTTTCGCTCGCAAACGACGAGATACGCTACGTACAAATACACTCAACCATAAACCATAAACCGTTTTGGACACAAACCCAAAATACATAGACATAGGTCCAACGAGTGGATCCCTCGGCGATGTACACACATACATTATATTATACTGTACGTTCGCCACGCGATTTACAAATAATTAATCGACTACGCCTCGGCCGTTTCATTTTTACCCGACGTAACGCGTTTTTAGGGTTCTACACGATATATATATATATTTTATTATATCCCTTTTTTTTTCATTCATCCAAAAACACAAAACGGTAAATCATATCATCTAGGTCTGTGTTATATATATAGACACTGGGCGGATGTGGTACTGTCAATTAAATACCAAGATTAATGGGGTATATTGCTGCGGTATATACCTAAAACCATTTCGGTTGAAAATATCTCCATTTCAGTGCGATGTTGAGAAATCACTTATTGATAATTATTTATGAAGGCAGTAACGTACGGTAACGTTCACGCCTTTTTTGGATAACTCTGAACGATTGTAAAAAAAAAAAATATCACATTATTAATGATATACAACGACATAATGCAAGAAATGCTCTACATTTTCGACCCCTATAACTCCGATTACATTTTCAAAAGCTATATTAATTTTTATCATTGAAATCATAATTTTAGTTTAGTTCTTATAAGTTAATATAAGATTATTATGTCTCGCAATGGGAATATTATTAAGTGTAGGACTTGTTTGTATGTCCCCACACATTATTTAACTAGTATTATAATATTAAAATAAAAATTCGATTTTTGAAAATAATTGTAAATTACAGTGTAGACCTATATAACCCAAAGGTTTTGTTCAAAAACATAATCGAGCCATAGAACTATGGTATGAACAATTACATCAACAGTAACTGAATTGTGATCGAATCAGCTACCTATTGCTAGAAATTGGCAGGTAAGTATCCCATAACAATATTATATTTTATAAAGATTACACCTACCATTATATGTGTTATCTGTTGGACATAAATTATTTAGGATTTTATTCAAATAACAATAATTGTAGGTATAGTTTAGTAGGTAGTTTAGTAGATAAATGTTATTTAGTTAATATATTAAATGTCTGCATTATAGTAATCCGATGGTTAAAGATTTTTGAAGTGTACGATTCAAAACAAGTCCCACGCTTGATTACTCGATATTTTGTTAGTGTATACATAGATATAGGTACGTAAATAATACATACCTATATATATATATATTATACACATACCTATATACCTTATATATATATATATATATATTATACCTTTATATATATACTACGTGTGTTTGTTATAACATTTCAGCAGTAATTTTTTCATACAGTTGTTCATAATAATTCTTGTTGCATAACCTACGTGAAATATAAAGCAAACAAATGGTTTTAGGGGGAAGTGACAACAGTAAAAATGACATTACATTAAAAAGCCGAAAATGTATATATTACGCTAGAAAACGGTGGAAAAGCGAAGGGGCCGGGAAAATAATAACATTCAGCATTTCTAACACTTTGTGGGAATTACTTAATGCCAGGTGGATTTGGCTTTATGTAAATATACAAGTGGGGGACTGAATGGGCGGCAAAAATAAAATGAAAATAGAAGCACTCTTAAGGGGTGATGTTTCAGGAAATCCTGTCGGAAAAACTTCTCGGTGGGGATTTAATTTTTCTTCAGTTTTGTCTCCGTGACAGCTAACAACTATACGAACTAAAATATTACAAAATATAACGCCGCAAATACCCATATATAATATGCTCGTGTTTAGGTATAATACAAATATATATATACGCAATAATAATCACGGAGGTGGCATGGTGTATGTATACACGTTGGTATAAAAGCACATATTTCACGATTGCCGCGTTTCCGTGGCAAAATGCATCCGATGCCTCTAAATTACCAGGAGGGGTGCAATCATAATTGGCTTATCGAAACCCTTATACAATGGCCTTTTAAAAGTCTTGACGATGTTATTATTACTGCGCATTGGAAAGGGTGCGCACGTAATAATATCAAAATTGACCTATACGCACCGCGGTCGAACACACATATACACACGCACATATATACCCTCTCATAATATTATTATGTGTATAATATATATATAAGTATATGACATATGTATATTATTATATCACGCGTTTATATTATATAGCTTATTCTAGCTCCAATTATCGTGTATTATTACTATATTTTCAAAAATAATTCATATCATTTATTAATATTAGAACATTCGGCATACGTTTTCGTTATTATACACAAATTTTGCATAAATCCACCTGTTCATTATATTCTTCGATCTATATTCTGTGTATATATATATTACCTAGGTATAGTAATATATAATCTTTAAGATAATATAAACATGAATAGGGCGTGAGTCAGGGGTGATCAATGATTAATGTTTCCAATCTACAATTTAGGCCAAATAAGTGTAGGTATACCTATATCGAGTATCGATTGTAAATATTTATAAACCTCATTCATATTAAACAAAAATGTAAAAAACGGCTTCAAATTCTTTTCATTTCAAACATATAGTGACCTCGATCTGTGATGTCTCGTCCTTGTTTTATTATGTTTTTATTAATTATGTATATAATATACAACAATATAGGTGCTCGTAGTCTCAGTGTCTATATAATTATACGCTTTAGAGCTGCAACTGCTAATTCACATTACGATTTTGCGACGCCACAAAACATTTACAACCAGTACGGTCGAACATATCATAATATTATTATACCAGAAATCTATATTATATAATAATATGCTCGTATAAAATGTCACAGTATAGCATATAATATAAACTGAAGTGTATATCTTGTATACCGAATACTGATAGGTATACTATACTAGTTTAATTGCGACTCTGCAGACTGCAGTTGAGATAATAATATGTTGAGTTGTCTGTCCTTTTTCACATCATTATAAATACACATATATATATATGGGTGTAAAAGTTCTTGTAAAAGCCTCGGTTTCAACATTTATAAACTCTTCCTTTTCATTCGATCAAATTGGCGCTCAACGACGGATCAATTCGATATTAATAAAATATACAAAGACCACGGAAGCCCTGCTACTGCTGCAGAATAATATGAAAAACGAACTTTGCTCATGAAAAGATAAACAGTTTACATGTGTAATGGGCCAAGAAATTATTGTCGAATAAACATTTGATTTAATTCTTTATGGATACGGTGCTTTTGGTTTGTACATATTTATACTATACACACACACACACACACATACACACACACACCAACTTTAGACCCCTCGGCATTGGGACGCGCGGGAGTCGCGTGCAGGGTGTGGCAGAAAGTCATAACCAAACAATCTCTGGGGGTAGGAATTGATTTTCGTCTCCCCGGAGACCCGCGAATGCGTTAAAAATGAACATATTGTTGTTTCATGCGTTTAATCATCGGTTACTATATATATATTGTATATGTTGTATGAACACACACACACACACACACACACATATATGTGTATACTCACGCGTTTATATATGTATTATATCGCCTGCAACGAACCCGCGAGTCAATGGGGAATTTAAAATAATCATATAAAACGCGTCAAGGGTTCGGAATTCACGTGTGTAATGTAGGGCGCCGGCGAATGCTGCGAAATACCCGTAAGATATATTATTATATTACGTTATTATGAACGATATATTCTAAATGCGTGCGCGCACACAGTGAGGGCGAATTCGCGAGGTTATTCAAATGTGTAATGGAATTGTCGGTGGAATATCGTCGTATTATTTACACTACTATAATACTAGGTACTGCTACAACTGTAACTACTGCTACCGTTGCTGCACAAAATTAAGCCCGAGAGTACGTATATAATATTATATCATATTATTATAATAATCACTATCACGTATTGTAACGTACGCGAGCCGCTGTGAATGCTTCTAGAGCATAATATTATAATATATATATATATGTATATATATATATGTATATATATATATGTGTGTGTGTGCGGTACCTACAGGCGAGGTGCACATATCATTTACACGTATCGAATTTGAATATAAAACAACTTGTCCTTACTGACTCAGATATTGGTTTTAGAGATAGCATAGAAAAGTTTAGGGAGTAAGTAGTTGAACTGCCAAGGTGAAGAAAAATACCAAGGTTAAATCCAATGCAGTTGCCCAGCTAGGTCGAATTATTTCACAAAGGTACACGATTTGTGAGTGAACTGAGATACACAAAATCTGAGATAAACTCAATCTTAGATACATCTATTTGGCATTCCTATATATTATAATTTATATAGGATTTTCCGCAAACCGGATTCCGCCTGCAACCAGGGGCTATCATAATATATAATATGCATTATGGTTTTTTTAGCCTCAAAAGGTAATATACATAGGTACCTACCACAAATGTTGACAATGTTGTGTAAAAAGAGGTATTGGCATGAACAAAATATATCATTTTGAATGTTGGTGAGTTTTAATATTACCATAACGTTACAATGTTACAACGACGTCTTAAGACCTTATAACTTTTTAGAAGAGTACTTACCCAAAAACAACTATTTTTAATAAAACAAGGTGATCTATATTATAATATTAGTATTGATTTAAAGGAAATCTCTATGTCTTGTAGTATAAGATACTGATAAAAAAAAGTTATAACACAAAAAAAACTGCACTAGCTGAATAACAGACAGTATAATATAATAATATATAGATAGGTATTATGGTATATTATAATGCCATATTTCAGCCATATCCTGGACGTTGCCAAGACATTTGCTGCACGGGCGTTTTTCTGGCATGTATATAGAGGTACCTATAATTTTGATAATAATTATTGCGGCTTATATAACCACGTCGGCACAAGTATAATTAATGATAATATTAATAGGTACCTATGCCGTTAAATCAAACTTTGGGTGTTTCACCACTTTCACGCCCTTCCAGCAGCTTTATACACACGTACGAGCGGCATACCCTGCAACACCGAACTTCTCGTGAAACTGCGCAAAGGTAAGTTTTTTTATTTATCGATATAAATTACACGAATATTGTATATAGGTACCTAACCTATATACTACATAGTATAGCATATAGCATCGAGAAACAAAGAAAGCTCGGCTATCGTATATTAGCCATACGAGTATTCAGTATATAATATGTATTATATATTATATTTCTGTTTACAATCAATACACATGATATTATTATTCGATAATAATTGTGGTGAAATGTTTAATATATTATACGTATATCACGGTGTATCGATATGACTATTTATCGTATACCTATTATTGGTAATAACAATGGATTACTCAGGCACCTACCTACCTAAATATCCATTATCCATACAGAAAAAAATTAACTTATAGGTAGGCAACGAAGAGATATTTCATATTCTTCATAATATATATATATATATATATATACCTATACACTATTAGGTATAAATAATATTATATTGTATCCAAGACAAGTATTGTATCCGCAACGAACAAATACGTAGGTACCTAATATATCCGTTTAATAAATATTTTGCTTATCGATTGAGACAATTTTCTGAAATGTTTGTGTACAATGATTGAATATGATGATGTAGGCATAGGTAGTGTACTAGATTATATTATTATGTTATAACAGATACCTCAGTAATATAATATAATAATTAAAATATATAATATGTAAGTACATTATACTGTTTTAAATAAAAATTCTTTTGAAACTACTACAATAGAAGAAACTATGCGATTTACAACTTTTGTCTCTATAATGCTTCTTTATTACAAGTTTAAAATACATTTACGTTCTATAAAGATAGCTACCGGATACAAGTTATGCATTTACATAATATAATAGTGTAGGTATATTTTAATGTGATATTATATATAATATTCCTTATCATATATATTTTTAATGGATTTAAAGTATTTTTCTTTTACTTTTAATTTGGTCAAATTATATTCTTACAACTCAAATATTTAATGTAATAAATTGAATAGCAGTAAAAAAAAAAAAAAAAACCAAAAACGAATAACAATAAGTAATAGATGCAAAATGTAAAAAGCTGAAACCACTATTTATTAAAAAAAAGTATTTATCTATTTGAATCACACAAATGATTATTATTCTGCACAGACAGTACTTAATGATTTCTTGTGTTCGTATTATTGAAAATTTACACACGTAGATAAATATTAAAATATATAAATCTTAAATAATAGTCAACATTTAATTGCATTAACAAAATACATCATAGTTTATTCATATTAAAAAAAAAAAATTGCCGTATACTATATAGGTGTGTAATAATAATTGCAAACAATTCGGAACTGAGGAATTATACTTGACGAAAACAACACTTTGTCTCACTCTCGTAATATTCTAGGCATTATTTCTTGTATAATTTATCACTTCATTTTCAAATGTTTGACAATATCTAGGGAAGAATACAACTATAACAACTGTCTTTGTATAATATATTATACCAACAATACCACGAGTATATGTATATTAAAAAAAAATGTATAATGCCATTACGACAACGTGGCTTTGCCTAACAATATTTAGGAGGTTGGGTATACTTGGAATATATTTCTTAATTTTCCAATCCCTTGCGAAAATGCGTCTGAATAATATGAATATTTAATCGCCGTTTAGTTGATTGATATTATGCAGGAAAACGCATGTCAAATGGACCGTTATTGTCACTTACCACGATTGACGTAAGTACAGTTTATGTATTTACATTTTAAACAAATCACTCCTAAAGCGTTTAACGGGAAATGTATAGTTGTACATAATAAATACCGCTACTATATACATGCCAACCCTGAAGAAAGACCGAAAAAAAGTATAAAAGAATTTAAAATCTACAAATTGTTGAGTTTTTTTTTTGATAAGAGCGGTGATTTACCGTTTCTGTTTATCGCATATATGTATAGGTCTTACGTGACAATAATTCGATCGTATTATATTTCACACACACAAACCTATCGTTTAAATTCACAGAACCGAATTATTGCACTCGCGGGCTTTCTCACATTTTCGGTTTTATCTCCCCTAAAAGTTTCACAAAAATAAATTACAAACATTCCTAAAATATACCACGAAGCAATAATTTAAATCGAATTTCTCGTCGAAACCTTAGGTGTGTACGCATATATTGGTAGTTATACGTTAAAATGTTTATGGGTTATTATATTATATCGATGAAAAATTTGAACCAGCGTCGAGTAAATTTTCATATACAGTTACAGACGAGTCTCGATAATACCGAATCTCGATAACTATAATACCTCGATAAACCTAGTATTTTATGCTTGACACTTGGGGGGGGGGGGGCGTTTGCAAGTTGTGTTTGATGTATATAACTAAAAAAAAATATACAAGTAGAATTTATTATTATTCCTCTTGAGATACAAGTTATCGAGACTCGACTGTATATATATCTTATACTGGTATGTATTTGCACCATAATCCAATTCCGCACTAGGCGTAAGCAGTGGGCAGATATATTTGTACATCATGCCCGTCGTGGTATATCTCTTTTTCCTTCAAATTAACCAGGTAATGAGTTCGTCTATTCGTGAATCGCGGTGACTTTTCCATAATATTATATGTGTATAAATGTATACATATATATACATGCTTTTGCCCGGTCGGCGTGGTCACGATAAACCGTCCGTGATATACCTATATTTAGGCAAAAGAAGGATAAGGAGGGTATAGCCTCCCCCACCAATTGAAAATTCCTGTATACGCACCTTTATAATATACGATACAACTACAGTAGTCTGGTACTTGCGGTCAATAAGATATATATAGCATATCATAACATATAGGTATTTATCTAATACCTATATATTTATTATTTTAAATATATTTCACACAATCTGTAATTCAATTTTTACAATAAGCAAACGTGATGTGTAAAGCTGTAGGTATGATAAGTGGTCGATGCGAGGCTTCTGTGAAGAGTCCATAATATTCATTGATGGTATTTCGTAATATTGTGATACTGTATTTATTTCTTCATCCAGCAGGTCGCTATAGTGATAGAACCCATATACGATAGTCCATGTATGATAGGATTGCGAGAGGACGGTTTCGAGACATTGGAGTGGACACGTTTGTAGAAAGTTTTCTCTACTTGTATACGCTTTGTACTGATGGAATCGAGAGGTCTTGCATGTGAAGAGAGTGCGGTCTGAGACACGCATAAGGGTGCTTTAATGATTTGACAGTGACATTTTGATTGGAAGGTTGGTTAATGCGTTATAAGTATGTAGAGTACTAGATTCTGTACGGACACATTCGGAAAAGCTAATAATAACACGAAGAAGAGTAATAATATTTTACCACTCGTATTATACCCATGCGTAAATACAGTATAATTTAATACAACACGCTCGTAAAATATATTATCAATACATGCAATCACGGTGCCCCCATCCCCCCATAAAATCGTGTGTGAGTGCTTGCAGAAATCCGAGGAAATCCGGGCGATTCGAAACGCACATATATAATAATTATACGTGTGGTGGTAGCAGCAGGGGTGGTTATAGGTAATATATGTGTGTGTGTGTGTGTGTGCGTGTGTGTCTATATATACCACGTATGCCCGCCGAGGACCTCTTAAAAAGGGTCCGTCCCCTCCGGGTCGTCGTCGTTGGCAGTAAAACAATCCGAATTCCGGCGGGCGGGCGAGCTAATTACAATAATAACGGACGAATCGCGGCGGTCGTCGGGGCAAACCCGTCGGCGGGGCCGTTCCTCCTCTCGTCGTCGCCGTATAGTACTCTCCAGCGAGCGTACATTAAATAATATAATATATTATTATGATATTGTATCGTGGTGGTTTTATTTTGTATATATTACACATCTCGTCTACCGGACGACTGTATAGGTACGTGAAGCCACGATAGGGTATACAGCGAGAGAGACTCTTTTATTTTATTTTTGTACCCACTCGAACGAGATCCGTTAAGAACGGAAAAAAGCGAATTGAGAGATGTGCAAGACTTGTTTAAAAAATATATTATAATGCCCGCGTAATATCAGCTGATCTACTTGAGATTTCCCCGCGTATACTCTGTGATTTAAATTTTAAATACAAACTCAACAATTTTAAAAATCCTCCCGATTGCACATATAAATATACATACTATTCTGGGGCCACGGGTCATCCACTTGGACATGGGAGTAGGATTATAACATAGTATAAGGATATTCACATTAAGGCCTAGGACAAAATTCCAGGAATAGAGTACGAAAATGCCCAGGTACAAAATTGATCAGAGAAAAATATGGGCAAACATGTAAAAATGTCATAAAAAAATCGTAATATGAAAGGATAACTATTATTAAATATCTATACTTATATCTATCTTATACTTTTTTAATAGTAGCCTTCATTAGAATAATTAATAATCTAAAGTCATTCGTGTGTTTAACGATGTAGTAATGTATTATTTAGAATATAGGAAATATAGGTATTATTTCAATTTGTATGAAAATTCATATCTATACTTATAGATGGCATAGCTACAAACACGAACTTCAGATATAATTATTATTGTATACCTTTAGGTGAAATATTTTCATTATTATTTTACTACATTGATTATAACTTTTAAGGGTCCCCCTCAAAATATCTCGTCCTTCAAAATATCCCTCGTCCAAAAATATTTATTCCACGTTAAAAATATCCCACTATTATATACCTATAAATATATTGTATCCCCATTAATATTATTATCCTTATTTCATATAATCCCATTTATTAAATTTATCATTTTATCACATTTACCTACTTTTGCACTTACAGTTATATTTTCACAAATCGTTGAAATTTATTTCATATTATCTATATATATAAGAATCTAACTTGATTTTGGAGACGAAGGAAACCGGTTTTGAACCCTCATAAAAATAATAATAATAATAATTAATTAATTACCAATTATTTTCATATATTCACCGATAACGATGTCTTTTTCTTTTTTTTGTTTATTTTATAATCGTTGACCTATAATAATGTACAAAGGTAATAAAAAATAATAATAAATAAAGTTTTTAATACGCATGCGCGCTCCCTTATTTATTCGATCGAAGAGATCGACATTTCTAACTCCAATCGTTCAGTCGTTTGTTGTATAGCATTACTAACAGATCTAATTTTTTTCTCAAGTGTTAATTAAATATATTATTTCAATAATAATAATAATAATAATTGTGAACTTCGTTCAAATTGCATTCAGGCAATTCCATCGTATGCAATTCAAAATGGAGGAGGGAGATATTTAATAACACCTAATACTTGATAATTGTAATTAATAATTCTATAAAGTGTACCCACCTAATGATTTAAATATATTTTATAGTTTAATACAATGGCTTAATAGTTGCAACAGGACCGATTTATTGGAACTCGAAAACAATATTCGTACGAATAATAAAAACTTTAGAGTGTGCAATTGTCGCTTTGAAACCAATATGTTTTTTACTACACAGCGTAAGAGGTTAAGACCAAATGTTGAACCCGCATTTTTTGGTATGTGGTATATATACATTATTAAATAATATATCTGTTTATTATACTTCGCCTATGTTTCACTACTATTTATTATTATAAATGCATATACTTTAGGTGATATACCGTTCAAGTGGGTAAAATTCCGGTCTGCCTATTTATATCAACCTCTAAGCATCCATATTATGACGACGATGATGTTTGTATCGGTGTAATGGATGTAATTTGTCAATATTGCAATGCAATGAAATTCAAAGGTAGTTTATTAGTGTTTACATTTTTAGAATTTTAAAAACGTTTTATATTATTTTCTTAATTAAAGGAGAATCTGCTGGTATGTGTATGTGTTGTTTAAATGGAACTGTTCGTATTCCTAATATCGATGAACCACCAGAACCAATGAAAACTCTTTTGGAAAGTTCAACAAGTATTTCAGAACACTTTTTAGAAAATATTAATAAATATAACAATGCATTTCATATGACCTCATTTGGAGCAGCAGAAACTATTGTCGTAAATGAAATGTCTACATTTAAAATAAGAGGTCAAGTGTATCATTTAGCCGGGTCGTGGATGCCTTTACCAAATACAAATCATAAATATTTACAAGTTTATTTTATGGATGACTAAGAGGAACAAATTTATGTGCGAATGGGTATTTGCAGTGGATTGAATAAAGGTAATTGTATTGTGTAATATATTTGTTGTTTAAAACGTTTTAATTTATATATTTATACATTTAGATATTATAAGAGATTTGCAATTATTGTTACATAATATCAATCCTTTAATTACTAAGTTCAAAACTGCATTGGATCATATTATGCCCACTGATCAATACCGATTAGTCATAAATGCAAATATGGTTCCTCAAGGTCAACATAGAGGTAGATTTAATGCACCATCTCAAGTAGAAATGGCTGTAGTAATGATTGGAGAAGAATATGGAAATCGCGATATAATTTTATCTAGAAAAGACGAAAAGTTACAACGAATAAGTGAAACTCATAGGTAAATTCCTTTTAAAGTGTATACACTGTACATTTTTTCTTAATTTTTACTTATGTGTTTTTAAGGTCTTATGATTCTCTAGAATATCCACTGATATTTCTACACGGTGAAGATGGTTATGCTATTGATATTTTGTCATTTAATGTTAATTTAAATGAATACAATAGTCATAAAACTGTTTCTTCAAAACATTATAGACTGATGGTGAGGCATCATATCTACAATCATTTACATAATTATAGAAAACTTATTAATAAATATTGGGTAAGTAAACAATATTTTTTCAACTTAATCAAAAACATGTATAAACATTATAATAATACAAAAAGAATGTAATTTTTTTTAAGGTTAATATGTATGCCAAAATAGAATCAGAACGGCTTTTATTTATACGGAATAATCAATCAAAATTAAGAGCGGAAGATTATATTCATTTACGTGATGCTATAGAAAATGATGGTCAAGTGAATGACATTGGACAACTTTTTATTTTACCTTCTTCATTTACAGGAGGTCCAAGGTAATGAAATATTTTGTATCTTATAACTTAAAATTGCAACGAAAAATGTACTGTAATATTCATTTTAACAATCTAAAATATTGTACATACTATTAATTATTAGATACATGCACGAAAAAACTATGGATGCCATGACTTACGTTCGTAATTTTGGGACTCCAAATTTGTTCATTACATTTACATGTAATCCAAATTGGATGGAAATAAAAAGAGAACTCAAACATGGTCAAACTACACAAGACAGACACGACATTATCGCTAGAGTTTTTCATCAAAAAATTAAAGTTCTAATGAACTTAATTGTGAAACATCGGATATTTGGTGAAACTCAGTGTTATATGTATACTGTTGAGTGGCAAAAAAGTGGTAATAAATGAATAGTATTATTTAATTATTATTATTTTTCTACGTATAATTATTCATTATTTAAGGTCTTCCTCATGTTCATTTACTGCCTTACTGGTTTGGTTAGTTGATAAAATTAGACCAAATGATGTCGATGATAAAATAAGTGCTGAATTACTAAACCTGGAAAAATCGAAAAATGTAAAAATCATCAAGAAATTTGTATTTATATATTCCCTATCCCCTCCCGAAAACCGCATATTAATCCGATGTCACTGGACAGAATTATTTAGTGTTACCTTGAAAAGGAATCACACTGTATTTATTATTGTTATTATGATTATTAATTATTTATTTGTTTGCACTTGCATTTTTCCATTTGAAATATATATATTATACATTGAACAAATAATTTATTGTTACATTTTTTTCTGCCTTATCTCTATTCTATAATAAAAAGAATAAAATGTACCACTCCAGTGGTTGAATTCTAAATGTAGGAAATATAATTTTCAGAAATTAGCAATAACAATAACTACAATATGTAATTATATTGTATTATTTGTATAGCCAAAAAATAGGCTTATGTTTTTAAATTAAATTATAAAAAAATAATTTCTTCCGGAGGAAGATCGGGCAGCTAGTTATAAATAAACAAGACTAGATATTTTTGAATTAAAAATTATTCGATATACCTACATTTAAAACAATTTAGTAGGTAGGTACTTATGTAAGTCGAATGTTCACAATTAAGAATTATTAACGTTTGTCCAATTTATTGTATATTTTATATATTTTTAGTTTTTACCAAAAGTTCGCCAGATACATACAAGTTTTTCAATTTTTAGTCTTTCTAATCTTATTTCGAATAAGCTAACTATGGTACAGAAAATGGCCATACTAATCTTCTACTCGTATTCTGAAATTCTGAATAGAGTGTAGCGTGTGTTTGGGGTGATCATATTATATTTATTATATTTATTAAATTACGTTATATTAAAGTTCTTATTCAAACGACAATGATAAAGTAAGACAAACAATACAAACATAATTTAATATTATTATTGATAGGTATATGGTTTTTAAGATTTGGTTTGAGCTTATTTGATATTACTTAACTGTCCTTACCTACCTATTTATAATATAATATAGATTTATGCATACTATTATAATATGGTATGTCCTAAATTGCAAATAAGAATTAAGATAAATTTTTTGCTATTCTGGGATATAATATCATTGCAACGCTCATGAGTCATGATGCTATTACCTATACTAAATTGTTTTTAATCAATTTGTTTTTGTCCATGCTGTTTTTGTAGGTATCTATATGTGGAAATTTTTCCCATGGACATTATAACCAACACTCGGTTATAATACAATATCCAATGTACGAGGTACATGTACTCCGGTCGAATACCTGGTAAATAACTCTCAAGTTTTCTATTTTATAGTTTGTTCGTAAATTGTGTGGTTATTGGCGTCGAACCTCCGGGATCCCTGAAATGCAGCATAAATAAAATCGTATCTATAATAGAGCCTTGTAAAATAATCGGTCAAAGCCTGTTTATGAAAAACGTATATGACAGGTATCCGCTGTTCATTAAAAGGGCAAACTTCGCCGGAAATAGTATATGTTTGAATAGGGTTTAGATTAGGTACAAATGCGTTCACAAAATTCAAGTTTACTTGGATCGGCAGGGGGCTATTATTATTATTTAGCTGCAGTGTTCAACGCGATCCGTGAAGTGCAAGTGCCACAGAATACGTAGGTTTATTATAATATTATACTTCTGAAATATAAAATAATATTATTACAACCTATATATCGTGTGCAATTTTATTGACTACATATATAGTTCAAACATGCTTCATCCGATGAATAGTACATTTTACCCAGCACTGCTGTAGCTTCGACGATCCGGAAGTATATAATGTCTTTAACGACGTTTATTTTAAGTATAGTAGTTGGCAAAATAATATTAGTATATATTATTATATACGCTATACAATATTATGTTTACAATTTATTTCTTATAAGTATGACTGTGTGGAAAAAAAATGCTGACATCGAAATGGCCAACATAATCATATTATATGGCTGTACTATAAAATATATTTAAACCATATACATATGGTACATCTACCCTTTTCGAAATTAGGGTGGTCCTATAGGTAAATTGATTTAGCCTCCCGAATAACGCACTTAGATGTATATCTATGTATGCATTGTAGTCGCGCTTAGACATATGTCTAACTGTCACGGACACCAGTGGTGGTTATTTGAGGGGAGCAAGTTAGATATTTTCTTCCGTCTGATTTTAAAAACAGCCAAATTGTTGGTGAAAAAACAAAACAATCATTTTTTTTTAATTTTCAGAAAACATAATAAGGTGTAGATAGGTACTAGAAAATTGTTTTCAAGATATTAATTACTATTTATTATAGTTTATAGTTAAGTATACTAAATAATTTTTTTTTTTTAGTCTTCAATCCTTAGATTGGTTTGCTGCTGTTCTCCATGCTTCCCTATCATTACTCAATTCCTTTAGCTTTTTATAACTATTCTTCCCCATGTCACTCATTAGTTGCTTCATATACTCCATCCTTGGTCTTCCTCTTCCTATATGGCCGATACTAAATAATATATAATAATATAATATGGACGCTTAATACAATATAAATTCTAAAAATAAAACAATCAATATTAAATTTATCTAGGATTTCTGAAAAAACCTCTATAATAGAAGGTGTTTATAAACTTTTGATTTTCAATTACGTTTTATAGTAATTTGATTTGTTCGACCCCTCTTGAAAAGTGTAAAAAAAATATGCCACTGAGGCACTAGACTGAGGTATCCGGTATAACTGTATAAGTACCATAACTATTTAGCTAATTCAAGTCTTTTTTTTTCTATAAAATGAGGCGTTTTTGCCTCGTAGGCATAAGATGAAGTTATATAAGATGGGAGTTGTGTAGAGATAAAAATATAATCAAAACATTTGCCCCTCTTCTAATAAAAACTATATAATGACGCCACTGATAGACACTACAGCATACCGATGGGTACAATATGTTCAATATATGTTCAATATATTCAATAAGACTAATAAGAGTATAGGAAGGTACCATAAATGAGCAGATGCGAGATATATTTACATTTGATATTATTGTATATATTATATACGGTGAAACCTCTCCTAACGGACACCTCCCAATAGCGAACTTTTTTTTCTCGGCAACAAGAACATTTACACTAGTTTTCAATGGGAAAGCCTCCGAATACCAATTTTAATCTTAATTTAAAATATATAATGTCAAAGCGACGACAG
The DNA here is from genome assembly GCA_949089665.1 of Macrosiphum euphorbiae. Taxonomy (NCBI): domain Eukaryota; kingdom Metazoa; phylum Arthropoda; class Insecta; order Hemiptera; family Aphididae; genus Macrosiphum; species Macrosiphum euphorbiae. The sequence goes on along the minus strand of CARXXK010000002.1, from coordinate 101,849,060 downwards.
AAAAACGCGCTCAGACCAGTATAACGATCTGGTTCATTGCACTCGTTATGGGACGATATAATAATATATAAGATAAGATTACGACGATTAAAGACCATTATAACGAAAATATCAATGTCTTGTATGCCAATGTTTCGTTGATTTGGTTAGTTTGTGACCGTTTTAGAACGAAGAGTTCATTAAAACGTAAGCGGTTGTCAATTTGCGAAAAAGTTGAAATTTTAGACTTCTGTCAAAGTAAGGGAATGACGATTTTTTTTATTCTTAAATTATTAAAACTATTATATTATCATTAAAACATTTTTATCATCACCTATTAATTTATTAATATTTATAATAATATCTTATTTTCCATTATTTTATTATTATTACACACAACATTATATTAACCCTTTGTAATTTTCAAAAATGTACCTCCCCTGAATAGAATACGAAATTTTGGTGACCGAGTGTCCCGTATTTAGAGGTTTCACATAGGCATTCAAAATATGTCATCTATAATTTACTATTATTATTATAAATTATACAATATGAGAGACTAGAGTGTATAATATGTTATGTGTATGACAATATGACACTGTGAGCAACGTCGTCGCTTGCAAATTGACAACGTTGCCTGTACGAATATTGCAGTAGGTATATATTATTATATTATATTATAATATATTATTAGACTTTATAGGCTCATATAATATATTCCCCACGATGCGCACTAGTAGCGTTATATTATGTTGTCGTCCAATACACTCATCGTCTATTGTTACGGATATAATATACAGCCGTATATTATGTGTGGTGTTAGTGGACGATGATGTATAATATAATATTATTATTAACCATTATTACAATTGCTACAGGTTATAACTTATATAACCAATCTTGGGGGACCAGCGCATGTAATACAGGAAGTCCAGTAACGAGTAGACCTGTTAAAACGTTAACTAGGTACGATATACGTTTAAGAAGTTTATGTTAGCGGTGTTCCTAGTTCAATTTTCCTTTGGCGCTATTTAAAAATAATTCATTTTATTCAGCAATGTAATAAATTTATAATTATTTATGGAGCATATTTCATTTACATAATATATTATGTTATATACTTATATATTATATTAAAATATTTATACGAGAAGAATGACAAATATTTTTTTTGAAATAAAAACGTCGACATGATAATTAATTATTGAAATAAAATTTTAAAATTTTAATACTCAGTTAGATGAGAAGATGATATTCAGTCAACTATATTTACTATACCTACAGACACCCGAAGATTGGTCGATGGATGGACGGATTATGTGGACGGGACCGTTATTTCGCGGAGATGAAACATTTAAAGGGAATATCATATTATTGTTGTTGTTGTATATTATACATTTATTATTATACTTTGATGGTAAGAACGAGTGAGAGAAAAAACAACGAAACTTCACAGTAGTGTAAACGACGTTAACGCTGGGCGTGCGTGAAATTAACTTTTCACCAATATTTTTTCGTTACGTTTAATGCAGTGCCAATGTGCCATCACCAGATATAATATTATTATTATTTTTTTATTATTATTAAATTTTCGTATTATAAATGTCATTAACTATCAGTCAAGTATGTCAAGTGTATAATAAAAGGTAGGAGAGACTGCGTACAATCGTAGCATTTTTCAAACAATTATTTATTTCTGCCAAAATTCAAAATTTTTTTCGTTTACACTTTCAATTAATTAAGTAAGTTATTACCTTTAGAAATATGTTTGTATTGAATCTTTATTTCCACATGTTGTTGAATAAATATATAACATACAGAAAAAAAAGTTGTTACAATTGTACTCAATACAGGTACCATTGTAACAGCCACTGCCCACTAGGGACAAATGTAACATACATATCTTTTTACTTTTTATTGTTATGAATCTTATAATATATAATAGTTATCTTTAAATAAAATAAAACATAACTTTGGCATACAGATTATCTTAAATAATAAATACCTAGTAACACAACTTTTGACCTTTAAATTATTAAAAAAACTTATAAAATAATATCAATGTGATTAATCTTTGTCACATCAGTATACAATTATTTATTTATATACCTTTATACATAAATTAATCCCACATTATATAATTTATATTTTACATAGATATTGTGATTCTATCTGACTATTATGATCTGATGGATATTTGCTATGTATATGATTACATTGCACGTAAACAATTTGTTTTATAATTATATAAATGTATAGGTACATGAATTTTAATATAACGTAACTTTTTATAGCTGCACTTTTGTAGATATATTATTACCTATATCTCAAATCTTAAGTTATGCACACAAATAAAATATTTATGGGTACCTATTTAATATTTATGAACGATTAAATTATTAATAATTTCACTACAAATGTAACATACAATATAATTAAGATGACTGATGAGCGATGACGTTGCATTTGCAAACATAATAAGTCGATAACTTGTTTTACAGTACCTTTTGTACCTACCTACATGACGTTTTATTGATCTCAAAGTTACAACTTACAGACGACGTTCGCATTATCAATAAAGTAGGTAGGTAACTATAGTAAATAAGAGAAATATAATTAGGTACACGATACACACATGTACCGTTTGACTTTGATGATGAGTCTGATTATCTATAATATATTATATAAGTAATATACATTATATTATGCAGTTATTGATTTGCATTTGTACATGCATAATAGTATTATGTTTGTAATATCAGAATCTCGAATATCCATCTATAGAAATAATTATAAATGTATAAATGCACTTGTTATACATGACACTGGTTTTATAACATAGGTAATGCGCAATATAAGTATATAAAAGATTATCTTTTAACCATTATAATGGTAATATGAAATATAACTATATGAATTATAATTCATGGTAATATTATTATTTATTCATCGCATAGAATGGAGCACAATTTATTCTACTAAAACTAAAATACTTCCTATTCAGAGTTATAAATTCAAAATTACGTCATAGGTATATTATATGACTAATGACTATAGTGGATATTTTGATATAATTTTTAGTTTACTGGCAGGGCTGGAAATCGTGTTAGTTATGGGCAGGCAACTATTGCATCAAAAAATGTAAATTTCTAGTATTCATTAAATATATTGTACGACAACAACTAACAAGTGGGCACGAATAAAAATTGGCCACACAAATATAACACACTTCCACTTAATGAGAAGAGAACCGAGACCAGCTTGCGAACTCTGCAACAACTCACTTATATCCATAAAACGAATCCTCCTAGAATGCCCAAAACTAACCGAAGAAGAACAATTTTTCCACATCTAATATTAAAAGATATTTTAAGTATAGACAATTTTAACTGCTTTTAATAACATTCCTTAAAATAACCAATCTATATAATAGAATTTAAATAGTTACTAAAAATATGTATTATTATACCTACTACTTACACTATTATTATCATTTCCGTTGTACTGTATTTCCTTAATTTAAATATTATGATGATTGTAAATAACATGGAAGTATGTTTTTGTTCCCGGCTATAATGACCATAACGTTGAAGTCGTAATAAATGAATCAAAAAAAAAAAAATCTAAAATATTAACCAAATAAGAAGTGTAAGAACCACGATTTTTTAAATCAAAACATATTTTGTCCTATATAAATTATAAATGCATATTATAACATTTATGTAGATACAGTATTGTAATACGAATCATAAATTAATATATTATTTTCTATTATGATTCCGTAGTTTACGATTATATGACTTAGATGTGTACTATAGTCTATAGGTACCTATATACCTATTATATTGGTACATAATATGATAATATTTAAAGATTATTGACCTTTTATTACGATAGTCGCTAAAACGAATTATAAATGAATGGCTATAATAATAATATGCTTGTCAGATTTTAAACGCATCTCAAACGAGCCATCTGTAATACGTTAGGTAGAGTGCAGTAGGATGTAAGTGAGCCTACAAATACCAAAATAATAATAATATAATATTATTCTTCGTCATACCTACCTATTGCTTTACGTGATCAGCTACAAAAGTTGAGTGTGATAAATAATCGAACACGATTTAAAAACGTTTGGTGGACGGTTTCTATACCTAATCATAATAACCTTGTTAATGCTTTAATATCACGACCACGATGGAAGAATCAATAAGATTTATTATTTAATATGTCTATAGGTATTCATATATTTTTTATCTATCAATATTCGTATAACGGCCGTATCCGTTGATAATAAATTGAGTTTTAGTACTAAGTAAATGTTGTTAACAAATAATAACTATTTACTTTCTGCAATTAAATTAGTTGTAAAATATACAAGAAATAATCATTGGAGAAGGCAAGTTTCGAAAATTATAAGCATTTTTAGCATACAATATATTGTTTAGAAAAAGGAATCAATAAATGTATAGCAAATCAAAGCTATCTTTTTTTTTGGGGGGGGGGGGGTGGCTAGAGGGGACTCTTATGCACTTTTCGTGATTTTCCCTATGCGTTCCTTTACCGGTATGATTGTTTTATAATTCATGGTTTCCCAGTATCTAATAGTTACTACCCGTAATAGTATAATCCGATTATCGTAGGTATATAGACTGTAGGTCACAATTCGCAAAAGTAAGTAACTTATATTAATCTGTTTTGTATATTATTATTATTTGATTTTCGAACTATAGGATAACGAACTTAAATATTGTTTGGATTGTGATTTTAGATTAATACTATATTTTATCCCGCAATATCCATCTACTAATAAAACTTGACTACTCTAATATAGCTAACCAACCAGAAACTTTAATATCTTTTAAAAATGTTTATAGTAATTAGAAATCTCAAAAAGTTGTTTGTCTCACGGTGGTTATCCACATTAATACATAACCACATATTAGCCTGTAATATAATTTATATTTACAAACTTACCTTACCTTACCTTTACCTAACTTACTTGCCCAACCTTTTTTTACAGTGGCCAAAATTAAGATAAGCTTTGACATCACGGGCCAACATTTTTAGAGGAATAGATCGGTTAAGAAATTGAAGAACAGATAAGATTTATTTAGAAAAATTAATGTTTGTTTACATACTTTTTTATTTATTTTAAAACGAGTTTTTATATTCTAAGTTAGACGTTAGTGTTAATACTTACTATGTAGGTATATAAATGACCATTATAAGCTGTTACGAATAACACCAAAAGAAAAAATAATAAATTAATTTTATTTAATTATTTTAATAAATTAAAACAATAAAAACTAAATAAAAATAATATAATACATTTTTTAAAACATTTATCAGCTTGGCGGTTCAGCGAGAAACCCTTGGCGGGCCGTGGGTTGGAGAACCCTGATAGAAAGTATAAACACCTAATTTTATAGAACTCAGTACCTAAGATTTAAAAAATTACATCATTTTAGGCTTGTTTTAATGTTAATGTATACACTATACAGACAAAATCGATAATGATTCATTTTGAGTAAACCACAAAATACTTGTAACTTTCAATAAGTGTATAGCTCTTTAATACAGTTCTAATTTTTGAAAATAATGATTAGAAATGTCATTATTGAGGTTACAACTAACAAACACAGTGAGGTACCGTGTATAATTTGTAATAGGTTAGGTAATTGTTGGTGTCACAAGTCTCTGCTGTAATATGGTTTTAGTTTTTAACATAGTTTTAATTAGAAAACTAAAACTTTTAGGTCAATGCGAAATTCTCATATAAATCAATTAATATATTTTCTTTTTTCCCTTAAACATTTATAAGTTATTGTATAATCTCTATATAAACTCTTGCTTTTGTGAATTACGTTTGATAGAGACCTTAGAAGTTCGTTTAAGTTCGTTTCAAATAAAATTCGTTTCTATATTATCAAAATCTTTCTAAATAATTAATTAATGATATTTCATATAAATAAGCAAATAATATTTTTTTTTATCATTGCACCACTACAAAGTTATAAGAAAAACTCTACATTATCATTGTTCAGAAATCAGAATTTATAGACTATAATTATAATTTAAATAAAATTAGAGACCCGTAGATATTTCTGTATTGTAATTTTTTTTTGTATTCAAACACGATAATTAACCAGATTAGTTGACATTATGTTACTTATTAGTTATTTTAATGTTTAGTAGTGACCCATGAGCAATATTTGAAAAACTTCGCCTAATCTTGTGTATTTGAGATTATTTTTTGTTGGGCAATTTTTGTTTCAGAAAAACCATTTCCGAGGAAGTAAATAAATGCTAAAAGTCTACGTAATATTTAATTGGAAATGGAGAATGGCAATAAAGTTTGTTTCCAATATCTTAAAAATCCAAAATGTTGATTGAGTTGTGAATATAGGTGGGTACTAAAACTAAGTTATAAGAATTTGAATTCAATATTTTTTATATCAATTTCCATCTTTAAGCATACCTTGTGCCTTGTCTGGTACGTTGGTACGTCGGTAGTTACCTAATATTAATATTTAATACATATAATAATAAATATAATATATTATGTTAAGTTAGTGATCACAGGATACAAAGCACATTTAGTTGATAATTTATAACTTAGATTCAAAGCAAAAGTAAGAAAAAGTAATATGATATCAATGTTATTAATATATTCTATATAAAAAACAAAACAAAAAGTATACTGAAAAGACGAATTTTATTGCCTATAAAATAAAGCATATGTTTTTATAAAACGTGTAAACCAGGGACTGGAACTTTTTGAATTTATCGGTATCGGTGCTGCAGGTACTGGTTCTTCAAAAATAAAATAACTGTTCCAGTTCGAATTTGGTTTTTTGATAAAAAGAAAAAAAGGTATCAGTTCTAAAAAAATGTCGGTATCGGTTCCAGATAATTTATATACCTACTGAAAAGTATAATAATTTTAAATACCTATCCGGAATGAGGGCTTAATTAATAGTATGAGACATATTAGAAAACTCATATGATCATATATATAGTTTATAAACAAAACAGTAATACCATTAAATTATGATGAATAAAATAATTTTATTTTTGAACCTAAAGAACCTATTACATTTAAAAATTCCTGTTCGGTTCCGGTACTTTATTTATTAAAATAAAGGTTTCGGTTCTTAATATTTCAAAGGTTCTGGTTCCAGAACTGGTTTTTTAGGTTTGGTTCCTGTCCATGGTGTAAGCTAGTACAATATAAAAGCTTATTATATTTTTTTTTCATGTAGTGTCGCTACATGGGAGCCGAACTGTTTTCACATGACTTGACCCCAAACCTTATAATATTATATCTAAATTATTAAGTAAACACATTATGTGATTATATTTTACTGTGGTAAAATACTATTACCTATTATGGTGGTTCTTGTGTACATTGTTTTGATTAATTGATTTTTTTAATTTGTAATTAATCGACGGGAACTATATTAATTAAAGGGGTAAGATAAACTTAACGTTTTTAATTCGTGACGATTTCGTTTCTTTCGGATTTTTAAAAAGAAACGGTAATACATCACGCCATCTAGTTTTTCAGTCCCGCCGTGCCGGTCGAAGAGAAGTAGTAAGTTCCTGTTTCCCAATAACGATCAAAAGACTTTGTCATGGGGAGGAAACTAACTTGTAAACATGCACTCGAATCACTAAAAACATCATTAAGAATTATAGATAAATGTATTTGTTTAAAACATGAACCTAACAGTTAATAAATTAATTAAAAATGAACCTAAATTAGTTTATCATATTTTTATGGTGGCAAGTTTATCTAATACTTCACTTGGGATTATATTATATTTACAACCCAGTCAACAATGAACAGCCCCAATGTAGCCAAACCATTGAGACGACTCTAGTATATAACATGATAATTATTACACAATTTATAAATATTAAAGTTTTAAATTAACATTTTAAACATATTTTTAATTTAACTACTTACAAAAGAAATAAGGAACACTTAAAAAGTTATAGTTTATACTTTACGATCGTATAAATGATTTATGTTTAAACTGTTCATTTAATACTTATTTTATTCATACAAATATTTTTTTTAGAGTAAAACATATTTAATAAGTAGGTATTTAGTATTTACCTCTACAGCTCTACCTTAAATGTCTTATAACAAAAAAATAAAATAATTTTTTTATGAAAATTTGTGAATTGATATTCATATTTTACAAGATTATAAAATAATATTATTACTCTTATAAATATCAATAATATCTATAGGTGATATAATATAATATGATACACAAGTACCTAAATATCGTTTAACTATATAATATTTATCAAATTTTTAATTTAATCATAAATCGGTTTAAATTTTTAAAATTAAAATCTAATTACTTAACAAAAAAAAAACTGATTTAATTACATAAACTACCTACTCCATAATAGTATGTATACACCGGTAATTTGATAGCCCTAAGACTGAATAATGTATTTTTACTACCTATACGTGAGAGTGTGAGACGTAACATTTCAATTTTACATTTTTACCCCTGTGTTGTACCTACTTAACTAACATAATATCATTACATATTTTCTGGCTTGTAGGAACCAACATATTATTTCAATTTTACCACTACAGCAGGGACGGCTTTAAGTGGGGGGGCCATAGGGGCCATCTTAAAACGAGACATCTTACTCTTTATTTCGTCAAATATTTTAATATTACAATTCTTAATCATTGTATTTCAGGATTTGAACTTTCCAAAAATAGTCAAGACAAGATTCTATTTATTTTTATTTTATTAATATTATATTATATACATAGTACATACAGGGTCACAGGGATAAATACACTGTTAATTTTTACGCTTCCTAAATAATAACTCAATACCTACATTTAATACACTAATTTTTGCTATATTATAATATATACTTGCTGACTAATTTTACTATAGTTTAAATATTTACCTAATAAAAAATATTGCCCCCCCCCCCCTTTAGGCAAATGACTAAAGCCGCCACTGCACTACAGTATAGGAACTAATATTATATATATTATCAAAAATACCCATGTATTAAACATAATATTACCTATTGGCTATTCCTATATAATATTATGATTTACTCTTAGCAGTCTTATATTTTTATCATGGCTGAAGGCAATACTAAAAAGTAAGCCCAATTTCTGCGGGTTTACTGGCCTTAAAATATAAGGAGCGCATTTGGTAATAACTAATAAGGATCCTAAAATACAAATTTGGTTTAGGGAGAGCAACTGGTCCGTGCCCTGTATATAATATGTACCGATGACCCATCCGGTCGATACACTACTAGGTAAGTGGTCGTTCCCACCGTGCGATAATCGTTTGCGGTCCTTTCGTTTTATGTACAGTCGCGTTTCATGTGTAAGGCGTGCGTATATTGCGCCTAGTTATTAAATATACATATTATTATTTTATACCGACTTAACGAGTGCGGTGCGCAGGGTAGGCACTTGTGTGTGAGTGTGTTGGGTGGAGGGGGGGGGAGGAAATAAATAAATAAACACGACGAACCGAAGCTAGTATTAGATTCTCACATTGCAGCTACACCTGCACCTGTTGGAATTATTATTGTCATGTGTTCGTCCGTGGAAAGCTTGTTAAATATAATATAATACGTAGACGGGCATTTATGTAGCTATAGGTAACATACTCGCGAGCGTTTCATTTTTCTCATGGGATACCTCCTAAACACTTCTGGAACGGAAGCCATTGTGCGTCCGTTCCGCGTGTACATTGTGTGCTGTGGCAAACACACACACACACACACACAACGTACTCGCAGCGGCTTGTAGTGTATATTATACGCCACCGGTAAACAGATGTCATACGAGCGAGGCACACGGCCGGTCGGACGAAGACGAGAAGAGCTGGCCGGCTATATAAGTATTATACTTGTGTGTGCATATATAATGTATACGTATTCGTTTATGCATGTGTGTGTGTGTGTGTGTGTGTGTGTGTCTCTCTCTCTCTCTCATACACTCTTGTCGACGGCGGAAACGCGGAAAACCCTACGGGTAACGCCCCGCTGCGGTGATGGTGGCGTGAACGCACACGAAACGGGAGAAGAAATTAATACTAATAACATGTCGATACACACACACACACACACACACTCACTCACGTAATAACATAGCTATTAGTCACAATATGTTTGTATCATCTAATGAACCGCCGCCACAACAACCTTCGACACATGCACGGACTACGGACACCGTCTGTACACGAAAAATATACACACACATATTGTATATAATAATATTATAGATATATATACACCTGTGACTATGTATTATTATTATGGTTATAATTATTATTATTATTATTAGATATCGTTATATACCTATATGCACACACACACACACACACACACACACATACGACAGACATAATAATATGTATTACATAAATGGCCGAGTGTATTTTGCCCAATCATTATTATTTTTTAAACGACTCACAAACAGCTGATACACATGTTTAAGATGTACCTAACCTACCCGCAACATTAATACCGTATGCACCTACACACTTACCTTGTTGCCCGGCTACATTTCGTGTACTTATCCATTATGCCATACAATATAGTTGCCGGACGTATGCGGTGACGAAATCAGCGTAATATTTACAGACGAAACAATAGAGATTGTTATACTGCACATCACATTATCACATGATGATAATATGTTTCATATGTTTTTCGTGTGTGTGTTCGCTACCTATACCTAAATACGAAAATAATAATAGTTAAACCGTTGTTACGCACATTGTCGGTACAAATATATAGGTAGTGTGTGCGGCGGAAATGGGCGAACTACACTATCTAAGCAACATAATTTTTAGATAATATTATTAATATCGCACTACAACATTACTCATCAGTCCTAAGTCCGGCGACCTTAGACAAATCTGCTTTGAACTTTGAAATCATATACTCACCTATATTATATACGTTTAGAATTAATAATCGTATGCACTTACAAATAAAACAAATATAGGAATACTAAGTATATCGGGAGACAGAAAAATACACCATAATCTGTACGACTGTACATATTCTTTGTTATATTATAATATACAATACAAAAAATATTTATTTTTTTTTTATTCTTGGTACCTCATAAACTACTAGGTTAATAGCTTGCAAAAAAAAAAAAATAGTTTCCTTAGATGAAGTTGTACACATCAATAAGTTTTAGAAATGTGATGACTTTGTTGGTGCAATTGTCTTGGATTGGACTAAGGACTTCGAAAAGGTTTCAGGCATTTCTAGACTTTTTCTGGTATCTATATGGTTTCGGCAGTATAGACAAGGACGTGTTTGACTGTAAGATGTTCAACCTAGGTTTGGCACAATACAGGTTCTTCTCTGTGCATAAGATGTCCATGGGAAATACGTAGTCTGTTAATATAATATAACTACTTCATCTTTGTGATTTGATGTATGCGGTTTGGGCCCATGTACATACACAGTACCTACTTGGTAGTATTTTTTATTTTTCTGAGTTTATTATTAGGTGTATGCCACATTATATTATATGATTTAACTAGATGTCTATATATAATGATACTATGTTTATTTCTGAGCATTTGACGTTTGATACAATATACAACATTACCACATAGCCACATAGGTACTTTCATTTAAATTATATTGATTTATACTTTCGAGTGTTCAAAGGCTGAACTATACCTACTCCTATTATTATGGAAGATATTAAATATTAATAAAATGTTATTATAATTTACATCAAAATCATACATCATCTGGGCATGACTGCCTTCATAATCTATTCAAAATAATCTGCTAATTGCTATTATAGAACAGTGCGTATAGGACCGTTACACTGCGCCTAACGCAGCTACCTACAATAATAAATGTTTGAATTTAATGTATATTGAAATGTTTAACTTTTAAAAAAATACCTATATGTTAGTAAAATTTGATCATTATTATTATATTAGTTAATTCAACTGCAACAAACAGTGTGATATACCGAGTAATTTTATTGGCATTCTTGTGTATCCTTTTGCTAGAGAGGTGCGGTGCTGCTAACGTCCGTTTCCACTTAGGCGCCTTTATTTAGTAGGAAAAAAAAATAAGGAAAACACAATGTATATGGTCAAATACTCAAATACATCAAGACGGATATTATCTCTGTGACCCTTCAGACAACCCATTAAGCCATATATACCTACACCGCCCTGAGAATTCATAATTTAATAATATTATAAAGGACATTTAGATGAAAAAAAAGAATAATAATAATAATAATTTCATAATGGAATGTGCGATAAAATTGCATTTGCGAAAAATGTTTTTGAGAATGATTCAAAAACCTTTTGTTGTAACACTTACATTTGGTCACTACCGAAGTGTATAGTGTACATATAAGTATATATACTTTATACGTAATATAATTTTCACGAGCCATGTATAGGCCAAACAGAAATTAACATAATCACCTCGGTTTTTATTCTCCCCTTTATCTTCTAACACGAATAAAAAATATGAGAGGGCGAGCAACCAAAGTCCTTTCATCCCATTTACTGTATATACATATATATTGTTCGTGAATTATGTTAATGCCTATTGCGAGGTACCACCCGCAGTGATTGTATTTGTTTGTTTTTTTTAACACATCGCTTAAATCAATTATCACATTATAAATAGTTTTTGTAAACATTTCAATTTCACGCGTTTTGTGTACGGTTAGGTGTATGATATGCCACCTCTATAATAATATGTTGCTCACAATTAGGTAGTATAGGTGCCACATAAAGACGAAAAACATACAATACCGTTGTGATGTACTGACATAATATTACCTGTCTGGCTACATATTATATAGGTAATCTCACACTCGTATGTACTAGATGTAGGTTGTATTATAGGCACCTACCTAAATCGGGCTATATAATAATATATATCTCAAAATCGAGAATTTAACATTATTTATTTACGCACGGTATATTATATGTGCTGCATATATTATTATATAATAATAAATCATTGAAATGTGCGTATAACCCCGTTTTTTTTTATTATATTATTATTATTTTTTTTTTTTTGTTCCTCCGAAGTTAATCGAAACGGAGAATAATAATGGCCGGACGATTTAGCGAAAGTCCCGCCATCCGGTGTCAGTGTCCGGAAACTTATTTCCCCATTTGTCCCGGGCCACGATAAATTTATAACGGGAAACATTTTCCTCTCTCTCCGTCTCGCCAGTTCGCTTAAACACAGTCTCTCTCTCTCACTGTAGCACTTTCCACCCGGCCCTTTTCCCCCCTCCCCCCCGCGGGTTCACCGACAAGGGTGGAACCAGAATACGTACATAGCGTGAAAGGCCGGTAATAAGACCCTCCTCTCCTTAATAAATATCAAGGATGGCCGCACTGCAAATTTATAGTTTTAGGCTTACGCAGGAATTTAATTACGAAACATTTCACCACAGAAATTATTATAATGTGCGCAGTGCGTTTATGATACGCGACGATTCCCGTGCCGTTTCAACGGACCACGCGATGTTTGTTTAATTCGTTTAGTGTCGACAACACGTAACTAACCTGCAGGCACCATAATAACTGCTGTAGTACAGTTGGATCTTACTTAAAGGTGTAATACAGGGAAGGGGGACTAGAGCTCCGAGAAACATATCGTACCACATATGCGATACACATTTATGAATAGGATGATAATACAAAAAATTATTTATTTTTTAGTTAATGTGGCAATATATTTTGTTAATTATTATTTTGTCATTTATGTACAATATTATGTGCTAGTCCAGCGGTGGCATAATAAACGTAAGCTATTTATTTTTATACAGAACATCAGACACCCATCAACCATCACACGTTATAAAAAAAAAAATTCAATAAATGACTGACGAACGATGGACAAATTCTAAAGATAAAAAAAATAAAAATGATAAACATGTCATAGGTACCTATAATTTGTTTTAAGTAGTCTGAAAAAATATTACGAAATCTATGGAATTAGATAGGTAATCCACCCATTGGACTGATTGGACCCTGCACATTAAGTTTTACTCTATATTCGTTATCCCACCGTTTATGAATGTTATTTTGAATATAACTATATTTAAAAGTTTATTAGGTGTTTTATAAATGAATTCATACTAAACAAACTATTATCTAATACGTTGACACAATCGCAATACTATGTGATAGCCATTGTGATCTAAACATATTATAATATTATATTGTACAAGAGCGTATTATAATAGTTCATAACATTATAAACTTAAAACTACTAAAGTATCGGTTATTATACATTTATTAGGAAAATATTATAATAGGTACAATATAATATCATCAACATTTTGGTGTGCTATTATTTTACAGTCTTAAAATTAATGTATTATTGTTTTATGCTCGTCAGTTAAATTATTTGTTTGTTTCAAAAATCGGGTTAAGCGCCGGAATAATGGCCCCAATGATTTTTATGAAAAGTCGCAATGTTTATCGTTTTGACTGAAATGTTTTTGACCCAATACAATAATATATATATATTGAATATGTATATATATATATATATACTGTCAGGTACTATATATTTATTATGTTCTGCGATGCGTAATACGCGTGTATAGTTTGTTTTTTTTTTACAGCTACGGTAGCATGGTCCACGCCAGCAGTATATATAGGCGCAGAATTAATTACAGGCAAGGCGCTAGTGGAAAGAGGCAGGAAGTGTCATATCCTATATAGGCAGCAAATGCCGGATATCCGGTTCATCTAGTGAAATCCCCTAGTTGCTGTATATACGCTGACAATGTGTATATGAGTATTACTGTATACGCACGCGCTATGTACGAGTGCACGTGTGTAATATATTATTTCCGATGCAGTAGTACAACAACAGCTTCGAATAACAGTTTCGCGTATAACTATACTGCAGATCATAATATAGCAGTTGTACAGCATAGTCTTTACATAAAAAAAAAGCTCTCGAAAATGATTACAAATTAACTGCAAATACTATAATATTATAAAATTATTATTATTATTATAGTGTTGCACAATAGGTACAAGTTTAATATTTAGTGTTCTGTAAAAATATCTGCGAGTCCTTCGAGAAAAATTAACATTTTTCTAATATATAATTTTTTTCCGAAAAAAAAACTCGAAATATATAAACAACAATTATTACAATAAACCTTAGGTATACATTTACCTATACAATAGACGCACAAAATATTATGCTTTAGAGTTAAAGATATGGCATGTAAATTTATGCAAAATTGTACTGATTTCGTTCAACCGGAGATTATGTAATATGCAAACATCTTGATAAAGTTATATTTGGACCATACAAAAATAAAATATTACTCATACCTCATTACCATACTAAACATTATGCCTCAGAATTTATAAGCTATATTGCAAATCATTATTCTCAGCTAAAAATAAAAATGTTTTCTCTATAGATTTCTTTTATCATATCTTGTGAAATTCATAAAGCTTATAAAAAGCATAATATAATATAATATAATTTCACTTTATTATATTATAATATACTAATATATTTACTAACCTACCATTTACGTATATAATGAATGATACCTATACAGTTTTAGTAGTTTTATTTTTTGAATAATATTTTGTAAATTGCAAGGGTCATGATAAAGTTAAATCAATGTCTATCGATAATAGTGTTATTGAAATAACAGTAAATGATTATGCACATAATATTTTCCATAATATTGTATAGGTAATTATTTTTGTTTAGTTACTTACTATAAAATTATTGCTTATTTGATTGTTTTGTTTAAATTTGAAGTTAAATACTTTATCTGTAAAGTGCATGAAATACTGAGTGACCATTATAAAAAATAAACATAATGTATCATGTATAATAGTGTATAGTTACCTATATAAACTATATATTTTTTAAACAATAAATCACAAATAATATTTTACCACGAATTTCAAGTACTTGAATTCACTTGTAGGTATATTTTATATTGTTGATCCAGTTATCTTTTATTATAAGATTATTTTGTCACCTTTTTCACAATGCATAATGAGTAAAATAATTTTCTTTTAATGGTTTGTATCAATTGGAATGTGGAAGGTATTCAACGTAAAATATATAATAATACTAGTTGAATTACCCGGAAAAAATTGTGATTGTTCAACTCCTTTTGGGTGTAACACGCTGTGGAAGCAATGTCTTTTTAAGTGTAAATGATTTATATTTCAATGTATAACCACCGAGAAAGGCGTTGTCCATGAGATTCGCTTGTAATTTTGCTTACAGTATATTATCTGGTAGGTGAGATAAGTAGATCGGAGACCCCAAGAGGTGAGTACGTAAGTCTATAATTTAACTCTATAGAATCAAAGTTATACCAAGTTTGTCGTTTTTACTTAATTCAACCTACGGCGGATTAAAATAAAACCCTAACTTAACCTAACATTACTAAGATCCAATGAATAAAAAAACACAAACATTCTCGTATGTGTAGATAAAGAAGAAAATAAAAATAAGTAAAAATAAGAAAAAAAATTTAAAAAATTGGCCCATTGAACCCGTGGTTCGAACTTGAGACAGTGTGTACTAAAATACATAGAAGTGCTATACTGCGCCAACTGGCTAATTGTATTAATAATAATAACTATTATTAAAACCAATAGCAACCATTAATAAAGAAAAATGTTCATCATAAATTTCGTAATCCCTGTTTGAGCACCTCTCCGGGTTGGACCTCTAGCTAATTTATCCTTTTTTCTTTACCTATCTTCTTCTCAAAGGTCTAATCTATTTCCGTACCAAATTTCATCGCAACCGGATGAACAGTTTAGGAATGCATAAAGTACGGACAGACAAACATTCATTTTTATGTATATATACTACAGCCTACTTTAAATAATTGTTAATTGTAATTCCATCGGCCAGCTGTACAGGTACTTACCTGATAATTTTACTCTTTAGACATTTAATTATAATTAATAACTATAATGAATCTACTCCAAATTTAAACATAATTTACCATTGTAACCATAAAATTTAAAGTAATGAAAGTGAAGAAAACAGTATTTAGATACCTACCTTTATGATATAGTATATTAACATGTATACATATTAATTGTGTTACTTTCCACTTGGTCGCATCTGCCGTCAATGGCAAAAATAAATTGGCGTGCTACATCGTTATTTGCAGATATCAGTCATCAGCATTTAAAAGTACGTGAACAAAAAAAGTATACACAACCTATCCATATAATATTATTATTATTTGACCACGGCAATAAATTAGGTAGTATACTATTATGTAATATAAAAATACAATTGAAATTTAAAATATTGTTCTATAGACTATGAAAAATTATCAAATTTAAATAATGACTTGTTTATATTATATTCGCGTATATATTATTATTATATAATATAAATAGGTAGGTATTTACTAGTTATATACTAATGCGCTCTAACTTAGCAAAATTCCACTAGGGGTGAGATTAAAATTCAATGGGCATAATATTAGTAATTAGTATATATTTAGGTTGATATAAAAGCAGACAAACCTAAATTATTATTTTTTTAAAACAAGTTATTTTGGTATGTATTATAGTCAGTGATGGGCCAGGAGGCTTAAATGAACTGAGATGAGACAATATTTTTTTTAAAAATATAAAAATTCCGTCTTTGTAAATGTATTTCCATGATTATGACTAAAATAGTGAAATTTTGAGAAACTGTTGGATTTTGGTATTGACATCGGTACAGTCATGGAAATTGAAAGGGCCAAAATACAATGCAATTGGGATTTACATTTTACTAACGTTAACATAATAATAAATTAAATAACCGTGATAATATGTGATAATTTATTGTAATTATTCTAATATTATACCTTGTACAGTTGTACATCATGGTTGATATTGACTGGACGAAATATTTTATTATTTTATACCGCAACAGTGTTTATATTGTAGTTTGTAATGAATAAATTAGTGACCAGTGTAATTTTTAATCAACCAAAATTGGTTATATGTTTTAATTACTAGCTTGTTTTATTAAAGTAATCACTGGTGTGTAAATATTTCATGTGCTGTTAGACGGATGTGAAGGGCAAAGCCCCCCTCGGCATATATTGACACCAAAAGTATTTTGCGCCTAGTAAGCTAATTCTCTGGGGGCGTCCCTGATAAGTATACTTTTACATATACAGCTTAAGAATCTCTATTATTTTAACATAGCATATTAAAATGTTTTTATTACAGAAATATTTTATAAGCTACCTATATGATATATTGATATGCCATATTATGCATGACATTAAATTACTTATTCAGTTAATAAAATCCTAAAGGTGACATTAATGGCCATTAAGACCCTCCCCACCATTTGAGCGCCCTTGAACTTATACTACTTATATATCTTGTACACGAATAAAATGTATCAGCATATAAGTTAAATTATCGGTGCATACAGATTTCCTCCTAAAAAAAAAAAAAATGTTCACACTATAGTTGACTCCAATATATTATACTTAAGTACCTTTACTATAGTGGTTCATAAACTTCACTAAAGTGTACCGCGTAAATATAGATGATGAATTTATATACCTTAACAAAACTATAAAAAAATAATAAATATTATTATAACCTGGGTAATATATTTTATATTATATAAATACATAGGTAATATATACACTGCAATTTTTGAATCGTTTAGGAACTACTTAGGTATACATTTATTACTCACCCATTAGTAGGAAACTATAGTAGGTATATACCTACTAGACGTCTAGACCATTTTCGTTAACGATAATAATACGTAAAATACGTTGGGAGGCAACTCGTATATTCTTATAGTCGGAATGCAATATTCGTATTAAAATGATCGACTATTTTAATTTCAGGAGGCAACTAGTATGAGTCTTAAATAACGTATTATAGTATGAATATTTGTTTCGTATAATAAACATACAAATAGCTATACATAGGTAATAAATAATAATCAAAAGATATCGTTACTTACCTGCAGCTGGATAAAACTCGAACCATACGTTTCTCAACTTATTAATAATAATAATAATACAAACTTATTTAAGCATTCCCACTTTATATTCCAAATTGCAAGTAATGACGTAAATGAAGACAAGTCTTTTGGGATACGGGCGATAAATATAATTTAATATTCCCATCTACCGGGGTCATTCAAATGCCTATCTACCTATACCTATGCACATACAAAATGTTTTCTCGTTTCGGTTGTATATATAACTATATATTATAATGTTTGATGTACATAATATATATTGAATTCACTACTAAATCACTCGTTTTCATTAAAACAATGTATATAGAAACTAATTTTCATTTTAATATGTAATGTTCTTATTGTTCTTAATTGCTTAAAATGTTTTCAATTACATAATACGAACTCTCGCTGTATAATTTACCTATATATTATACCTATTGAGTAATAAAAATTAATGTAGTATACTGTTTTGGAACAATAATGTACGCAGTCAAAAGGATGGTAATAAAATGTATATTATAGATGGTGTAGCATATATAACATAAACAGTATGATATATTTATAATATATATGTATATTATATAATGACATAATGCATAATATACGTAAAGTACGTTTTATAAATGCATAGACCAAATGGAGTGTTTGGTAGAGTAACAACTAGGTAAATATGTTTTGCATTTGCTGAATATGAAAACAGAGTAGGTTAAGTACTTATTACTTAAATAAATGTTTACTTAAGTCAGGTATATACAGGAATGATTCTAACACCGAACACAGAATGATACATAATAATAATTCATATTATAATTACATACCTAAACTATTTTTCATTAGCTTTGATAAAGTAAGTATAATGTTTTATTCGAACTTGTAATCTGATTAAGCTAAATAGTTATTACATATTGCTAATTGCTATTGATTTTGTATAGATACTTGCCGGAATTCTATACCGTGCAATGTCTGCAAGGTTTTAATTTTTTTTTAATTTTCCAAATCAGACTTCTTTGAGTGCTTATGAGCATAGTATATACACCTATAATATAGGTACCTATCTATAAAATATTATATATGGGCGCTGTAGTGAAGTGTATACAAATTACACGCGTATATCGATTACCTACTTAAATGCACGTGATGGAACCACTAACCGAGACCTGGAATTTTTTTATTATATACGTCTTTCGTTTTGACATAAGCTATGCTTATGAGCTATGCTCAGAAAGGAAATATAGGTTTCAACAAACTCAAAAAAAAATATTAAAGTCAGAGAATAATGCAAAAGTAATAATATTTCATAAGCGAGTTTATACAGACCTCGAACCTATATGGACAAAAACCCACTTAGGAAGGATTGATTCCGGTAAGTACCTATAATATTATATTCTATTAGACTAAAGTATAAGTTTTCTCTTTAACACCGACCTGAGCGATGGTTGTGGATTGGTTTGACAATATGGTATGGAAAACCTTTTTGTGGTGCACAATAACTATGAAGTAGAAATGTTTAATATTGTTTACGCAACGCGTATTGGAAATGTGAAATTGAACCCAAATGAATTATATACCTAACCATATATTTTATATTATGCTATCTACACCCACCTAAAAAAGATAATTGTTTGTATATATTTGTGGGCCATAGTAAAGGTCAATGCCACAGACATCAGACAGAGTTATAAGTTTATAATTATGTAGTTTTCAATAATTAATTTAAATATTAGATAATATGGATAAAATGGATAAAATGAATAGTATGAATGAAAATCTACAGAAATATAGAGTAGGGACTTGTAGAATTCGGGCATTTTTTTTATACGACTACAAAAATCATAGAGTAACGAATACAATTTTCTTAGAATCGCTGTGAGCCGGTGGCCGATTAATTTTGTAGTGATGATAAAAATGCTATTCAAGAGATAAAAATGTTAAACCTCGACATGTTAGCTTCCACAGCACAAAATCTCCAATAAATAAATGAAAAATAAACGTAACCCCTGTCACGCCGGATATTTTTCCCTCAGATATATTTTCCCTAGACATTTTTTCTCGGATATTTGTTCCGAGGAAATTTTTTCTCTGGATATTTTAGTCGGAACTCACCACACGCCTACAAATAATAAAAAAGTTATCGCATACGTTTTACGTGAATATTGATATACCTACTAAACATGTTGATAACACATGATAATCGACTATTATATTTATTATTTATCACAACGATTTAGCCATACTGACTTATATAATCATAGCCCAATAACATAAGGTATATACCTCCTATAGAGTATGGAATTTATAAGTGCAAATTATTAGTACTGTAATATAATTAACAGTCAATTTAAAAATGTTTTATTTTAAGTAAATCAAAATGCAAATACTGCTTGTCTGAATACAGTTTTTAATAAAGCTTAAAAGGTTTTTCATACATCACAAATTTCTTATTTTAATTCAACTATGTTTGCTCGAAGTTATATCATACATCAAAAAGTTTTTGATATAAATTAAAATTTTAACTGCTATATTATTCCGTTATTTTTTATCTCTATAACTCAATAAGCATATGAAAATAATAGTATAAAGTTACTTAAAAAAAAAAACATAATTCGTAGACAACACCCCTATAGTTCCCACCACATTAAATATGAGGTTATATTTTGAAAAATATACTATTAAAATATAGTCAAACAATCAATATATAAAATTAAAATAATCCGAAATATTCATTAGCAGATGAAAAAAAAATAGGAGTCCATACATATTGAACACCCTATTATAAAGTACATTTCACAAAACGCGTTATACATATTATATACATTAAACATAGACATACACACACATTTCGGGTGGATTCGGACGAAAATGACATGGACGTTTTTATGGATTGGGTCAACAAAAAGGTCAATAAAAAGGATCCGATGAACGAAATCCCGGAAGTTCCGGTCGCATGATGCTGGGCGGGTAAAAATCCTAGTTCCGGTCTGGCGGATGTAATGACTTGCGGTGGACGCACCAAAGCTTTATAGATGACACGGTCCACTGAGGAGAGGCGACAGTCTCTGCAGTAGCAGCAACAGCAGTTTCCTGAAGCACTCACACACAAACAAACACACACACACACAAGAAGATATCGTGGACAAGCGACGACGGTTTTCGTTTGTGTGCGGCGGTATAGTCCGGTTAACTATAGTATATACATAAACAGGGTGGGGGATGCGATCGGATATAGAAAAGGACGAATATGGTAAGGAATCCTCTTTTTTCTCCCCCGGCTATGAACGTGTCCTTTCGAGTGCGCACAAAAATGTACGTTAAAGGGAAATATAATCGATTTTCGTTCAGCTGTCTTATATTTTTTCAATATGCGTACCTAATATTATATACATATAATAAACGCGGCCACCGCCCCTTACTATTATTATTATTATTATTATTACGTATTATATTATAATAAATATTATTATATGGTAATATATATATATATATTATTATGATTATTATGTTTTTATGTTTATTTATGTAGGTATACTAGGCGAGCCACGTGTGTGTGTGTGAGTGTGTACCTACATAATATTAAATATGTAGTATGTACCTAAACGGCAGCGGAATATAGCTGGTAGGTACATTCGGTGGCGATTGCCTATTGCGTGTAAAATATTTCGAAAGACGTGTGTATAATAATATATTAAATATTTCAATACTCGTGTAAAATTTGTGCCGAAATTATGTGCGGTGTCAAGAAAAAAAAATAAAATTACCGTACGCACATTTTGCAGAATAATGCGTATGTATCTATTATTATATATTTTACCCATAGTAGCTGTACACCTTCTGCTGCAGTGCGGCTGATTCGTTTGGTATCGTTTCAAACTCAATTCTTTGTTAAATTTCGGCGGTGCACAGAAAACTGTTCTTATTTTATACACCGACGTCCGACAGCTGATGTATATTATGCTCGATTTTTAAGATATACAACAGTGAGCAATGGGCGTTAACTAACTTAACTAATTACAAGTTAATTTCGTATCTCGACTGTATCTATACCTACTATAGTTACGTGTCAGGCAATATTTAATTTATTTTAAAAAAACCTTTGTAGGTTTAAATATTTGTTTATATTAATTTGATCTATTTAGTAATCAGTTGGCAGTTAGGTACCTATATATAATATATGTTACGAATAATTTGTTCTATTGTCACAATAAGGTGACCAATGTATAATGTATAGCATGTATTTTATATTTTCGTTGTATACCATTAATTTACTAACTGTATTGTTTCTTAACTTTAAACTTTAACTCGTGTCCCTCATTTTAATAAATTTAACACAACTAGTTCTAATTACATATTTTTTTAATAACCTTTAACAGTACTATATAGAGAATTATATAGAAAAGTACACACTAAATATAAAATGTTTTTAATGTTTCGGGCTATGTGAATAAAAATATACTTAGGTATAGTAGATACTAGGTATACAGGTAAATAACTTACATATATATAAATGTAGGTATAATATATATACCTAAATTGAATATTGATATTAACTCGTGTAGGTATTTAGGACATGTCCTTGTCGATAACGTTCTGCTCCGCAAAGACTCCTATTAATTCACAAACAACATGTATCATGTAAGTAATACGAGTATACGACATATTACATATACTTATATCATATTATTAATATATTATTAATTAATTGTTTATTGTTGTATATGTATATTGTTTGTTTTGTTTTAATTTTAGTATTTGTTGAGAAAATATTATTGTATTGAGATTTGAGAGTTATTATAATTTATAATGATATATAAAAAGTATGGTCATCTAATTTCCTAAGAGTATGTGCGAAGAAAAATCACTTTAGTATAACAAGTTCTGAATTCTTGTTCTGATTACTTTTACAAGATTTTGTTACAAAATCTAACCAAAGTATATTTTTTTATAATTTGCAAGGCATTTTGAATTCCAATTTTTAATACCAGGTTCTGAGGTGACGTCATCAAAGCAACGAGTTGATTCTCGATAATTTGAAGTTGGAGGGACTTAATTATACTGAATACCTACTGAGTGTTGGAATTGCTAAGAGATACAAAATTTCGAGAGGGGCAAACAACATATTGGTAAGAATTTTGTCTGTGTTTGCATGTCAGTTTTTTTACAATACTTAAGTTTTTTATCGAGTTTTGAGCATTTTTAAATTTCACCATCCCTTATAATCCACCGAGGAGACTTAAAATAAAATGGCCACGAGACGCTCTTGAATAATAATGCAAAATATGCTAAATAATGTCCATATCTTGCTTAAAAATTAAAATATCGGAATAAACCAACCTGCAAACTTAGGTATTACAATAACACAGATTCTACTTCCTACCAATAAGTTGTTAACAGGCTGAATCACACAAATAATATATTTTTTTTTATTAATATACTTATTATGTGTAAAGTGTAGCAATTTTCAACATATTAAACAAGTTTTATAAATTTTTACGTATACATAAACACACCTATACCAACCTATATTTTATTATTAATTATTCGTTATATGTGGGTAAATGGGCATTCCCCCCCCCCCGGGAATTTTCCCTCGACCGTCTTAGGTTTAGTAGGACATTACTTAGGCCATTAGCTATTTTTTGTTTTGTTTGTAGGTTTTTTTTTGGTAGGGGGGAACACGTGGTTGTCGGCCACTCCGTCCCTTTTTAAAGTTTATTATTGACTAATAATAATGAATTTAATACAATATTATTTATTATCTAATATGAAATTATTTTTTTTAATAAAATATAAATGGCTAAAAATTCTGACAAAAATTATACATTTTGTAAAAATTATTTGAATACTGATTCTTTTGTTATTTCTTAACACATTTTTTTAGCCTTTGTTCATATTAACTTATTTTTTATTAAAACTGTACCTACCAGTTTGGATATTTAGCAATTTAATAATTGCTTTTGAATTTGATTCAAATAGTTCAGTTGATCAAAAATATACATCTATAATATCTTATATTTATGAAAATATTTGATAATAGGTAGAAAAAATAATTTTATATTAAATAATAAAATAATATTGTTAAATAGTAAACACTAAGCTTTAAAAAAAATGGAGGGAAAATGTCCGCATCAAAAATATATCGTGGAAGGGGAATCTCCCACTACACCGAAAACAGTCGGAGGGGGGGAATGTCCACGATTTTATAATATTAATTATTATATACAGTAGAAATCGGTTATAACGAGTTATAACTAAAATTTATTATTATAATTGGAAATTTAATACATAATTATAAAACACTTGAATTAATTTAATTTTGATTTAATTTCTTAAAATAATCTTTGACGCCCGATTATACCGAATTTTTCGTCACGTCGTGACATGGTGGAACGTCTACACGTAACTGACGCTATTCGTAATTTTTATTAACTTGAAAACACCAGAATACCTATGTACGAATAATGTTTATTATTAATAAGTAATCCATATCTACACAACTAAAGATAATGCATGTCAATGATTAATCGACCTAAATACGAAAATAGTTCTTATCTTGTTCGTAGTAACCGGAAGGTCGTTACTCGTTATAGTCAAATTAGCTTTATTTTACTCGTTATAGCCGATAACTCGTAATAACCATACTCGTTGTAGACGTATTTTTAACATGCAATCATATGTGCTCGTGCCGGACCTAACGTTTTGCTTATTGTAAGCAGTATCTCGTTCTAAGCGATGCTCGTTATAGTGATTTATACTGTATAAGTAAATAACATATTCCTATTATATTTAGGATAGAATAAAGCTAAAACGCAAAAACTAAGCTGACGTAAAATTCAAAATTTAGTTATAAAATCAAAGACCATTACTGGTCTGTGTTAAATAATTATGCACTAGGAAAACAGTTTTTTAAATAGTGGGATTAAGCTCCTCGATACCAATTCGAGCAGTGGTTATAACAATATTATGTTACTAGTTTACTACCTACCTACAAGTTACAATAATACAATATAATATATACATATATCATATTTGTATTAAAATAAATAATACATTGGTGCCTGTGAGCAGTGGTGTTTTGAAGAAGAATGAGAAAGTTAAATTGTAAGACTAACTAAGATTAGGTAGGTACCAGTTGCCGCTGATTTCCGTTCAGGTTAATATTATACATTATTATTATACATTATAACTTATAAGCAATGTCTAGTAGTTCTGTGGACTGCCACACACATGGGTATCAATAATAATTAATAGCACGACTTATCAGGAAGTAGTGGTACTGATAATACGCTATCATTTATATAATCACTACATTATCTCATTTTTAAAATGTCTTACTTATTACGAAAAACCAAACACGATGTTTTAATACAATAATGAATAAATTACTTTTAATAATAATTAATTACATTTAATGATGAATACTATTCAACTATCATTACCAATTCTCAAAGCAACATTTTTTTAATTTGTTCAGGATTTCAGAACGTATTACTATGCTCTCATTTTTATGATTTTCCTTTTTGTTATTTATGTTACTTGTTGGTGACTTCTCATCAACGATCAACCATTTATCATTATCTGTGTCACATGGATATTTTAAATGGTTCTTATGCACTGCTCTGTTACAACTATTCAGGTAAATTACTAACAAATATTTATTTATTTTTGCTCCTAACTATTTGAGATGTAACTAGGGCATTTGACACCTGATAGTATTTATTACAGTCTACAAGTGGACCTTTGGCACAATGACATTTCATGATTTTTAAATTTCATATACATTTTAATATTATAAGCCCACCTTAGGTGTTGATTGTATCCAGCTGTATTTTATAGCTACTGCGGCGGCACCGCCAAGACAGTACAATTGTACAGACACCACTGCAGTGAGTGCGGACAGCAATATATTATTAAGTACATTCAAATTTAATACAATTATAGCTTTAAAAAGAAACTGTAATAACGATTGCAACAAAAATTATAGGATATATTTTGTAGATTAATGTTTTATCATGACGGAAGAATTATCTTAGCTTAATTTTGACTAAAATGTACACAGAACTTAATAATTTTTTTCAGTCTACATCACAGTAAGTTGTTGATAAAACTATAGGTGATAATGGGACATAATAATTCTACCATTTACTTTGTGGTGCAGCAAACAGTTTTGTTGTACAGATTATAATATTCCAATATTTTCGTATCTTCAAATGTACTATTTATATTATAAATTTCTTATTTTTATTATTATTCTTATCTATCGTTACTAGCTAGTAATAAAGAGTAAATTCTAATGTAATAAGATTTTTTAAATAAATATCTGCTGTCAAACGTCTACTTGCAGTAAATACCACTATACCACCTATGGTAGGTGCCAAATGTTTATTTTTTATTTAAGATAATCCTCAATAAGACGTTACACTAACATGTATTATGCAAATTTGTGTTAAACGGAACCAATTTTGTTTTTTTTACCTTAATATTAGACTGAAATGACATTATAATCCGACTCAAAGGTAAGAACATTATCTAGAGCACCTCATAGGCCTTTATTAGTGTTTTAATTAGTCAATTATTTGTAATGTTACAAATTAAAAATGCTCTTACTCACTATAAAATTCAGTGTTGTAAGGTATTTGAGTTGAAGTATTCAATTCCTTTCTCCATATTGAATATTTGTTCAAATACTTTTTATTTTGAGGTATTTGAATGGTATTTTAAATATTTATTTATTTTTATTCTTTTAATTCCTAATTTGTTTCTATTTATAATCCTTGGTAAATAAAAATACCGCACCTTCGTGGTTATCCTTCAACATTACAACAATAATATATTATATATTTATCATTTATGGACAATTCAATATCGGTTTTCATTGATTTATAGCTTAAATACATTTTTTTTTTCAGGAATCAGTTTATTGTCAACGACGATCTAAATGATACATTGGTACCAGAATTAGCTTATTAAGTTAATAGCAAAATACGAGGCAAAATATAAATTATGCAATAGGTAAGTTTTTGCTTAACAGCTATTATACTTTATAATTAAACAATACAAAAATGTTATTACTAATTATTAGTACCACCTATTTACCAAGAAAATGGTTATCAATATTATCATTATTGTTAATCGTTGACAACGATCGATGACGGTGTAGGTACTTATAGCCTTAAACTAATATATAACTCTCTGTAGAGAAAAGTTCATTAATTTAGTGCATTACTAAAAAATAACTAACATGACTGATCAGAATTTTGATTATTGAACGAATCATGTTTTTAAAATGCAATAAACAAATTTTTAATTAGGTATAACAAATTATATCAGAACTAAATAGAATTTTTTTGTATCTAAAGGTTATTTCAAATACTTCACTATTTATAGTATATGGGTGGTATTTTAAATATTTTCTTTTAAAAGTGTTTGAGTAATTACTTAAATACTTTTTAAAAGTATTTTTTACAACACTGATAAAATTTAAATTCATTACAATCTTAAGAGATTACTCAGATTAAATTTTATGATATAATGGATTCACTTTAATATAAAAAGTTAGCAACATAAAATTTTTTCTGCTTAACATATATTATATTAGAGCCAGTTAAGATGTACAAACAATTTCCAATTTTTTTTTTTTATAATACACATAATTGGCATTAAAATTAAAATATAATAAGAAGCCTATGAGATTGCCTAGATAATCATCTTACCTTTAAATTAAATATACATAAAATACACATGGAATGTAATATATTTTATATAACAAGCATTGCGTAACTAGTTTTGGAAAATAATGTAAAGTGCATCAAAATCCCAGCCTAGCTATAATTATGAATTTTCTTATTCTAATAATATCTGATTTGTATTGAATTTAAAAGTAGCTGATACACTTGCTATTATTAACATTGTATCTTAAAAAACCTTATAATGTATTTATTATCAAATATTATTTAAAATTGTATGATGCCTCTAGTTGTTGATACTTGATAATATGATCCTGACAAATCTAACACAGAAAACTATATAATATACTTAAAACAAATTCTTAATATTTGATTAAGATAATACCGAGTTTCTATTAACTTCATAAACATAATTATTTATTTGTTTAATGGCAAATAATAATAATAATATACTTATATTAATGTTTACTTTATAATGAACACATATTCAAAAACTACCATTATTTTTTTGATAAGATTACTATGTGAATAGCCCATTTGGAATTTACTAAACTTTGCTTGTTCTAACATTTTTTCACTCACAAGCTTATTTATTTCTTTTTTTACCTTGTATTTTAGTTTAAACAATACTATATGATGTCAAAAATAGGTTTAAAATTCCTTCTTAATACACAATTTTTTGTTAACATGGTTTCTAAATCAAGTCATCTAAACCATCTACACCATCATTGATATAATCACCAGTATTGAGTGTAATTGATGGAAGTGAGTCTAATATATTGTTACTTAGTAAAATTTGATTAATTTGAAATATGTCCCTTCAGCTTGGTACAGTTTACCCTATCATTTGCCAGACTCAATTTTAGAAACTACTCTAGACTCACGTGGATTTTTTTTATAAACGAATCCAATTAAACTGTTTAGTCTTTCATATACCAACAATTTTCTCAATATATTTACTTTTTCTGATGTAACTAAGACAAAACTACTTTATACATTAATTATTGGTACCTATATCGAAAACATTTTAAAATACATATCTTTATATATCAAATCCCGAGATTTCGATTTTTATCTTTTTGTTTTGCAACACTGCTGGCACTAGTCACTGATTTCCTACATTAGATTCTGAGAGGGTCAATGTATGTATTCATTTTACAAGATATATTTTTTTTTTTTTTGTAGAAATAATTTTTCGATGCTTTTGATATTTTTATTTAAGTTGATTAAAATCAAACTATTGTATATTTAAACAATTACAGTGTTCTGTCATAGACCAGTTTCATTCCTCCATACAACAGATACAAAATTGACGGTGCTTACAACGTCACCCCCATTTTCTACAGCTCCATAGGCATAATACCAGTTTTATTAATTATTCATTATTCTTTTAACAGGAATACAACAAATACTGGCAGCGAAACCCTGACATTTCAACAAATACCAAATCGCCGTCTTCAAACTTGTAATCAGTACATAAAAATAAATACGAGTTGGTATGTGCTTACATAATATAAACATGATTAGTAAAGTAAAGTACTGTTAAACTTTAATTGGTGTCTGTGTGTTATTTTAGCAGAAGCCGAGAAAACACTTGACATCGTTTGCAGTAATACAAGTGGCACTGAAATGAGCGATCTTCCGGGTAGTTTGAAGTTGCTGGAAGACGATAAACCATTCGCATGCAACATTTGCAACATGTCATTCACTCAAAATAGCCATCTGATTAAGCACCAGCTAACACACACGGTCGTGGAGCCGTACCCATGTGATATTTGTGACAAGTCGTTCACTGATAACAGTCAGTTGATGAAGCACCGAAGGAACCACATGGTTGAGAAACCGCACTCGTGTGATTTTTGTGACATGTCTTTCACTCAAATCAACCATCTGAACAAGCACCGGCGGTCACACATGGGTGATAAACCTTTCCCGTGTGACATGTGTGACAAGGCGTTCGCTGATAATAGTCATCTAACAAGACACAGGCGGACACACACAGGTGAAAAGCCTTACCCATGTGGCGTGTGTGACAAATCGTTTGCTGATAGTGATGGTCTGACGAAGCACTGGCGGTGGCACACGGGTGAAAGACCGTACCCTTGCAACATGTGTGAAAAGTCATACGCTGATAGCAGTAGCCTGACGAAGCACCGGCGGTCGCACACCGGTGAAAAGCCGTACTCGTGTGATGTTTGCGACAAGTCCTATTCTCAAAGCAGTCATCTGACGAAGCACCGACGGACACACATAACTAATAAACCTTTTCCGTGTGATGTGTGCTTTAAATCGTTCACTGATAACGATTTTCTTACAAAACACCGGCGGACGCACACTGGCGAGAAACCATACCCATGCGATGAGTGTGAAATGTCGTTCGCTCAAAGCAGCAATCTTACAAAGCACCGGCGGACGCATACTGGTGAAAGACCGTACCCGTGTGACATCTGCGATCAGTCGTTTGCTGTTAGCGCCAGCCTGACTAAGCATCGGCGGACGCACACTGGTGAAAAACCGTACCCGTGTGAGGTGTGTGACAAATCTTTCGCTGATAGTGGTAGTCTGACAAAGCATCGGAGAACGCACACTGGTGAAAAACCTTATTTATGCAACGTATGCGATAAGTCGTTCGCTATTAATGGTAATCTGACGAAGCACCGCCGGATACACACAGGCGAGAAACCTTACTTATGCGATGTGTGCAAAAAGTCGTTCGCCGATAGCAGTGGTCTGACAAAGCATCGGAGAACGCATACGGGTGAGAAACCTTACACTTGCGAAGTTTGTGAAAAGTCTTTCAGTGATAGCGGTACTCTGAAAAAGCACCGACGAATAAAGCACACACAACCGGAGCAGCCAAACATTTCAAAAGATGCCACGATCCTGTCCGGCGTATGATTGAGCCAACAATTATACTTCCTATGTTATAATACTAATATACTATAGTTATATTTATTCGATAGTATAGTCAGTAGTCACATGACTGGTGGATACAAGAGGGGAGTATATGGTGATTCCAAGAAATTATAATAGATTTGATGATTTAATGTTCTAGTTTTTAAAAATTTAAGTATATTATAATATTGTATTGAAGATTAAGAGCTGTCATGGTAGCATACATAGTGTTGAACTAGATATTAATGATGAATACGTTTTAATAAGAGAAGACTCGATGTATAAGAAGTCTAAAGTTATAATTTTTAATAAGTCCATTACAACCTTGTATGTTCACGGTAAAAATATATTATGATTGCCATTTATAACAAATTCTATTTAAATTTAAATTTAAAAGAAAAATTATAATTATGTTGAAAAATGTCTTAAAGAAAACATTTATTTAATCTATAGAATATTTTAAGAATAAATATTTGAAACACAGAAAAACAAAAATCTTCAACAGACATTATTTGTTTTAGATTAATGCAGTGTTGGGTAAATTACTTTTAAAAAGTAATGAAATTACGTTACTTGTTACTACAAATATTTTTATTTAAATTACAATATCGTTACCTAAAATTATTTTTTTCACTTTATATTATTTAATTTTCATTAATAAAGTATAGTGCATTACAAATAAAGTTACTTTTTTTTTTATCATTGTAAACAGTTATATTTTTTTTTTACCAAATCAAATCAATTTTATTCAATTATTATGTATACATAGACCTAGTCATAATAGACCTAATTTGTACAAATGTGCTATCAGTAAGTCATTAATCATGATTAATTTTAATTGAATTTTATTTTTAAAGCGAACTTTTTTCTTTCTGGTAATAAGGTGATAACTTTTATTCCTGGATTGTTTAATAATATTGTTAAGAGGATGTCAGCTCATTATTTGTTTTCACTCTGGCCCACATGCAACACAGACAAAACGCTTGTAATCATTTTTTTTTTTAATCATTTTTTCTATGTTTTTAAGTAATCTTAGAGTAAAATCACCTATTATTAAAAAGATAGAAAATAATATTTTTGAGGGAATGTCATCGATTTGTCTGAATATTGTCTCAAAACAATTTAAACATCATTTAAATGTACACAATTTTTTTGTTTATTTTGAAATTCAATTAAGAATAAAATATAAAATTGATATGTCATTCTCTCAAAAATATTATACTCTATCTTTTTTGTAATGGTGATATTACTCTAAGATTACTTAAAAACATTGATAAATTGATTCTGTGTTAATGTGTTTTGTCTATGCTGCGTGTGAACTAGAAAGAGACAATAAATAGTGCGCTGACATCCTCTTAACTTTTATTGGAATCAAAAATAAATATAATTGATTTTTAATTTTTCTGAAATATCCTAACCGCTTGTTTTTGTAATACATTCAAAACTATTATTTGAATAACGTGGAAAATAACGCATTAGTGCGTTATTTCATAAAAATTAATTTAAAAAAAGTAATTTTGTTACAATTGCGTTACTTTAAGTAAAATGTAATGAAATTACTGCTGCGTTACTGAAAAAGTAATTGCGTTATGTTACTACCCAACACTGTAATCCCTATAAAATGTAGTGCTTGTGACATAAACAACTACTTTTGGCCTCTTAAGCCGGGTCCCACTACACGGTGTCGTGTGATTTCGTATTTTTATGCTTATACTAAAATGCAATACCAATGATATTAATATTGTACCTGATGATAAAATAATATAATTGTATTTTAGTTATCACTTTTCCGCACATAAATGTAACCACACGGTCATAAGTTGAATATATTCAACTATGCGGTATTATTTGTTAACTGTGATTATTTTACACGTCACGGTGTAGTGTGAACCCGGCATTAGCCATCGATGTATTATTAAGAGTTATGGTAGCATAGGTACTCTGGTACTATACTACTATTATACATTTTTACTGTAAATTAATAGATACATGTATTATTAAAAAAGTTATACATTTTGATGAATTAATTAACTAAGCCTTGTAAAAATATCGAAGAACAATGTAGGAACATTAGGCATATTATACTTGAACATCCATCATTTATTATAATTATAATAATAAAAACTAAAATATTAATATCAATTTTTTGTTAATTATTTAAAATTTTACATTTTAATATATTATTAACAAATACTTTCAACCTCTTAATATATTTTATTAAAAATACTTCACTATTTAAATTTAAAAAAGGTGGGTAAGTGGATGTCACTCTGCTGTACAGTAGGTTACAAGGGGTAAATGTATAATGGATTGTATTAAACTTGAATTTAATGATATAATATCATTGTATAACAAAAACGATTCTGGTCAGAGACACAGAGACTATCAGTCTGGATATTTTATATTGTTATTTTTGGTATTATAATAGTAAGCTGTAGCCTGTAAGTTGAATTAATATTGTAATATTATAATTTTTCATTAGTTTCTATGGTGATATACAAAGCGTTAGAAATTAAAATACAGTTTTTAACGGTTTTTCGTATTTGTTGGTGGTTTTTCCTGTGGCATTAAATAACTATTAATAAAATCGAAAAATTACCTTTGTAAAGTACCATCTTTATCCAATTTTTCTAAAAGATAAGCTACTATATGTTGAAATCGAAGAACACCTTCTGGCAGAAATTTTGTTTACAGAATAAAATAAGAAATAAAAAATAAAAATAATAAAGACCATTGTAAAACCACTAGCTTCCCCTCACTCAGCTCAGTCGCTCAGAGTCTATACTCTGTTCAAAATAAGATCGTGACCCGGCGGCCGAGTTGTGCGCATGGGCGTGGCTTTGTTCCGTGGCTGCGCCCGACGCGTCGCTGTAGTGGGGACGGCATCTGGCCATATGTCTGACCGCCGCCCGACGAAAACTGGTCGCCGCCGGGTCACGATCTTATTTTGAACAGAGTATAAAATAAAATTACATAATTATTTTGAATATTTTTACTATCTGAAATTTTTTGAAGCAATTTCTTCTACCCATTTGACAAAAGTACCTAACATTTTTTGTTGGCACTTTTTTTTAATGATCGCCATTTATTTGTATAACATACAACTATTTGTTCCTTCTTAATCCCTCTTTGGTATTCTTTTGTCTTGAGAACAGATAATATTTGATACTGCTGGATTCAAAAGTTTGTATACCTATACTTTAACATAAATTCCAAACTACTCTTGAAAAAATATTAGGTGATAACCCTTATAAATTATAATCCAATATAAAACAATATATACTCCAACAATTTTGTTAATTTTAGAAACTAGTGTGATTACAATATTAGTATAATAATTAATTTTGTTAACTCTACATAGGTAATGATATAATTCAATTAAAAAAATTAATCTGTTTAAAATAAAAAAAATAGAAATACCTTATCATATTGACAATATGGGACATTTGCCATGTCATTTAAGAAATGCATTTTGTTGATTATACAGATATATGTATTTTATACATGAATCGATTATTATTAATTATCAAGCCTAATATAAACCCCCCCCACCTAGTGGGACCCTGACTCGGCTGACTCTAATAGTAGTACTATAATATAGTTATCATCTATTTACCATTGATTATGGTTACAACTTACAATACACAGGTAAATAACAAATAAATAATTAATTATATAAATTAAAGATGTTTCTTTTGTATTAAAAAATATATTTATTTTTATTGAATACCTACCTAATATACCTAAATAATTAGAACAACTTAGTAATAATAAGTTGTAATAAGTTGTACGTGTATTATTACACGTAATAATAATACGTGTACGGTGTACCTACCTATCTACTATTCTACTCTTTGAATAGGAAATAACAAAATTCAGTATAAGTACCTATCTAATGAAAATATATTA
This sequence comes from Macrosiphum euphorbiae, assembly GCA_949089665.1. NCBI lineage: Eukaryota > Metazoa > Arthropoda > Insecta > Hemiptera > Aphididae > Macrosiphum > Macrosiphum euphorbiae. The sequence continues at coordinate 101,813,553 of CARXXK010000002.1, read as the reverse complement.
TATAATAATACTACCTAGTACCTATGTCCTATACAATATATAACTATTTACATAAGTATTTTTCAATTATAAAAGTTATATATTCTAACCAATATTCATATTTAAATATGCTCAAAATAAAAAAAATTTTTAGTTATCATTTTTTTATCACAGATAAAAATTACAAAACTTTTTTATTCAGAAAATGTTATATTCCTATGAAATATTAGAACAACTACTTAAATAATAATTTAATTAAGTTCAATGCTCATTAAATGATACAATATTAAATTATTTTAGAATTTCATAACTGAATACTATCATTGGAGATAGGAGATGTAATTATTAACAGAAATATAGACATCCTACTTACGACCTAGTACGTTAATCATTACCTACCATATCACGCATTAATGAATAACATATTTTTGTGTTGTGCCAGAATAATAATTGCAACATTTTGACTTTAGGTAACCTTCAAAATATAGCTGATTATAAGCATCGAAATAATACAGTTATTGTAAATATTTTATTATTTAAATAATTATGATAATAATCATGAATTGTATTTTTAAACATTGTATTATAATATATATTAATTGTAATTATAGTTAGTTGTATATTTTATTTTTATGTTCTGAGTGGAACGATGAATGTATTGATTTTACAATGATGTGTTTTTTTTAAAATTCTAAAATTTATATTTTTAGTGTTTTTGTATACGATAAGTAGGTAGTCGAAATAATACATCGATTTTCCACTTCAGTATCTTGTTTGATTGGAAAGTGAATATTGTTGGTGCATTGGAGAAGTAAAAATTTAAAATTCCTAGTAATTTTCAAAAGCGCCAAGAAAAGAAAAAAAAAAATTAAGGAAAAACGGGAATTTTTAGGCAAAATCAATTTAGGTTTTTGGTGTAAGTTTAAAACAAATGAACGTAGATACATAAAATTATTACTGGTTGTTTATATTTGCATTTTCTATCCACTTTAAAATTTTCAAAATATTTTGATTTATTTTGAACTGCTAGGGACATTTAAAGGATTCCAATTTTATTAGTTTTTTTTTCTATGAATGTCAATAAAACTTTATTTGTTGAGTAAAAATACTTGAAAATTTAATACAAGGCTCCTACTATATTGTTACACTGACATATGAAAAATATTAAAAATCCTTAATCACATTTTTTTGTTTTAAGTATTTAAAGTTCAAATATTGACAAAATACTTAAAAATGACGAAAATTTGCAAAATATTTCTAGTTAGAAATTCATAAAAATTTTTCTTTTTAAATCTAAGATATGAAAATGTAATACAAGATTCCTCATAAGTTTGTCTACCTTTATCAAAAAAAAAATGTCTACAAGAAGCTCAAATTAAACTTTTATGAGCGTTTGAAATTCAAATTTTTACAACATTGGAAAAACACTCGAATTCTCATGTAGCGATTTCCTTATTTTGTTGTAATTCAAAAACGAATAACTGTAGATACTTGAAAATTTTACTGAATGTTTATATTAGCATTTCCTACACACCATACAATTTTGAATATATTTTGACTCTTTTTGAGCTGTTTACGGATATTTTCATTTTTAATTTTTTTTAGTTTTTTCCTATAAATATCTATAAAATTTTATTTGTTGGGTAAAAAAACGTGAAAATTTAATGCAAAGCTCCTGATATATTGTTACAATTGCAGTTGAAAAATATTAAAAATACATACTCACAATTTTTTTTATAAGCATTTAAAGTTTAAATTTTGACAAAATGTATCGCATTTAAAATTTAATAATAATTTTGTAATTAAAAATTTATAAAATGTTCAACTTTTATAGCTAAGGATTGAAAATTTAAAACAAGATTCCACGTAAATAGGTTATAGGTATAATTTACTTTATTCACCTTAGTATCATCAAATATACTTCGCTCAGATTCGTTTTTCTTATACCTACAATGATATTATATCATTGAATTCAAATTTAAAACCATCCATTATACAGTGACCCACTTTTTAACTACTGTACAGCAGAGCACCTTTCTATTATATGCAATTATACACTTAATGCTCTTATGTAACAATTAATATGTTTGGTTGTAGGTAGGTAACTTATTTTTATATTAAAACTACAACGGTCCACCAATATGTTATTAAGAGAATTTTTTGGTGATTTATTGTAATTAACACTAACTAATACACTTTATGAATAGAAATAAAGGATATGATGAACCAATGTATAATTATATGTTACCTCATAGAGATTCTTCATAACCTGATAAAAAACGAATACCTATTTAAACTTTAATCTGTGGACAATAAGATGTTTGTGGATGATTAGTGCTAAGATACTAGTTTTTTTTTTGTATAGTTTTAATTTTTACGTTACGGATACAATTTTTAATCTTAATTGAAATGTTGACATTTTACTATCACAGCTTATAATATAAACGCATAATTGTATTTAATAACAAGGAAAACAGTGCACCTACCTAATGCTTTAATTTTAACTCAAAAAGTATATAATATACTGTGACGATCAGAGTTGGATGACCATTTGACCATCGTATTTGTACACATTAGGCTGTAGTGATACAAATTTTGCTTGTGCAAAAGCCCACTTTGTCCCGTGGGTCCAAGTCCGCCGATCGACGACAATACCTGCCTGGTGCGACAAATGCACACACGCTCCCCTCTTTCGTCTCCATGGACTGGGCCACTAATTACGTGTATAGGGATATCGGCCGATTAATTTACGTCTCCACATGCTCTCGCTCTGTCTACCCATTCCCACTGTCTCTGTCACCTGTCGTCTTTTTCGTGCGTTTGTGGCCGACTAAGACGACGGACGACACTTTCTTACCATACGCCGGTCCAAGCCAGTGGCGTAGACATGATTTCTGAAAGGGGGGGGGGATCAAAAAAAAAAAAAAAAGGACATAGCTAATGGGAGGGAAAAATTGGAAAATCCCCCACCCTCTCAAAACTTTTTAACCCCCACGTCGGGTATCTGACCCCCCACGCCCCCTTGTCTTCGACACTGGTCCAAGCGCAATGTTGGAGGAGTAGAGTATCGCGATCGCTGGAGCGCCATCGGCCGGCACATATTATGGGAGCATGGTGGTAACGTACCCGAATTTGTATATATATTATCTACTTAACACCATGGCCGTTATCCCTATTATTATTGTCATATTGGCTGATTTATTATTATTATTATTGACATATTGGCTGATTTATATTATTATTGCCGTATTAAATATAAAAAAATCCACGGCGTTCGACCTTTTGGGGTCTCGGCTCGTGGTAGGCGACCTGACTCGACCAAATGACCCTCGGGTCATGAGCAATATGACTCGAGTTGTCACAATACTTTAGAAAAAACCTTATGACTAGATTTTGCATCTTTTTTTTTTTCGAGGCCTTGTCATCTGAGGCCATTAGCCTATGGAACTATGGGGGGAGGGCAGAGGCGTTCTCAGGATATTTCAATGGAGGGGGATGAAAAAAATGGTTTCAAAATAAGCCGTAAGGGTTTTGCCTCACAACTCCCATATTATAATAATGAATATTAAAAAAGCGGGTAAGTGGATGTCACTCGGCTGTACAGTAGATTACAATAGTTGGTCACTGTATAATGGATTGTATTAAATTTGAATTTAATGATATATCATTGTATACGAAAAACGATTCTGAGCGGAGACGGTTTGTCAGTCTGGATATTTTATATTGTTATTATATTTTATTATAGCCTGTAAGTTGAATTAATATTATAAGTTACGATAAAATAACTAAAATCATTATTTTTATTTTATTTGTTTCTACGGTGATAAACAAAGTGTTAGAAATTGAAATCACATTTTTAGCGGTTTTTGAAATTTGTCGGTGAAATTGTAATGTGTCATTAAATAAATATTGAGAAAATTGAAAAATTACCTCTCTAAAGTACCATCTTGATAAAATTTGCTAAAAGAAAAAATATACTATAATATGTTAAAAGCGAAGAACTCCTTCTGGTAGAAATTTTGTATGCAGGATAAAATAAAAATAAATATAAACAATATTGAAAAACCAATAGATCCCTCACTCCGCTCAGAATCTAATAATGTTGATAGTAATATAGTTGATAATATCAAATAATCAATTCAAGTCATATTTATTGTTCTTTTTATTTAAACTATAAAAGAATGTTATGAATCAGTTTTTAAATTTTAATAGAGCATTGTTGGTAAAGATTAAAAAGTAAATACTTAAGTAACATTTTTTTTTTCGTGTTATAAATATAATAATGTATAATACTATAATTGATTTGCATTTTCGTTTTTGATTTCGTAATTAATTTTTTTTCTGTTTTTGGGATTTTTTGTTATCGTTTTTTGTTTTTGTTTTTTTCCGTTTACTAACGTTTTTTAAAAACGTTTTCCATCCCTGGTTTAAATTATTTATTTTATTTTATCACTGTGGTGTTATCATTGTGTATCTTACCTTTACATTTTTTCTGACTCTGGGAATGGGTAAAGTTGACGGAGTGATTGTTTACAAAAATACAGTACAAATCAATTGTAAAGCGAATTACCTGTTATATGTTATAATTATCAGTGATAAATAATAATACTGTTTATGGCTGGTGGAATAAATAATCACGATAAAGAAAAATAGCAAAAAAAAAAAATAAAATAATAACTACCAAGTCAATATTGAAAACACAAACACATATCAAAAGTAGACAAAACGTGTATTACTAATATGTAAAAAAAATAAAGAACCTTGGGGGGGATCTATCCCCCATATCCCCCCGTGAGAACGCCCATGGGGTAGGGTACTGTAGGTTTTGAACACGTGTATGTTTGTTTTGGCAGAATTTTTAAGTGGGCACCCGGGTGGGGTCCGGAGAGAGAGATACCGTGGCTGCCTGAAGAGTAGGGCCACCCGTGGCCGAGTTCGAACCGGCGACGGTGCGTGTTGCAACCGACGCCTTAGTCCACTCGGCCACTCCGTCCCCCGATTTGCTTCTATATGGGAAAAATCGTTGTTTTCTTGGAATGAATGTAAACTATATAGCATTATAGCCCATATATAGGTACTGAATTTATATCATGTTTAACTGGTAGATGTAGATAACTACTTTTGTACGCATCTTGAAATATTATATTTAGATAGTAAAACTTATGATCTATTATCAATTTTTACAATATTTACAATTACAGTATTTATGGTTGTTCTTTTAATTTAAAAATAATAATATTTAAGTAAACTCAAATAATATATTAGGTATAAGTAAATACCTTTTTCGGGGTGCCACCTTTGGATGACTTCCCCCTCCCGCTAATCATCCCCATCCCATTTACTTATTGTAATACATGTAATTATAGATTGTAAATAACATTTTTTGTTCAATAAAAAAAAAAAGTAAATACCTGATATTTTTAAATACTTTTTTTTACTTTGGATAGAGCTGTAATTTTATTAGAATCATTAAACATTTTTTTATGCATGAAAAATTTGATTAAATGTATGCATATTGACGTTACGTTTATAACCATGAATATTAGAATATACTCTAGTCTTCATGTTTATTACATAACACATCAGTAGTTGATAATGACATCGAAATAGATCATTTTTTAGTACCTATATAACATTTAAGTACCTAGGTACCTACAATCTATTGACACAAGGTAATTATTTTTCAACTTTTACAATTTTATTATTAAGTGACAAGTGTACCTATAATGACTTAATGTATACCTACTGCTTATCAGTTTAAATGTAAAAAACATGTTACACCTGCATTTTGTTACGTAGATTATAGAAAATTTAGAAAAATGCAATTTTTATGTATATAATTATTATAGATCGATATTTTTAGTAGCATTTATGGAATATTAAAAAAAATGTATAAATCATTATATTATTTAAAGTTATTTATTCGACAATTTGGTTTTTGGTAAGTATAATATTAGTTAGTCAATTTTCCATACTCGAAGTGACGAAGGTATAAAACAAACACAAGTATTAAGTTTACGTACCGTACTACAGTAGGCATAAATTAAATGATTAGCGTCCCTTCTACCACGTCCACATCAACAATTACAAGTTATTACGTCCAAAATAGTGTTGGTAATAAATTATTTAGCTATAAACTAAGTACTTGGTTAATAAAATTTTGAAAACGATATAATATATTATTTTATACGAACACTCACACTCCCTTTCTATTATGCATAATATAAAATATAATAATATAATATTCCTCTGCGATGTTCTTGAAATCGCTTATTAAACCGTGCTTAATAGTATACCGGACGTACACGATTGCAATCACCCCGCGCGTTATACCCTGCAAGACTAGGCAAGTTAATGATTTCCTTTTAACTCAGTTAAGTTAAGTTAATATGCACCAATAACAAAAAGTTTAAAGTTTAAAGTTAATTTAACTATATGTTAAGGCAGTTAAATTAAAAGTTAATACACACTTTTTGTTTACTTTTTAATAGTTAAAAAAAAGTTAATTTGTTTATACAACGCTAGCGTACTTAATTTTTTTCCAACCCAAAACTAAATTATAGACTATAGTGTTTATACTTTATACAGTATTTCCATATAAGTTAGATTCGAATGATATAAATTATTAACTTTAAACAATTTACGATACATATTTTTTGACATAAAAACGAAATAGACTGAAATAGTGAAATATAATTAAATTAAAAACAAAATAAATTAACTCAACTTACTTCTTAAAATGAAAAATTAACTAAGTTAATTAGAAAAAAAAATCTAGTATTTTAACAGTTAAGTTAATGAAAATCCAAAAGTAACTAATTAAGTTAAAAAGTCAAAATAAAATTAACTTTAACTTTTTAACTCGTTAATGCCCAGCCTTGGCTATACCTCGGGTAATGACCGAAATGGGTGTGGACCATAGAAGTGGTTCCCCCTGTTTTCGAACCACATGAACTATAGTTGTAAAGTATATATATTATAGTACCCACACGTATAGTATTATTGGAGCGCGCGTGTGCGTTTCGCGGTCCTCCACCGAGCCCTAGCCCCTTTGGAGCAAACCACTTGTTGAATGGGGCTAATGCTGCAATGCACGCATAAGTATTATAGACGCACTATACATTGGATATTTAAACTCTCGCACACAACCCGGATCGGTTTTCCAACGGTTTCAGTGGAATGAAAATAAAATAATAACATATATATATATATATATATATATATAATATTATAAATAATAATATACAATATATACATGCGTATGCGTATAAAAAACGAGTACCTGCGTACTTATGGGTACTTATACGTACTTACTGAGTACAACAAAAGTGGTTTGTAGACTGTACCTATATTATATTATACGTAGTGTTTGAAGTATGAAATATTTCACAAAAACGTGAAATTTTCTTAACACAAATAAAAACACATTTTTATATTTCTTAACACAATGTTCAGTGTTCTAAAATCTAATGTAAGAATTCAGTACGTTTACAATATACATGTATAATATTATATACCTACTTGTATCATTTAAACATTAAAATATTTAAAAATTTTGAATACCATTTTAAATGTATAATACCAAAGATTAGGTATACATATAGGCACCATACAATTATGAAGGTAATTTATGATAATTATATAAGTATAAAACTTATTTAAAAATAAAAAAAATTTATGAAAATACTGAAATATTTCACTAGTTTTAAATTTGAAATTTTCAAACACTAATTATACGCGTTGTATTTTTATAGCAAGTGTAGTCGCGCCCACGATAGCTCGTGACATCGAGGGCCGGATGCCCGGATCAGGTAGTAGTCATCTGGTTGTAATAAACTAATATATGTACAGTGAAACACTGAAACCTCTAAATACCGGACAGTCTTGGTTACCGAAATTATGTCCGCTATTCGAACGGTTCAGTTTGTATACATTTTGAAGTGTATTCCCAAAAAAACGTTCGAATTGAAGTGTCTACTATTTAGGGTTGCCCGTTAAGGGCGATTTCACTGTATTATAATAATATCAGTTATATAGAATAAAAAAATATAGGTAGGCAATACAGCTCTGTAGGTATATAATTATAAGCAGATTATATAATTACAATTGTTTTTCATGGAACCGGCGTTCGTCTTAATAGTCATCAAATAATTATAACTATAGCCTATAGCCTATAGGTAGGTACTAGGTAAATGGTAACATAATAGTTATAGGAACATAATATAGTTTATAAATTACAATTTGGCCATAGTGCCTACTGCTCATAATATAATATACTGAACTCAATACAGTATGAGTTAAGAAAAAAATTGCATTTTAATTGAAAATTTAAAATATATAAAGACCGAACTTTTGATTGTTAGGTGATTACAGTTTAGGTTATTATAATATCTAAATTTAAATTATATGAAAAAATAGATAAATTCAGATATTATTTGACTAAAATTTTGGTAGGTATAATATGGTAACTATCATATTACATTTGAGGATTGAAATGGGTATTATAGATATTTAGTTTGATATAAATTAAAAGTTTCAAGAACCCACAAATAATATTTTTAAATTATTACAAAATAATTAAAATCGTCATTCTTCTTTTAAATGTATAATTTCGTCCAAATTTGAACTTAAAATGTTTATAAAAATTTACTTAGTTTATATAATTTTTATATTTTTTTGATAAAACATAAACTATTTATGAGAATCTTTTTTTTAAATTTTCAATCCTTAGGGTATAAAAATTGAATATTTTATAAGTGTTTAACTTTAAAATTATTTGTAAATGTTCGTGGTTTTGATGAATTTTGTTCAATTTTTAAATGAAGTGTCTTACAAATAATTTTAAAGTTAAGAAAATATAAAATTTTTATAGCTAAGGATTGAAAATTGAAAAAAGGATTCTCATAAATAGTTTATGTTTTATCAAAAACCTATAAAAAATATATATCTAAACAAAGTTAATTGTTATAAACAATTTAAGTTCAAATTTGTACGAATTTTACTTGCATTTACATATATATCTACTCTATATACAACTGGTCGGGGTAGATTTTCAGACCACAGTAACTTCCACGATTTCTTAATATAATATGCAAATTGAATTATTTATTATTGATTGTAGTAGGTAGTAGGTTTATTAACTGTACTTTATTAACTGTACTTTATTAAAATGATCATTATGATCGTAATTATGATGATTTATTATTATCATTAGACATTATGATCGTAATGAGCGTACATAAAGTTGGGTGATAAAAGTTGCTGAAAACGATTCTTGACGGTTTGCTTTTTATGCGGTTATTTCATTCGACATTGTTGGAACGTTGCTGAGACGTTGCAGGAACGTTGGTGAGACGTTGCAGGACTGTATACTGTCTGACCGATCAGAACACATGTAACAGGAGAGTATGCTATGATCGTGTGACCGCCGAACGAGTGGCTAAAACTGCCGCCGCCGCCGCCGCCGAGGTGCTACCAAAATCGAAGAACACTAGCGACTAGCGCGTGCGACCCTGGTACACGGAGTCCGTAACGTATACCGACCATGACAAATAAGATTATTAGATTTAGATTTATTTAGATTTATTTGTCACGACACGGACTAAGATAATACCACAGAATATGTATAATATATAGATACAACAACCAGTGGTGTCCCCAGGATTTTTCAATTTGGGGGGGGGGGGCTTGAAAATTAGTTACATTTTTATTTTGTCAAGTCTAATAATTTCAGATAATTTCTAATAATTTGAGGTAATTTAAAATGTTTGTAACTTTTCAACTTTTCTGGTAGAAAAAATGCTCTGATCATAAGCTTCGATGCCAAGTGTATGTTTTTGGAAGCAAATTGGATCTAGTTGGTACTTTTAGGAGGTCGAAATTGAAAATTCTCAGTGCTTTTAAAAACAATTGGAGAAAAAAAATGAAAAATTATTTAAATGTTTGGTTATACCGTCTTCACTTGGATTGTTTTTGAATAATTAAATTTTTTTTCTATATAAATGTCAATAAAAAATTATTTATCCGGTCAAAAACCTTAAAAATGTTATACGTAAGTTATTTTATTATAGCTAAAATATTAACGATACATAGGCGTAGTGTTTGAAAATTTCATGATATTTAAAAAAATGAAATATTTCAGTATTTTGATATATTTTGTTTTATTTTTAAATAAGTTTTATATTTACATATAATTGTCATAAATTACCTTCATAACTATATGGTACCTGTATGTATACCTAACCTTTGGTATTATACATTTAAAATGGTATTCAAAACTTTTAAATATTTTAATGTTTAAATGATACAATATTATACATGTATATTCTATAAATACTGAATTCTGTCATTAGAGTTTAGAACACTGAACATTGTGTTAAAAAAATAAATAAATTGTGTTTTTATTTGTGTAAAAAAATTTCAATGTGTCACGTTTTTGTGAAATATTTCATACTTCAAACACTACATAGGCACCATGGTTATTTTTTATAATCATTTAAAGTTCAAATTTCGTCAAAATGACAGTTAATTTGTAGTTCAATACTTATAAAATTTAAAATATATATAGCTAAGGCTAGACAATTTAATACAAGGTCTTTCATACAAGTAGTTCATATACTTTTACATAAAAATTACAGATAATTTATGAAAATTGGTATGCAAATACAATGTTCTTTCAAAAATGAATTCATTCTGGTAAGACGTATATGAAATTTACTTCTTGCTTACTATAGTTGACAGTTTAACTTGATTAATATTTTTTTGAAAAAGTAACAATAATACGGGCAATGGGGGTGGCTTCAGCAATCAATCAAGGCATAATATCACCAATAGAGTATGTCATTAATTCAAAATATGTTTAAAGTTTAAATAATTTGTTTGACATTACGCATTTTAATATTACATAATAATTTAATGATTTTAACATTAAACTTACAAGAAAAATAATACCTATTTTTTAATTATTTCTTCCATTTTTAAATTTTTTTAATGCATTGGCATTTAGGCCACTGGCTGACAATTATTTAATTTATATAGTTCTTATATAAACCATTTACATACCTAAATAAAAAAACAATTGATTTTATTTAAAATTTAAATATTATTGTCAAATAAATTAAAAATATCAACAAGTTTCTTTTTTAATCATTGTTTACGTGAATCTTGTATACAGAATTATTCGTCTTAAAAAAAAAGGTGGACTGGGTATTGCAAATTCTGAAACTAATATAAAAAACTTGAAAGAATTTAAAATACAAATTAAGAAATACCTAATGAGGTTTTTAGATGGTCCAAAAAAAAAGACTTTCATTTTCATCTGAGTTCACGAAAGAAGAGCGTATAATTATTCACTCGTAAGATTTGAAAATAAACCAGTTTATATTTGTTTGGGAAAATAGTATAGTTTGTTTTTACTAGGATCTGTACCAATATTGGCTTAAGGGCTAAAAGTTATGGAAGTCAAGCAAACAGGCAACTTGTGATAGTCAAAATACAAACTTCACAGGAAATTTTTTATGAACTCAAAAATTGTAGCAACTTTGAACATGATTGTTATATATTGATACCGCCACTGCATGAAAGCAATTACGAACAGTGTAGTATGAATTTATAAACCTGCTTTTTTTTTATATATATAGATTTTAATTGATACCTACAACATTGCAATTGATAGTTTTTTATTTTATATAAGATACATATTTTTCTATACATTTTTTTTTATCGATATTATTTATTATATCATTTTCCCAGGATAATTTACCTAATATATAACTTAAGTATATCATTAACTTGTATTATTTTTATGACTAAACTGTGCTATGTCCTATGTGTTACCTTGTTATAAATGAGAAAATAAAAATAAGTTTATGGTGCTCTATACTATATTTATCTCTTATATAATTACTGAATAACAGAAGTGTAATTATTATTTGTATTCAAAATGTGTAGTACATAAAAAAATAATACTAGCATAGATTTAATAACACTATACATTATGTAACACCAATGCAATAATTTATTGTTCATTATTTTGATTTGACTAACTAGTGGCACATGTTGGCAGAAGGCAAGTAGATACTTATTTCCCAACTTCTGCCACAATGCACCACTAGCGAGTCAAATCCAAACCAACATAAATAAAACAACATAAATAATGATTGTGTTAGCTTTGATAATCTATAGTGTTAGGTTCGCTCTGCCTAGCACCGGTTGAGTGCCGTCTCTGCCTGTTGTCAATCGTCTTAGAGTTTAATTCTGCCATTCGGTTCCGACCAGGGTAAGTAGTCGTCGTACAATCGATTGACAATTGACAATTGGCGCACACTGGAGGGTTCAAGGGTAGCAGTTGCTACCCCTGATTTTTTTGGTGGGTGGGTGGGTGGACCCCCTGGCTCCAAAATATTTACATCATGAAAATTCTATTACGTATAAAAATATTTAAAATAAACTATTGAATAATTATAGGCTAAAGCCATTAGTCTATTGGCCAATATAGAGGTAACCGAATTAATTTGCTACCTCTATTTATTTTTGAGTGTGCGCCACTGAGTCGATTGTACCACGATGATTGCCTTGGTCGGGTTTCCTAATGTCGAATATATTTTGTTCATATTATGACTTATGAGGAATGCCAGCATCGAACTTCAAAAGTACAAACCAAGTAAGTCTCGTCGTTTATTGTCGTGCGTTTCCGTGTTGCTATCGACAGTTGGATTTAAGTGTTTTTTTTACCGATGCCTAAATAATGTCTTGATCACGTCATTCGCACTATTTCGCGGCTTATCCTATCAATATAATATTTAAAATCGTATCCCTCTTATAATGTATTGATTATTATATTTATTTGTTGGCAGTGTTCACACGTGTACAGATCAATATGGGTCGAATAGACTTCAAGATGGCCGCTCGATACTTCGGGCCGCAACGCACTCACTCTCAAAATCTTCAGCGTCTACCTCCGACCATGCGGTCACGGTAACTTAACCCTCTACCCATCCACTTTCATGCGCATATTTCAGAATATGTGATTGTCCTGTTCCTGTAGCAGTTCTACGCCGAGGGCAACCGTTTTTATGCGCGTACATGGGGTAATCTAAGTGTCAATTCGCCACAGCGTTGGCACGTTTGTTTTCATCCGATGGTCAAACTATGCGGCTATGGGATAAAAGTTGGAGTGCCAACGCTGCGGCACTTGGACTGCTTGATGTGCCCATGTAAAAACGTCTGCCATTGGCATAAGCTACATCAGAGATACGAGTGCAGAACAATTAGATGATCCGCAGTGTGCACATGAAAACAGATGCGTAGGTACCGAGTTTAAATTGTCCGAATAAACACACCACAATCAATGAAAACGTTGTTTGCCGTAACCTCAAAATATATTAGTAATTGTAATTCAATAATATTTATTTTTTTTTTTCAAATGTCGTCTCGAACTATCGAGCCAGACAGTTATTTGAAATTATTAACAGATTATATAAATATGTATTTGTTTTTGTAAAGTTAAATTTACTTATGGATATTTTTTTGAATATTCATAACATTTTATCGGTTTTTTAATAAATGCATATTGTACTCCATAATAATATTGTTTAAAAAATGTATTTACTCATTTCTTCACCGTACTTGTCGGGTATGCAAAAATATTTAATTTTATGCCATTAATGTGTCATACATAAAAATTAAGAACTGTTATAGTTATAGTTATGTTATTTCATTTAAAAATTAACTGAATGTAAATATTTGTGATATTTCATTTTAATATTGGCAAGTACGTAATTTTTTATACATGATGATTGATAAGTTTTGTCATTGGTAATAAAATATACTATACGTGGATTTTATTCTGGATATGAAAGTGTCGAACAGTCGGCTGTCCAGTGTAACATTTTATCATTTTATCATTTATAATAAGCGGCAGTGCCGGCGCTAGGGGAGGACAAATGGGACATTTGTCCAGGGCCCCGTGATTTTTAATTATCATCTTGATACGAATACCGTGGTCTACCGTCGTATATTGCATTATTCTGCCTGCAGCGGTCGCGTACTTAGATATTAAACAATTTATTATTTTATTCAAACATTTTGATGAATTAATTTATTTTTAATTGATGATTTTATGTAGTTGTTAAAATAAATGTAAATTAATAAAATAACCAGCCCTTATGAATTTATTAGCCTACGATTTTCCACTCAAAGGTTTAACTGAAACTCACGCTACGCCAATAATTCTGTGCTGAGCGAGGTTTCATCAGGAGGAATCGCACTCGAATGTGTTGTCTCCGTTTACTCAAGTAGGTAAGGTAAAGTGGGGTAAGTGTGACGCAAAAATGAAAAGTTAATTTTGAATTTGACAATACTTTTTTTGTTTTTAACTTAAAGTTGTTATTGTTCCATAATGTAACACCTCTAGATATACATTATTGGAATTTATAGTCAACAAAGTTATATTATCACTCACCTAAGAATAATTTTTTTTTTTTAATTTTAAAACGTCACACTTGCCCCTTTTCATGGGGCAAGTGCAAAATCGGATTGTTTTTGCTATTAGTATTACATGAAATTATATATGGGGCAAGTGAATAACAAAGATAAAAATAAGCTTTAATTTGATTTTTGTTTCATTAAAAAATCTTGATTCATTAAGAATTGACAGAGCATTATTTAAATTTAATTATTTACCTATATTATATATAAAAACAGTACTTTTTTTAAAATCCTGATTTAAAAAAAAGCTAAAATTTCACTACTCTCTGAGAACCTAAAGGCTATTACCTATGACCAGGGCCCCGCAATACCTAGCGCCGGCACTGGAATAAGGTACCTACTCAACTTAAATATTAACATAATACCCAGAATAGTTGAATCATACACTACTGTTGTAAGTTAACTGAAGTCAGTGATCAATGATAATATTAAAAAAAGTTCCAATCGGTTGTTGTTTTTAGAATTTGTATTAATTTTAGATTTTAGAAATTAAACTATACGAGATTATGATACTAATTATTATTATTATTTTTACACATTACACAAAGTCTATTAAAATTTTTATATCCCCCCCCCCCTTAAAAAATCCTAGATACGCTTCTGATCGTAAGTACATCGTTTGAGCATTGTCTGTTTACCTTCACCAAATGGATTGTATATCATAATATATGCGCATCAATATACTAAACAAAGAAGGGTATAAAAAATAATTGTTGGTTGACAAATTCAATAATTTTCATAATTCACAATTCACATATTATTATAATACTTAAATAGATACAAACAACTAAAAATAATTTTAATTAGTTCACTTTAATTTTAGGTAGTCATAAATCATAACTATATGAATGTACATAGGTAGGTACATATATTAAATAATCATTTAGATAATGAATAGTTTAAGAAAAAAAATAGTAGTAAGTTTAAATATAATAAAGATAGTACATAATAATATAGTACATAAGCACAAGTTTTCGTTAAATTAGAATTGTAAGTTCAAATACTACCCACATCAGTCCCTAAAATATCCAAATTTTCGTACCTACTACACACATAGTCACAAATCGGTCAAATACTCAAATCTAAATTATTTCTAGATAAGCACTAGTATACTATGTACCACCTTTCACTTCTAAGCTGATAATAATAAAAATAGCTAGTTTCAATAACAATGAATAATAATAACTATAATACGAGTATAAGACGTAACAACCTAAAATATTGTTTACTGTGTGTCTGTGTAGTAGATAATAATTAAAATGTGTTTTGGCCAAAATCCATTAAAATTTAAAAAAAAAATGTGAAGATATAAAATTGGTTATACATAATATTGTTATAAAGGTTTAATTAGAATAACGCACTTTTAAATTTCGTACTACACAAAGTGTGTCGTAGGCAGGGGCGTATACAAGGGGGGAATGTGGGGGTCAGATCCCCCCCATAGGCATTTTTTTTTAAATTTTATAAAATATAGTGTTCTTAATGACTTAATGTAAGGAAATTACAAGGAAAAAAATGGGAAGGATATTTTGTAAATTTTTATTTTAACACAATATTCAACAATTAATTAAAAATAATTTACTTAATATTAATCAGTAATCATATATTTATTTCATATTCATATAATCGTATTATGTGATATTTGATAATATGTATATTATATATACAAGTATAATAAATTATTATAAGAATAATAATATGTGGCAGACCAGCCACGGGCCGTCGCCACCGTCACCGATATCAATGCGGCGGAGACGACGCCCGCAATCCGCATGTCCGTGCGTATAATAATACATTTTCCTATACATTAGAAAAAGAAATATTATTATGTTATAATATAAGGTTAATGCCATAGGCGCACATAGGGGGGTGCTTGGGGGTGCTTAGCACCCCCAAGCTTCAAACTAGCACCCTCAGTTTATTTCAGTATTTCACCAATCATTTATAAACTATCGTGGTTTATTGGTTCGGAATTTTTCTTTTCAATACAAATATTGACAACTGTTTACAAATTCACGAATTCATTTTTTTTTTTTGTCCGTCATCATCTTTTAGGACAGTAAAAGTGCTTGGATTTTCTTCAACAGTATCTTTTCTGATAGGAAAGTGAATCTAGTTGGTACTTTGGGGGGGGGGGGTCAAATTGTTGTAAGCATTTAAACTCCAATTATTGACAAAATACGTGAAAATGACGAAAATTTGCAAATTATTTCGAGTTAGAAATTCATAAAAAATTTTCTTTTTAAATCTAAGATATGAAAATGTATTGCAAGATTCCTCATAAGTTTGTCTACCTTTATAAAAAAAAAAATGTCTACAAGAATCTCAAATTAAATTTTTATGAACGTTTGAAATTCATATTTTTACAACATTTGATATTCACTCGATTTCTCATGTAACGATTTTCTAATTTTGTTGTAATTAAAAAACGAATGACTGTAGATACTTGAAAATTTTACTAAATTTTTATATTAGCATTTCCTATACACCATATAGTTTTGAAAATATTTTGATTCTTTTTGAGCTATTTACTGACATTTTCAGTTTTCAATATTTTAATTTTTTATTCTATTCATATCAATAAAATTTTATTTTTATGGTAAAAAAATCTGTGAACCATAAATTATCCCAGCACCCCCTTAATTCACACCCAATGTGCGCCTATGGTTATTGCACGATGGTTTTTACGCATTTATACCAAAACATTGTCAATTTTGTATATTATCAACTAACATGGATATACCTACAACATACTATAGCTAATAGCTATCAGTAATTTGTTCATTGAAAGCTAAAAATAGTTTAAATAATAAATATTATTGACTAAAAAAAAAAGAAAATTAAATTTTTTTCTATAATAACTTGTAGAATTTAAAATAAAATGTATTGAATATATATATGTTTTATCATTTATTAGGTATTTAAATGAGCACATACCTATAGTTTTAGGTATTTTCGTTCCATAATAATTTGTTTGCAACTGATCCCCCCCCCCCATACAAAAGTTATGTATACGCCACTGGTCGTAGGTACTACACACAATTTTAGGGACTGACACACATAGTTTGAGTAAAAATAAATTGTGTAGGTACATTTCAATTAGGCACATTATATGAAATATACACATAATATGAGTAAAAATTAATTAAAAATAAATAAATACATAAATGCTTATAGGTTCGGTTCTGGTCCTTGCAGAGAACCAATCATATGTAGGTACAAGGTACGTAAAAATATTATTTATTTTAGTAGTCTGCTGATTCTTTAAGCTCGTCTGAACTGGCCGGTGGTTATTATAGTACCTATATCGAATAGGTAGGTACTCCGTTTTACATACTCGTTGTATTTATATTTAAAAAGGCAGGTAAGTGGATGTCGCTCAGCTGTACAGTAGGTTACAAGTTGGTCATTGTTTAATGGATTGTATTAAACTTGAATTCAATGATATAATATCATTGTATAAGAAAAACGATTCTGAACGGAGACGGTTTGTCAGTCTGTATATTTTATATTGTCATAAATAATTGTTTTATATTTTTTTATACTATTTCCTACCATGAACCTAATCACCCGCGGTTCTATGATAACTGATAAGTCGGTACTGACTCATAAGTTAATGATACATGTTAATAATTTATGATATTTATATAGATAATACCTACCTATTTTTTTTTTATTCGTTGCTACGGTGATAAACAAATTGTTAGAAATTAAAATCCCATTTTAAGCGGTTTTTCGTAATTTTTCAGTACTTTTTCCCGTGGCATTAAATAACTATTGAGAAAATCGAAAATGACCTCTCTAAAGTACCATCTTGGTCCAATTTGCTAAAAGATAAGGTACTATATGTTGAAATCAAAGCACTCCTTCTGGTAGAAATTTTGTATACAGGATATAAAAAAATAAAAAAATAAAATAAAATAAACACCATTGTAAAACCACTAGCTTCCTTGCTCCGCTCAGAATCTAAAATCAATACCTAATATATAGTTTACATTTTTGGATTAATATTATATTTTATAATTTATAAACTATGTAGTTATATTAATGAAATAGCTGATGTTCATTTTAGATTCCGTCAATGAGTACCCACCACAATAGTCCAATTTTTTTTTTTGGTGGGGGGGGTAGAGCTCATAATATTTTCTAAAAATGATATAATATGCTCTATATTAAGTAGGTTCCTACTGGCTTTTAAATTGAGGGAACTAAGTCCAATAGGTGGAGATCCTGTGAAATATTGAGGTGGGCTTAACTATTTGGTAGCAAATAGATCCCTACACTCCTATCAAACTAACTGTTAAACATGTATGTAACACAAATATATTTTATTG
Source organism: Macrosiphum euphorbiae (assembly GCA_949089665.1). Classification (NCBI taxonomy): domain Eukaryota; kingdom Metazoa; phylum Arthropoda; class Insecta; order Hemiptera; family Aphididae; genus Macrosiphum; species Macrosiphum euphorbiae. The sequence goes on along the minus strand of CARXXK010000002.1, from coordinate 101,794,753 downwards.
ACTATATACAATGTAGCAATAAATGTAAGTTTATCGCTATCATAATATTTATAATAGCTATGGACATAAAAAGAGAAATGAATGTAACACAATATTTCAATATTTAAGTTAATTTTTATTGATCTATTATACGTTTTGCTGGCTGATTTTAAAACCGGGTAGAATGGATATTTTATGAAGAAAACTTGAAATTAAAAATACCAGAACGGTAATTGTTTTACAAAATAAAAGTGTGGATAAAATGAGATTGTCTAATACTAGTATAATGTTATGTTGATAATAAAATGTATTAGTTAGGTACTTATTATGAACTACTTCGGGGTAAAAACAGCAAATTTAACCTATATTTTGGTATTAGACTATACCTAAATACAATTGTATTAACTGTAATAAAATATGTTTAGTTCTAGGTGGTACCTGATATCTAAGTAATTTATATAAAATAAAAAAAGTTCAATATGCTGAACAGTGAGTGGTTCAACTACCAAGCAGAGGTGGAACTAAACATTTTTAAAATGAAAATATTAAAATTACGCAAAATCATAGACCAAGATTGAAAATATAATATCATTTTCTACAATTTATACATAAAAAATGAGCTTATTATTTTCTTTAGAGTGGATTTTATAAAAAAAAAAAAATGTTGAAAAATAATCAAAACTTTTATTACTTGTTCTGTATAAAAATTAAAAACACTTTTGCTGTATTGGTTCTATGAGCTTCAGCCCTCAATTATAATAGATTTTTATGGTGAAATATAAAATATTTTATTCTGATTAAGGTACACAATTTAGGCCAGCAAAAAATTGTAAATAATTAAACAATTTATAAAAGAAAAAAGTGGATGCCACTCTGTTGTACAGTACGCTACAAATGTGTCATAGTAATGGATGGTGTTAAATTTGAATTCAATGATATAATATCATTGTATAAGAAAAACGATTCTGAGCGAAGACGGTATGACAGTCTAGGTATAAGACATATCATATACTTATCTATGATATTAAAAAAAATTGACCTATAATAGGTACCTGTAATAAATTCCAAATTAATCAAATCACAATATCCATTAGGTACTTATAAAGCGTTATACATTAACAACAAACACTGATGTCTGATACTATCATATATAATAGTGTACTTTAGAAGTTTCAAGTACCCACGAATAATATTATACAATCACAACAAAATAGCTAAAATAGTTATTTCGGGTTTTTTAATATGTAATTTCGTCCAAATTTGAACTTAAAATGACTATAAAAATAAACTGTGTTTGTGTATTTTTTAGATTTTTTGGTAACACAAGTAACTACTTACGTGGAATCTTGTTTTAAATTTTCAATCCTTAGATATAAAAGTTGAACATTTTATAAATTTTTAACTATAAAATAATTATTCAATTTTAAATTTTATAAATTTTGTCAAAATTCGATCTTTAAATGCTTATAAAAAAAATTGTGCCTATGTATTTCTAATATTTTTCAAATGATATTGCAACAATATATCAGGACCCTTGTATTAAATTTTTACATTTTTTGGCCCAACAGATAAAACATTATTGATATTCATAGAAAAAATAAATAAAAGAATTGAAAGAATATGAAATTGTCCTTAAACAGCTCAAAACAAGTCAAAATATTTTAAAAATTTTATCAAGTATAAGAATTGATAAAATAATCATTCAGTGAAATTTGCATGTATCTACAGTAAGTTATTCGTTTTTGAATTATAACAAAATAAGGAAATCGTTACATGAAAAATCGAGTGAATATAAAATGTTGTAAAAATTTGAATTTCAACGCTCATAAAAATTTAATTTGAGTTTCTTATACACATTTTTTTTTTTTTTTTTTTATAAAGGTAGATAATTTTATAAATTATAAGTAATCCTGTATTACATTTAAGAATCTTAGATTTTAAAAGAAAAATTTTTACGAATTCTTAACTCAAAATAATTTGATAATTTTCGTGATTTTTTTATATTTTGTCAATTTTTGAACTTTAAATGCTTATAAAAAAAACCTGTGACTAAGGATTTTTAATATTTTTCATCTGCCTTTGATCAATATACTAGGAGCCTTTTCTTATTAATATATTGATGCTGATCCGACCGTAAGCCTTTAAAAACCGCGTTTAAAGCCGCTGGTAGTTGTGCATGAGCTTTCAACTGCCGACCCGTATAACGAGTGATTTCGCCGCTGTGCCGATGAACTCGTGGTATGTCTTGATTCCTTCGGTAGTTCGGTGTGTGTAGGTTTGAACTGTCTTGAAGACTGTAATATCGATTGTGCTAAATAAGCACGGCATATAAGTAGTTTCCAGTACCGACCATTAAACCATCTGCTGCCGCCGTGTATAGTTGTGTTTTTAGGTGGTACGGGAAATTCTGTAATTAGCTCTGTTTTGGGGTTATTGACGTGGGGAGGGTGTCGTTGGATTAGTCTTACTCACAACAGTCTCAACTATATACAACCCTTATTGTTTTCGGTGAGTCGTTATTTGGAGCTTTATTATTGTTCCCTAATGTTGGTTTGCGGGGTTTATACTGTTATACTGTTAGCTGAAAAGGACGGTTTTATGTGGTGACGGCTTCTCCGCTACAGCTATCATAGCCGTTTTCATTTAAGGGCACGTGATACCCGCTGTGTTGAGTGTGTTGTCTCCGTCTTACAAGTGCGTAACATAGCAAATTCTATACAAAGCGGAACACGTGTAGCTCCGTTAGCTTAAAAATTAGAGTGAATTGACCTCTTATAAAATCCAAAGGTAAGATTATTATCTAGACCTCATAGGCTTTTTATTATATTTTAATTTTTAAGCGAGCTATGAGTATTATAAAATTGTAAATTGCTTATAGATCTTAAAGTAATCATAACTAGCTTAAAAATTAAAATTTTAAAATAGCCCATGAGGTTTTCTAGATAATAATCTTACCTTTCAATTGTATAAGAGGTTAAATTACTCTAATTTTTAAATTAACGGAGCAACATTTGTTTTTCTGAGCTTAAAATTTGCTATGTTATGCACTTGTGAGATGGAGATCGGAGATCGGAGGCGGGTATCACGTCCTCTTAATATTGGGCCCGGCACCGCAGACATTCACAGTGGTCAAAAATCAAATATTAGGTAGACAATAGTATAAAAAAGCAGGTAAGTGGATGTCGCTCTGCTGTACAGTAGGTTAAAAGTGGGTCATTGTATAATGGATTGTATTAAACTTGAATTCAATGATATTCTATCATTGTATAAGAAAAACAATTCTGAGAGGAGACTGTTTGTCAGTTTGGATATTTTATATTATCATTAATTATTTTATCATGTAAGTTTAATTAATATTATAATATTATTATTTTTTATTCGTCTCTATGATAATAAACAAAGCGTTGGAAACTAAAATCCAATTTTTAGCTGTTTTTCGTAATTTTTCGGTGGTTTTTACCGTGGTATTAAATGACTATTGATAAAATCTAAAAATGACCTTTCTAAAGTACCTACCATCTTTATCCAATTTGCTAAAATATAAGGTACTATATATTGAAATCGAAGAACTCCTTCTGGTATGATAAAAAAATATCATTTGGATGAAGATTTAAAATCATTAATTTATTTTGATTCAAATAATTCAGAACCATCGAGCAGGTCTAACAGTGATTCAGACAGTGAATAGTTGTAGAAATAAAAATTATTAAATTGGTTTAGTGTATAACAAGAATTATAAATTGTACAAAATTTAATAAAAATTTAAAAATTAACTTATTTTGCTTTTGAGAATATCGCTAGAAATAAATAATAATTTTGTCCGCCTAAAATTGAGTTTTCGACCACTATGTGCCACCGCGGGAGCGCTGAGACCCACAGAGACAGTAGCCGACGGCGCCTGAGTTTGTGCATAAGAGATGCGTCTCCTCACACATATGTAAACTCGTAAAATAGTGTGAATAGCGCATGCGTAGACCATCCGCGACTAAAATCAACAGCTCAACGATATTATAAGTTTATAAACGTTGGCCGCCTAGTACATAAATTGTATGCAGCCGAAGGTGATGGGTGGGTTGCTAGGTGAAGGGGGGGGCAGCGCTCGTATGCAAGCTATTGTTACCGATACACGGGCACACGGCCGTCGTAGTGTCGTACGTTTTCGACAAAATCGATTTTGGTTTTTGGTGTAACTCAAAAACGAACAACCGTATAAACACATGCAATTTTCACTGAATGTTTATATTAGTATTTTTTATACAAGGTAAAATATTCAAAATATTTTGACCCGTTTTGAGCTGTTTAAGGAATAAGGACATTTTAAATTATCAATTTGTTTATGTTTTTTTCCTAAAAATGTCAATAACATTTCATTTTTTGTGTAAGAAATCATGAAAATTTAATACAAGGGGCTCCTGATATATTATTTCAATAACAATTAAAATATATTAAAAGTACATTGGCACGCATTTTGAATTACAACAAAATAACAAAATCACTAGGTTCATGAGAAATCAAGTGAATATCCAATATCCAATCTTTATTAATCTAGATTTAAAAAGAAAATTTTTTATGAATTTCTAACTCAATATAAAGTGCACATTTTAGTGAATTTTACTTATTTTGTCACTATCTGAACTTTAAATGCTTATAAAATAAAATTGTGACTATGGTTTATTTTATATTTTTCATCTGTCTTTGAAACAATATATTAATAGCTTTAAATTAATTTTTCAAGCTTTTTTACATAAAAAATAAAATTATAATGATATTTTTTGAATAAAAAAATAAAAATATGGAAATTGAAAATGTCCGTAAACAGCACAAAATATTTTGAAAATGTTGTGGTGTACCTATAGAAAATCCTAATATAAATATATAGTAAAAATTGCATGTATCTATGGTCATTTGTTTGAGAGTTACATCAAACACCAAAATCGATTTAGCTTAAAAATTCCCGTTTTTCCTTAATTTTTCTTTTATTTTTCGATGCGTTTTTGAAAACTACTGGACAATTTTTACTTTTGACCCCCCAAGGTACCAACTAGTTTCACTTTTCTATCAGAAAAGAATGAAAAGATACTGTTGAAGAAAATCTAAGTACTTTTACTGTCCTAAAAAGAGATGACAGACAAAAAAAAATTATATAAAAAGTGTAAAAAATATAAAAAGAAAACACACATCATTGTAAAATCAATACATCACTCGGCTCAGAATCTAAAATGATTTTGTAGTTAAAAATGTATAAAATATTCAACTTTTATAGTTAAGGATTGAAAATTTTAAACATGGATCCACGTAAATAGGTACCTACCTAAATAAATTACTTTATTCACAATAATATCATCAAATAATTAAATACTTAGTAATATCATAGGCTAACTGACTGTGTTCGCTCAGAATCGTTTTTCGTATACACTATACAATGATATTAATTCATTGAATTCAAATTTAACACTAATTTTAAAAAAAGTTGCTCTGCTGTACAGTAAATTAGAAGTGAGTCACCGTATAATGGATGGTATTAAATTTGAATTCAATGATATAATATCATTGTATTAGAATAACGATTCTGAGCGGAAACGGTATGTCAGTCTAAGTATAAAACATACTATATACTTATGTATGGTATTAAAAAAAAAATTGAGCTATAATATGTAGGTACCTTTACTAAATTCCAAATTAATCATATCACAATATTCATTAGGTACTTATAACGGGTTATACATCAACAACAAACCGTGATACTATCATAAATATATCATATGTAATAGTATACTTTAGAAGTTTTAAATACCCACGAATAATATTATACAATCACAACAAAATAACTAAAATAGTTATTCTAGGTTTTTTTTTATGTAATGTTGTCCAAAGTTGAACTTAAAATGACTATAAAAATAAACTGTGATTATGTATTTTCAGATTTTTTTGGTAACAGAATAAAATACTTACGTGGAATCTTGTTTTAAGTTTTCAATCCTAAGGTATAAAAGTTGAACGTTTTATAAATTTTTAACTGCATAATAATTATTCAATTTTAAATTTTATAAATTTTGTCAAAAATTCGATCTTTAAATGCTTATAAAAAAAAATTGTGCCAATGTATTTTTAATATTTTTCAACTGATATTGAAACAATATATCAGGAGCCTTGTATTATTATTATTTTTATTATATTTTTACACTTTTTGGCCCAACGGATAAGACTTTATTGATATTTATAGAAAAAAAAAAAATTAAAAAATTGAAAACTGTAAATATCCGTAAACAGCTCAAAAAGAGTCAAAACATTTTGAAAACTGTATGTTGTATAGGAAATTATTATATAAACATTCAGTAAAATGTCCATGTATCTACAGTTATTCGTTTTTGAATTACAACAAAATAAGGAAATTGCTACATGAGAAATCGAGTGAATATCCAATGTTGTAAAAATTTGAATTTCAAAAGCTCATAAAAATTTAATTTGGCTTTCTTATAGACATTTTTTTTTGATAAAGGGAGATAATCTTTTAAGGAATTTTGTATTACATTTTAAAATCTTAGATTTAAAAAGAAAATTTTTTACCAATTCTTCTGGTTCTGATTTTATTTATTTTTGGGAAACCTTTTGAAGTAGTAGGATTGAATTTTAAATTTTGGGATTGGTTTTTGGTAGAAAATTAGATTTAAGTAGGTACATTGGTTATTGGTATATAACTTAAAGCTTATATACCTAGTTCAGTGGCATATTTTGGATGATTTATCAGGGGTGTCCAACATTTATTGAACCTCACACACAATCTTTTTAGAACTTACTAATATTTTATTTATATTGAGTTAAGAGTTGTAATATAAATCACATTGAATCGGTATTGAATATCGATATTTTTTCCGATTATTTTATTTTATTGCCTTATAATGGCGTTCGTCCCCAATGTGTTAATAATTATTTAATTTATTTGAATAAATAAGTACTTACGTTATTCAGTTATCACCTGGTACAGTGGTGGACTATGGTACGTACAGCACGACGTTAGACGAAAAAATGAATGACAAATTGACAAATAATATAATACCATAATAGTATAATCAATGGTATCATTCAGTGGCGTATATAGGGGAGGCCTCTTAGGCGAGAGCCCATAATGAAATTGCACGTTCAATTAGAGCAAAGCATGTATATCTACACTGTTTACAGTTTTTCACCACGATTAAGTTAGCCGGTTGATTAAAATCGTTTTTGAGGAATCAACAAGGAAATGTTAGATTGTCAGGACTTGCTTTGTTATGCCAGCGATATTGAGTATTTATTTTTTCAGCTGTGATACCCAAGAATAAAAAATTTGTTATTTTTAATTTATAGTATTCATCATGATTTATGACATTAACAATAATTGGAGTATTAAAAATCGCCTCTGACATAACCTAGTAAACTTGTTAATCAATCATAATGAGTTTTCAAAATTAAAATATGTCAAACCAAATTCCTCCAGTTTTGTCCAGCTTATAGGTCTAAAAAAGGCTTATTTTAAATTGAAAAAAGTTGATCATAATTTAATATCTCCGTCAATGCCTGCGCGTATACGTAAGCTAATTTCCGACGAATATTAATAACTATCGATATGCCGGTCGGTATTAAGAGGGCCTACTGTTATAATTCAGGACATTTCTAGGAAATATTGACCGAAAACGATTACAGATTAAACTCACACATACTAATGTTCATTTACTTTGCAGTTTGCACACACTGTCAATTCATTTTAATGTCATCATGTTAAATTGCCTATATTAATTTCCTTAAAACAAAACCGACTGGAGCCTCCTTAATTAAGTTTTTTTATCAATAACTTTTTCAACACTAATCGGAATGTATGTTATTGTGATAGGGATGTCCATTGTCCATGGTAATACAAAATTGATAATATTTTAGTATAAAACCAATCCGTGCATTATATTATTATTTCTCAAAACATTTCTAATGGAATAAACATTTCTAATTGAACATACATTTTAATTACAGCGTTGTTATCTACGACGGTCGGTCGGTCATATTTTATTCTTGTAATAATTAATGTATGATTAGTCATTAGTGTAATAGTGTTCTGTCTATTGGCTGTAACGAAATAAAAATGTTTAAAAATCCTAGCCATTTTTTTTATATTTACTTGTATCTCCAAAACACTAATTTATAACATTTAAAAAAAGGTCTATGGGGGGATCTGACCCCACATCACCCCTTGTATATGTCCCTGTGCAGTGGCAGATTTACGGGGATCCCCTACAAAACACTATAAATATTTATGTTACATTATATTATATACTAGTATATTATATTAATATAAGGTGATAACTTATTATTTATTTATACACCTATTTCAAATTTTCAAATATATTGAAATAATACATTGTTAAGACTTTATTTTTAATTTTTCAATAATTATACGTTCATAAAAATAAAAAGGTGCTCTGCTGTACAGTAGGTTACAAGGGGGTCACTGTATAGTGAATGATATTAAATTTGAATTCAGTTATATATCATTGTATAAGAAAAACGATTCTGAGCAGAGACGGTATGCCAGTCTAGGTATAAGACATATTATATACTTATCTATGGCATTAAAAAAAATTGACATATAATTATTATAGTATAATAGATAGGTACCTATAATAAATTCCAAATTAATCTTATCACAATATCCATTAGGTACTTATAACGCGTTATACATCAACAAAAAACACTGATACTATCATAGATATATAATAGTACACTTTAGAAGTTTCAAGTAACCACGAATGATATTAAACAATCACAAAAAAATAAATAAATTAGTTTATCTAGGTTTTTTTTTATATGATCTCGTCCAAATTTGAACTTCAAATGACTATAAAAATAAACTGTGCTTGTGTATTTTTTAGATTTTTTGGTAACATAAGTAACTACTTACGTGGAATCTTGTTTTAAATTGTCAATCTATAGGTATAAAAGTTGAACATTTTATAAATTTTTAAGTACAAAATAATTTTTCAATTTTAAATTTGATACATTTTGTCAAAATTGGATCTTTAAATGCTTATGAAAATAAATTGTGATTATGTATTTTAAATATTTTTCAACTGATATTGTGACAATATATCAGGAGCCCTGTATTACATTTTTACACTTTTTGGCCCAACAGATAAGGCTTTATTGTTATTTATAGAAAAAAAAACTTAAAAAGTTGGAAACTGTAAATGTCCGTAAACAGTTCAGAAAGAGTCAAAATATTTTGAAAACTGTATGGTGTATAGGAAATGCTAATAAAAACATTCAGTGAAGTTTTCATGTATCTACAGTTATTCGTTCTTAAATTACAACAACATAAGGAAATCGCTACATGAGAAATCGAGTGAATATCCAATATTGTAAAAATTTGAATTTCAAAAGCTCATAAAAATTTAATTTGACTTTCTTATAGACATTTTTTTTTGATAAAGGTACATATACTTATAAGGAATCTTGTATTACATTTTAAAATCTTAGATTCAAAAAGAAACATTTTTACAAATTCTTAACTCAAAATAATTTGCTAATTTTCGTGATTTTTCCATATTTTGTCAGTTTTTGAACTTTAAATGCTTATTAAAAAAAACTGTGACTATGGATTTTTAATATTTTTCATCTACGTTTAAAACAATATACTAAGAGCCTTCTTTTAAATTTTGAAGCTTTTTCAACCAACAAATACAATTTTATTGATATTTTTAGAAAAAAAACTAAAAAAAAATGGAAAATGAAAATGTCCCTAAACAGTTCAAAATAAATCAAAATATTTTGAAAATGTTATCGTGTATAGAAAATGCAAATATAAACAACCACTGAAATTTTCATGTATCTACACTACGGTCATTTGTTTTAAAGTTACACCAAAAACCAAAATCGATTTTCTCGAAAACAGATTTTGCGTAAAAATTCCCGTTTTTTCTTAATTTTTCTGTTGTTTTTCTTGGCGCTTTTGAAAAGTACTGGGAATTTTAAATTTTGACCTCCCCAATGCTCCAACGATATTCACTTTCCAATCGAACAAGATACTGAAGTCGAAAATCGAAGCATTATTTCGACTACTTATCGTGTACACAGACACAAAAATAAAAAAACACACATCATTGTAAAATCAATACATTCATCGTTTCACTCAGAATCTAAAATTAAAAAAAAACACACATCATTGTAAAATCAATACATTCATCATTCCACTCAGAAACTAAAATAATAGGTACCTTTGAAATATATATTATTTGTAGGGCCCCCAGAAAAATATTGAGAATCTGCCACTGTGCCTGTTGCCCGCCCAACAATTTATAAAGAGCAATAATAAATAATATACATAATCATGTTTAATATACGAGTGTGTATATAGTGTGTATACTAATTACTAGGTGTGTATATATATAAGTGTTTTGTTATTTTACTATTAAATATATTTTAGTATTTAATATTTATTTATTTTTTTCAAATTATAATGTCTTTGTACCTATTGCATATACACCTGTTTGACTTGAGCCCTTTCTCATTATGACTTAAGACCTATTTTGTAATTTTATAAGACTTATGCCCTTTGTCAATTTGTCATTAAAATAAGTGACTTAGGCCTTTTCTCATAAAAAAGAAATTCTGTATAATGACTTATTACCATACTCATTCTATTTTATTTTGTAAACCAAATCCCACATGGCATCTACAGTGGCATCATTCAACGCGGCTTGAAATTTAGCACAGAATTAATGTATAAACTGAAAATGTCCAAAAATGACTTAAGCCCTTTATCTTATAAAAACCGTCCATATAGTGATAAGTGGCGTTCAGGCTGTTTAGCGCCTACAATTTGGAAAAAATAAGTAAGGGTGCCTAGCCAGTAGCCGCCTAGGTATATACTATAATATTATGTCTATATAGGTACAGTGGTGGTTTTAGAGTATGGGCAGAGTGGGCAGCTGCCCATACACAAATTTCTGGTACCCCTTATTGGGGAAGGGAGAGGAAATGAGGAATATTATTCGCAGTTAAAACCTAATTATAAATCTACTGTTGCCCATACGAAAATGTAGTCCTAGAACCGCGCCTGTATAGGTACCATAGCACCATACAAAGAAAAACTAGTGTTGTTTAGAGTTTGCAAAATTTGGATTAGCGGACGCAATATATTATAAAACTAAACTGTATAATATACAGAAGAATAATATAACATAGATAATAATTATGGCGATATTTAATCTACTAGGTGCTAAAATAAATTACAAAAACAGAAAATTGTAAAATATATTATACCTATATTATTATATTATAATAATGTGTTTTCAGTGGGAAAAAATAATCACATTTTATGAAAACTTAAACTTTATATTATACACTCTCGTTATGTAGAAACTCAAGGGAAACTGAAAAAGTTCTGAGATATCGACTTTCGACTTACCTACCTAATAAGTATAATAAGAATCTACTGTAATATTATAAATACTATAGTTATTTTAACTTTTATTATTCTAATACCGGCCGCCGAGTCATTTAATGAATCAAAATGGTCTCTTAAACAATATTTAGTGGCTCAAGATTGACCATTTTAGTGAACCATTAAGTTTAATCAATTTTTTATTCAATTTTTTATGGCATTAGTTTCAAAAAGAACCAAAGATTTTTACTTTAAGGCGGGTTTCCACTATACACGTTTTCCGTGTACACGAAAAATGTTCAGCAATGCTCTATCGTGGTTAACCGTGTGGTAACTTAACCTAACCAACCAATCACAGCTAAGGATTTGTATGCACGTACGTGTACGTGTATAGTGGAAACCCGCGTTGATGTGGTTGATTTAAACGTTATTATTCCGCTAAAGATCAGCATATAAGGAACAGGAATACATGCGGTGGTGGCTGTTGAATGAATAGCTCGTCGACCGCCGACGACTCCGTCAAAACTGAAGAACGAGTAGCGGGCAAGTCATGCGACCCTGGTACCTTAAAACAGTTTCGACTTCATTTCGGCGCGCGTACGTAGTGGCAGTAGTAGTGGTAGTAGTAGTAGTAATAGTAGTAGTAATCGTGTCAGTCGTACCGGAATCGCAATCGAATTCCGTCATCGAAAATCGTCGACCGCGCCTGAAATATCGTCGGCTTCGTACCAATTAGATATTCATAAAATGTTTTATTTTTTTATATCTAAGATTTGAAAATGTAATAGAACAATGTTCATAAGTTTTTCTACCTTTATGAGGACGTTACACCGACATTTGTTGTCTCCGTCATAGAAGTGCGTAACATAGCAAATTTTTAACTCGGCAGATCACGTTTAACTCTGTTGGTTTAAAAATTTGAGTAAATTTACTTCTTATAAAATCTAAATGTAAGATTATTGTCTAGGGGATCTCATATAGGCTTTTGTTATATTTTAATTTTAAAGCGATTTATGAGTAATTTAAAACTGTAAATTGTTCATATATTATCTTTAAATTTTATAACTGGTAAATTAACTCTAATTTTTAAACTAATAGAGTTAAAACGTAATCTACTGAGCTTAAGATTTTCCATGTTAGCAACTGTAAGACGGAGACAACAAATGTCCGTATAAAGTCCACTTAACAGAAAAAAAAATAATTTGTAAGATCTTTTTTCTATGAATTTATATTATACTGCATTTATAATGTTGACATAATTCATCAAAATCCCGAAAATATGCAAATTATTTTGCAGTTAAAAAATTATAAAATATTACATTTTTATATCTAAGGACAGAATAATAATTAAAACAAAATGTTTAATGCTATTTATGGTATTATTATAGTCAAAAATCTAAAAATGATATGCAGACACGTTCTTTTTTAATAGATATTTTAGGTTCAAATTTAGACGAAATTAGATATTTAAACATAGAATAATGATTTTAATTATTTTTTTGTAATTTAAAAATAGGCCCATTATTCATAGCCTCGCTTAACGACATATAGGTATATAATTATACGAACGACGAGAGGTTTCTAGTCTTTAAAATCTAAATTAAAATCGTAAAAATGTAAAATTAATGTTTTAAATATTATTTACATATCATAAATATTTTAAATATTTTAAATCAAAAACAAATAATGTTAAAAATCATAGTACAATTGAATCGATACTGTGAAAGAATATAAAAATCATGAAATTATAAAACTAATACCTATATAATTTTAAATTTAAATCAGAAAAAAACAAATAAGCAACATTTAAATTAAAATCGAACATTTTCGTTTTGATTTTAAGCCCTGGGAAATATGTATAATAGAGCAGAATTTCTATAATCTAAAGTCTAAACAATAATATATTTATAAATTATGTACTAATATATTATTATAAATTGTTTAAAATTGTATAAAAAATTATAGATGTAAGGTGTTTTTTATACGTATTCATACATTTTAAAATGTTACATTTAAATTATCAAATCATTTTTAACCTGCTGTAATTAAAAAATAAAATCATGCAGACATAATGACCAGGTTTAACACAGACACCGATATACATATTTCTAAAATATCTTACTTTCAGATTCACATTAATTTTCCATCATGGTAGTGAGTAATTTTCTATTTGTAGAATCTTATCGTTTGTTCATTGAAAATTTGCTTAAGTGTTTTAATTAAATTGTTAAAAACATTGATTATTTCTTTTGCATTTCGATAAAGACGTTGAAAACCAATGTCATACTGTGAAAGACAAAGTTATATTATCAATTCCTAATTATTTCAATGAATAATACTAAAAAAATATTGGAAATTGCAGGTTAATTAGCATTGTTAACAGTAAGTTACCTAATATCTATAGTAGGTACCTACTGGCTACTACCTACCTACTCAAATCATATTATGTAAGTTAGGTAATAACTAATAACTAATAACAACTTTATGTACCTATATAATATATTTAAAGTATAAATAGTCTCATTTACGATTTATCTACAATTTTAGAAGTTTTGCTATACTTATATAGGTAGGTAATTATTATTTATTAATATATTATAAACCAAAATTATTTTTGCCTTTTTAAATATTAAAATAAAATTGTATGCAATGTATATATGTATTAATGTATAGATATATTGAATTATACACTAGTTAATTAGTAAGTATAAATAAAATATACCCACCAGGTGATTCCGAAGTGGCTAGTGTACCTACTGTAGTGACTAGTGGATTAGCAGTAGGTGAAAAATTTTAAACCTATTAATCGATATGCAGTATAGTAGATTGTCTATACAGACATTTAGGTACTTCGTATTCATATTTCCTACAATTAAATATAATATAATTTTAAATTTTTATTTATTATTATATATTGTTGTAAAATAAAACTATTATAATTGGCGGACCTACCTATATAATATGATGTTCCTATACGTATATAGTATGTCACATTATTGTCAATTTTTATTATTTCTTACGTCATTAACATTTAAGATGGTCTACCTTAATAATTTTATTTTAATTAAATTTTCACTATACTGTAGTTAGTAGTCTATACATCATATATTTTTTTCATATTTATAAATAATGTTTCACATTGAAACTTAAAATAAGAATAGTTAAAAACTAAAAAATTAATAACTAAAAATAATTTTAAAAATACTTGAAATATATCAAATAAACAAACAGTATCTTTAAAATTCTAAAATGTTCCCTAGAAATAAAAAAGTTGGGCAAGTGGGTGTCATTCTGCTGTACAGTAGGTTACAAGTGGGTCACTGTAATGGTTAGTGTTAAATTTGAATTCAATGATATAATATCATTGACGAAAAACGATTCTGAGCGAAGACAGCCTATGATATTACTAAGTATATTTTACTAAGTTATTTGTTTACCTATTTACATAGAATCTTGTTTTAAATGTTCAATCCTTAGCTATATAAAAGTTAAACATTTTATAAAATTAAATTCATTTTTTAATTTTAAATTTGATAAATGTTGTCAAAATACAAAATTTAAATGATTATAAAAAAATTTGTGACTGTATTTGTAATATTTTTCAATTGCTATTGTAACAATATTTCAATATATCAGGAGCCTTCTATTCAATATTAACGATTTTGTCGAAAACCGATTTTCCGTAAAAATTCCCGTTTTTTAAACATTTTTATTTTGTTTTTCACGGCACTTTTGAAAAGGGCGCTTTTACTTTTGACCCCCCAAAGTACCAACTAGATTCACTTTCCTATCAGAAAATATAATATACTATTGAAGATAATTTAAACATTTTTAGTGTCCTAAAAGGTGATAACAGACACAAAAAAAATAATAAAAACACATCACTGCAATATCGCTTAAAGAATCTAAAATGTAAAATAAAAGTTTCATTTTTAATTTATAAGTTGTAATGTTGTATGAAACAAATTTTGTGCTTGGTAATAAAATATGTTATACGACATTGAGAAAAAAAATGCAATTTTCATTTAATATAATATTTTAAATCCGTGTCCTAGTAATCATTAAGGCGCTTAATGCCAAATAGGTATTATCTATACATTATTATTTTGTGTACGATTTTTTTGGATATTTTTCTTTAATCACTTGGTCACATTTATTATTGATAAGCTATCTTATCACTTATCTGTGCATTTGACATCGAAATGTTTAATATTTTATTTAGTTTTATTAAATTATTAAATGATCATAGACTCTTTTAATCCACCTGTTTACATTTTGCAACAAGTAATTTATCATTAGGTGATTAATATTTATATTCTTTAAAATAATTTTGAGTTGTGAATTTGTGAATTATTTTTTTAACAGTACTTAAAATAATCTGAGTTTATCTGTAGTTTTAAAACAATAGAAATTATGATAAAATATATGAGATAAAATATTGTAACATCATTACCTTAAATGTTTTTTGAAATATACTTTAACATATAGTTATGAAGTTCTTCGTTTAAGTGTTATTAATCCTCAATTTTTTGTATAAATAGTTTATTAAGTTCAAACATTTATGGGTGAGTTTGTATAATTGTTTATTACACTGACAATAATATTATTAATTTGTATAGGTGGTAATCTGTGATTAGAATAGTAAGTACCTAGGTACCTATATAATGTAATAGTTTCTTTCACATAAATAGGCATTTAATTAATAGTTTAGATACAGTATTAATAAAAATAAAATAATACTATGGGTAGCTGAAAGTTAAAGGTTTTTGTATTTATATAATACACGGGTTTTAATTATTTAGTATACTTAATAATTACAATATGTTTTCAAATCAATATTTTGTTAAAATATAATTTAATATAAGACTAAACAACTATTTTTGTTAATGTAAATCAGTTTATTATTGTGCCTGGTCTAAATATATATTATTTTTCCACCCAACGTATTATGTTAATACCTACGGTAAAAATTAAACCCAAATGTTACATTCTCAATCATGAATTGGCTTTAATCCAACATTCCCAACATACTCATATAGTCATACCATATTTTATTTTGTCATTACTGTAACTTTGCCAAAATACATATTCCTAGGTATGCTTATTTATAACAAGCACTATGAAGTTCACAATCATTTTTATCAATAATATTTTTTTTTTGTTTCTGAGTAATATGGGGCATTACTTCTCAGTTTAAATATATAAAGTTGATGTTTTTGTATTATGTTGATTTTTTTTTATTTTGTCACAGTTCATGAAGGTTTTATAGTGAATCCAAAATGACTACTAATGAGCCACTACTTGTTCAAGCTGTATATTCATTTAAAGGAAAAAATAATGATGAGGTAAAATTATTTGTTGAAATCATTGAGCTTGTGCATATTATATTCAATGTCATTTTGATAATTTTGTTACTGCTTATTTAATCTTAGTTTATATTTTTATGAATTATCAATAATATTAATTTGCTTCAATATTCATTGAATTGTAATATTATATTTTCATGTCTTTAATCCTTTTATATCCCTTAGAGGAGACCTTGAACCAACGTAATGGTATGATTTTTTTTTTTTATATATTTTATAATCATTAAGTGTTATTTATTAATTGTATGCTGAGCTTGAAGACGTATATAAATGCACGAAAGTCCAGAATATATATTATATATCAATACATTTGAAGGGTTACAAGGAAAAACTATCATAGTCAAAAGAAAGAAAAAATCAAATAGTTATAGTACCTTTTGGTTAGTTTCATAACGAATCAACACATGAATCGAATTATGGGAAAAAGATCGCGGTTGATGATATAATACAGGTTTAAATATTACCATAACGGGGAAAAAAGGCTAGAGTCCCACTTTAAAATTACAATATTGAAAATTTTAGGATATTGACTATTATCTTTTTTCCCTGTAACCCTTCATTTATATTTTACCTAATATTAAAATTGTTATCTAAATCATTCTAATATCTTGCATTTAGCTATGTTTGAAAAAAGGGGATATTGTGATTGTCACTCAAAAAGAAGATGGTGGCTGGTGGGAAGGAACCCTTAAAGAAAAAACTGGTTGGTTTCCATCAAATTATGTCAAAGAATATAAACCTCAAGGTAAAATTTTAATTTAAGTTAATTTATAGGTATGATATAAATATATTTAATAGCATAAGTAATGTAAATTGTATTGCAGGAGAGAATATTACAAACAACAAAGTGCCCAATATACCATTGGATTTGACAGAACAGTTAAGAGCTAACAGAGCTGTGGTTGTCATGGATATTGTGGAATCTGAAAGAGCACATGTCACTGAATTGAAGACACTTATTCAAAGTTTTTTAATTCCTTTAAAAAACTCAAATATGTAATATATTTTATTATAATTAAATTTAAATATAAATTATAATAATAATTTTATTTTAGAATGACTATTGATGAGTATAATCAATTAGTAAATAATATTGAAGAAGTTTCAAAAACTCATGAAGGGCTTCTGGAATCGTTAGAACAAGTCTCTGGGTTACCGCAGTCCGATCAAAGAATAGGCAAACTGTTTCTAAACAAAGCATCTTTTATTCGGAGTGTACATTTGCAATATTGTGCTTCTCATCCCAGAGCAGTTAATATTATTGATAAATATAAGTATGTCCTATAAATATTTTGGTTTGGTTAAAATGACTATTGATTAATTAATTTACCTTATACATTACTCGATAACATTTTAGAGATGAATTAAACCAAATAATGGAAACACAAGGTGCAGTTAGTCCTGGTATTTTAGTACTCACTGTGTCATTAAGCAAACCATTCCGAAGATTAGACAAGTATAGTGGGATGCTTCAAGAGCTCGAAAGACACCTTGAAGAAAGTCATGTTGATAGAGGAGATACTCAGCGATCCATCAGCATTTACAAAGAAATTGCGGTTTGTAGATTTTTGTATCACTTAAAATAAAATACAATTAAATAACTGCTACTACCTATTCAAGTTAATATGTTATATGTATAACATATGAATTTGAATTTATTCAATTGTTTTTTTGTAAATATTAAATTATTAGGTTAACCTTTCAGCAGGCTCGTATGCGCATTTTGTACGACAATTATAGGTTTATTGACATAACTTTTATCTATGTATCCCGATTAATACATGTGTTTTTCCTATTCCACAATGACGTATATGTTATAAGCACTTAATAATTGTTATCTTATCTAACATATTTTTCAAATTATTATTGATATATATTTCAGTCAACTCCGTCCGATCGCACAAAATACGTCTCTCTCCTGGTCATAATATTATTATTTTTTTAATTTTTTTTTCATGTATTGCTCTTTTTACCACATTATGGTCGATATTGTTTATTTACTTAGTAATAGAAAAATAAAATCCGGTTTTATTACTATATTGTAATTATCATTAAAAATTATTAAAAAGTATGTATAAATTCATAAAATATTATATAAATAAGAGTAAAATGTTTCCAAAAAATATTTCTATTAAAAATTATTTATTCATACTTAATTTTAATTAAATATAGATGAAAAGCATTCTGTCGTACAAAGTACGACACACGCCTGCTCTTGTAATACACAGTAGTGCGCCTGCCGAAAGGTTAATTTATACAGTAGCCAATTGTCTATCACTGCAGAGAGATTAAACAAATTACTTTCCAAAAAATATTTAATTACATAACTTTTTGAGATTTTTTGTCGTAAAATAATGTTTTCAAAATAAACCACATAAGCTAATATTTTGCTCGTTACACTAAGTAAAAAAAACGCAGAAAATTATTAAATAAAATACATTTTTTTTTAATTAGGCACATCATAATTTTACTTAACTTATTAATTTAATTACAATAGGAATATGCTAAAATAAATGACTATTATATATTTAATTTTTCAGACTGTATGCTTATCAACAAGGAAACAAAAAGAATTGGAATTATCAATATTAAGTGGAGTTGTACAAGGATGGGAAGGCACTGACGCATTAAGTTTAGGCGATGCAATTAAAATTGGTTCTGTTGCATTTGGTGCAGAGCATAAAGATAGATATCTAATGTTGTTTTCTACCCATCTTGTTATTTTATCAGTGTCCCAAAGACTAAGTTCATTTATTTATGAAGTAAGCCAAGGATTTATTATTACAGTGGTTTCTGCTTATTATAATCACAATTTATATTAATAATGTTAACAACCGTATGTTATTGAAAAGTGTAAGTACGAGCCTCAGATCATATGCTATGGATGGAGCCATGCTCATCTTGCCTGTGTAAACTATTTGAAGCACATATAAGCGACGAGTCTCTGACAGAGATACTTGATGTGCGCAATTGTCAGGTGAACCATCACATATTTAGCTGTTTGTTTATATTCATGTACATATCACGCAGATAAATATGGTAAATTTCTCTTCAAGCATGCACACAACAAGCATCTCTGTCAGAGACTAGTCCCTTATATGTGCTTCAAGTTATCAGGACATGGGTCCATCCATAGTAGGTATATGATCTATGGTATGGGCTGTATTATGAGCATATTTTAATTTTTGTTTAGTCTTATCAGTCAGCAGAGTTGGGCAAAATTTTATCTAGATAATTATTCGAATAAATCTGTATTCGAATAAAAAACTATTCGAATGTTTTTTTTACAATTATTCGAATAAAAATGTATTCGAATAATTTTAAACTAAGAGTATTCGAATAAAAAACTATTCAAATAATTTTCAACTATGATTAATCGAATAAAAAACCATTCGAATAATTTTCAACTATGATTATTCGAATAAAAAACTATTCGAATAATTTTCATCTATGATTATTCGAATAAATTTTAAAGACGGTTATACGAATAATTCTTAGTTATTTAATTTGATTAAAAATACCTAGTTCATAATAAAATAATTTTTTTAGATATTGCTATTATCAATCTATTAGGATTGTTGTAATAATTGTTATGAAATATTACCATTAAATATTATTCATATTATAATATTATAAAACTATTGTTAAAATATAATTTAAAAAAACATATCTAATTTTCTAATTATTAACTTTCTTCTATTGATAGATATTTGTTTATTGTTTATTCGAATATCTATGTTTAAAATTGAATCGGTTAATTTTTTATTCGAATAACAATAGTTGAAAATTATTCGAATACATTTTTATTTGAATTATTGTAAAAAAAATTATTCGAATAAATTTTAATTCGAATAATTGTAAAAAAATCATTCGAATAATAATTTATTTGAATAAAATGTTATCTAAATAATCATCTAGATAAAATTTCATTCGAATAACGCCCAACTCTGTCAGTCAGTTTGTGTTATTTGTTTTGTCCTGTACCAAAATGATTACTTTATGCGGTAACCACTAACCACTGTATTTTATTATGACAACACTATAGTAACATTTACTGCCTCTATTTATCAATGAGTTATGTATGTTACAGTAAATATCCACAGTCTGGTGGATGTTGACAGCAAACCTTGACTGATTTTAAATACCAATTTTAGTTCATAATTTATTAAATTCATTATCAATTATTTGTATGTAAACTGCCTTTGTATTTTCGGGATCAACATGTATAATTTGTATGAAAACTGTTAATACAAATCCATATTAATCTTAATTACTATTTCTTTGATATCAAATGTCAATTGTCTTCAATCTTTCATATTTGATAATCATACTAATTTTATCCAGCTGTTTTAATGAATATTGATATATAACAGAGACTACCAATATTCACTATTATATGTACATACGTTAAATTATCTAATAAATAACTTGACACATAATTGTGATTGAAATATAGAGTAAAGTTTTTCTGTGTTGCTTATTGGAAAGATAAATACAGTGAATGTTGGTATATTGTCTTCTGAATAATATGTAATAACAAGTTCTTAAAATAAAAATAATATCGCTTTTTTTTTATTTCTTGAATCATTATAATTTCATTATATTTGTTTAATAAATTGTAAATAGACTCAGTCATAATTATACTTATGGTTTTTTTTTTTTTTTTTTTTAGGGCAAACTACCATTAAGTGGAATTTGTGTCAAGAAATTAGAAAATAATGGTGCCATTAAAAATGCTTTTGAAATATCTGGTAAAATATTTATTCAGAAATCATAGATTAATAATAATATCAAATTAATTTTTAAACTTATGAATAAAAATTATGATTTATATCTATAGGGCCTTTAATTGATCATATTGTTGCTGTTTGTCAGTCCAAAGAAGAGCAAATTGATTGGATACAAAAAATTAACAAGCAATTAGGAAATAAGAGTGTCATTAATACTACATCTAGCAAATCAGTAAGTCTAAGCCTTGGTCGCCTTAGTGACTATTTCGCACATTTAGTATGCAAGGGTGTCATAACTCGATCACTTTTGAAATTAATTCTATACACACAATACATAAATAATATTGATACATCAAAAGTTGTTAGGCGCTATGCTAATCAACATAGCACATTTTATTCTCCTTGTAAAACTAAACAAAACTGTCTAGAAGGAACACAACACAATGACAAATCTAATGTATCCAATAGCTATAATATTTCATCACCAAGACATTGCACATCAATGCTTTTTAAAGAAGATGGAAAAGTTATATATGGAAAAAAGCTGTTGTTCACTCCAATTCAAACTAAAGCCTGTCAAGATTTAACTATGTCAACATTGTACAAAGAAGATATGAACGATAATTATAATCAACATTTTTTGAACTACGACGAATCTAATACTGAAAATCTAAAACCAAAACATTTGACAGTTCCATTGCTAAATACAGATAATAAAGATGATATTTATTTATCAGATAATCAGGATAGTACATTTTCCTTGTGCAATTTAAAAACGTCCTACTGTTATGATAACAATTGTGACGATGAAAAAGATACAGAAATAAGTCAAGATTTTCAATATTTTTATTTTAAAGATCATAACAGTTTAAGGTCATCTGATTCCGGGTTGGCGGATATCACTATTCCTGTTACACAGCAATCACCGTTACCGCCTACTGAAACATCTAGTAGCAATTCTGAACATTTGTGTAAATGTTCTTCGTCGTTACATATCAATTCATGTATTTTTGAAGACGATTCATTGTTGTTGAATAATAAAACACCTATGCCGCTCGACAAAGGTGTTACATTTCGTTCTGAACTTTATGCACATTGGTGGCTCAAAAAAAAGCTACAGGGACCTCCTGGCAGTTGTGATTCAGGCAAGATATTAATTTATATTTGACTGTGATTGTGTTACTAGTTGTGTCACACAAATTATACAGTTTGAAACTAACATCTGACATTTGCTGAGTTGATTTTTTTTTACAAATATCCTTTTATTATATACTGATGCCCAATAAGATTATTGATTGTATGCAGTGGCGGCTTGTATAGGTTCAACTTTGTTGTGCGAACAAATGTATGAACCTACCTCATCACTTCAGTGTCTCAACAAAAAAAATCTATTTACAACATAAATGTTAGCATAATCTGACTAAACTTAGCAGTGTAACCACCCCTACCGACAAATTACATATACATATTAGTATATTACATATACCAAAAGTTATTGACCATTATATACATTTAAATTACCTGATATATAACCCAAATACAAAACACTATAATATTATACATTTATTCTATAAAAACAT
Organism: Macrosiphum euphorbiae; assembly: GCA_949089665.1. Classification (NCBI taxonomy): domain Eukaryota; kingdom Metazoa; phylum Arthropoda; class Insecta; order Hemiptera; family Aphididae; genus Macrosiphum; species Macrosiphum euphorbiae. The sequence goes on along the minus strand of CARXXK010000002.1, from coordinate 101,771,691 downwards.
TATGTTCTTCTTAAAGTTATTAGGATTTATTAAAACATCATAACAAATATTTTTATTTGTACTTATTTAATTAATATATGGTTTTTAAAATTCTTGTTGTCGTTTATCGTATTTACCAAAGTAGTGTACTATACAGTAGTGCATATAAACCCAAGCCGCTACTGATTGTTGTATATTATGTAAAAATCTAAATATTCTTTCTTTTTTTTTTTAATTTTGTCATTATAGTATTGTTCAATAATTTAGCTTTTAAATACTACAAATATTATAAATGCCTAGAATCACATAGCCGATCGTTACAGACTTAACTATTCCACCAATGTGTATTAAATTATTTAGATAGTGATTTTCATGCCATCATTTACGATGCTATTAGCACACATTTTAACATAATATAATTGTCTATGCTTTTACAACCCTATTTTAATAATGGACTAACAATAATGATTTAATATTTAAAAATAAAATGAATAATGAATATTTACTATTTAAATTTGTCATGCTAATTGCCGTGGTTAATATATATTTTTTTTTAACTGTAAAATAAAAATACTTTATATTATTGTTTGTATTACTTATTATTCATAACTATTTTACAATGATCCGAGTACTGTACATAAATCTTCAAGATTTTTGATTAAAAATATTATATTTTATTTCAGATGGAAAAAGTTAATAGATTAGCTTGGGATGTGACAAGACTTAGACCCATTCCACCACTTCAATTTTATCACAACATTAATGAAAAAAATATCTGTGTAGCAAAAAGATGTGAGTATATATTTCCATGGACTTATAAAGTTATGAATTGTATTTCCTATTCTCTATTATTATTAAAATATTCCCTACCCTTCAGTGTATAATCATTGGCGTGCTCAGACTTTAATCGCACATGCAGCATATATAACTAAGCGGTTCGTTTTAACAATCGACCAAATCAATTTTAAACAGCCAAATTACATAATTGTATGATACACAGGTAGTGTTATTGTTATTACAGTGGCTTTAATAATATAATTCGTAATTTTGACTAAATATTTCAGAGCAGAGGTATTCAATATTTTTCATTCTCTTTCAACTCTGGCATTATTTTGATGGCTCTTAGGAAGATAATATTTTAATGTTTCATTATTATGATTCTATATTATTTTTCTATTTCCTCTTCTGTGCTATGGCTCCTCTGACAAATACTCGCGACCCCCCTTGATACTAATTATAGATGATATTATATTATTATGATTATATTTTCACAATATTACCTTTTTAAATTAAATTTTAAGAATAATATGTTATTTTTCACAACCTTAATTTGTATTAATAGATCGAGTAATTTAATTGTTGTAGAAGTTTTAGTTAAAAATGTTGATTATAAATTAAAAAAAATCTGTTTATTCTTTTTAATTTAGCTGAAAGAACATTTGAAGATGATGGGAAAGTCTTGAGAGTATTTGAAGCATTTTGTTCAAATACAAAATCACGGCATGCTAGTTCAGGTGATCATTCTTTTTTATTGTTGTAAATTATGATATGAAACAACTTATGCAGTTAAATATATTTAAATACAATTTTATTATAATTTCTATACCATTAATGATGCTGTAAGGCTGTGAATAATATTTTTTAGGCAATGGATAATGTATGTTAAATAATTATAACTACAAAAAAATATGTTAACAATATATTATAATAAATATCTTTTTCCTGTTAAGTACAATTTTGAAAATTTGAAAATTATTGCTTGATACTAATATTTACCTATGTACTTTTATGTATGTATACATTTACTTTTTATTTATTGTGGTTATCCTGTATAAAATCATATTAATTCAACAAGTTTATGTTTAATGTGGATAAATATTAAATTCAGATGTAGCTAAATAAAAGTTTACTGTTGCATGTGTTGTTCCATTTTAACTTTTGGTGGGAAAATATAAATTTATAACAGTATTACATTGCAGGAATTTAAATCAAAAATCTGCCATTGACTGTTACTTCTCATACATTAAGTAAATCCAAAAGGACCTAAATACAATTTGTTAATGAATATGTTAATTTTAATTTTAAGTTATCATTTTATACTACATTACCATATTATTGTACATTTTTATAAACTGTTTAAATAATTAAATATATATCTGTATTACAATGAATTAATTTATGAAATCATAATATATCATGTTATATTTTAAATAAAATTATAAAAATATATTATTGTAACATTTGTAATAATTGTGTCATTGACTATTTTTCACCAAATAATGTTCAATAGCACTCATTAGTTGTTGACAATCTCTCAATGAAATTCACTGTTTATGAGTGATGTAACAGCAATTTAGGCTCCTCACTGAAAAATAAAAAATGGGCCACTACAATTTTTCTTAGATAAAACTTCAACTGTGTATTAGACATTCAGCTTGTTTCATTAGTTACAACTTTCAAAACACTGAACTGATGTAAAACTTATTTTAAATCTTATTTTTATTTTTACTATGTCAGATACAAACAAAATATATATTTATCATTACAATATAATATATATATATATATGATTATTATTTGTATTAAGAAATATTACTATTTGGTGTACAAGCCGCAGAGATATACATTTTCATGTTTTCATGAAACTTTTCAAAAAAAATTGAAACTTTTGATTTAACACTTTTATATACCTTTAATTTGTTTTGTATATGATTCAATAGCTTTTTTACACATCTAAATAATATTATCAAATTATTTAAAATTGCTTTATATAATGCAATTATTAGATGTTGGCCATCTTAATTGCATTTCTAATGGTAATCATTGAATACTAATGATAATTATATTGAAGCATTATTTAATTATTTATTTTCCTAGTGATTTATAGATTTTACAATAGAAACTATAATATTAACTTTTAAGACTACTGTACCAAACTTAGACTAAAAATAACAACAAACTTAATAAATTTAATAAATAATAATATTATTAAATTACTAAAAGTATAAAAAGTTATTGGAAACATGATCTATGTCTACTATATCATATCAAATACTCAGTTTTGACATACTCCAGTTATCTATAGTGGTTATGATTTAGTACTAGAGCCAGATAAAATATCAGCTTTTTTAACAGGTATACACAAATGTATGGTTGTAATGTGTAAATTAAAGATATAAATATCTTCCAAAATATTAAACATCGCAAAAAGCAAGTTCTCAAAACATTGGCAATTTTAATTTTAATAGTTTACAATTTTACAGACTTATATTACGATTATGACTCATGATTATGAAATTAAATTTTTGATATTAAAAAATTTTTCAGCCTCACATCTCTGACAAACCGTATACATTATAATTGTTATAGAGATAAAAAAAATAAATAAAATCGAAAAAAGTTGATTCTTCAATAGATTTTTTTTATTAAAGGAGTTTTGTTATTAGTTATAGGTACCTAACTGTTGTAATTGTGTAAATCGGATCTGGGTGGGCAATTCACCTCTTATAACTTATAGTTATTATTTTTATAAGCTAGGAACATTTTCTGTCAGTTTATAAAAATATTACAAAAATATTAAAATATAATAAATTAAATACAATATTACAATTTTTTAAATAGTAATATTTTACATACTCGTGAAATTGAAACATCTCTCACTTTCAATTGCCAGGTTCAGTGGAGTGTTAAATGAAGATTAAGTAGGTACTAAAACGGTTGGTTCCAACTCGTTAACCACTAATAAACACATACTATTAAAATTATTAGCTTATTATTCTACAGTGACTGTAACAAGGATGACTGACGTCTGCCGAAGAACCAATGTGAATGTCGCATCGCATCCATATCGTGTTATTGTACGTTTTACGAAATGTACATTTGCAACCATTTCACGAAATGGAAGCGCGGTTTCTCCACTTCACACAATTACACAATATGGATTATATTTCGTGAAATGGATAATTAAACCGTCATTAACTGAACTTGTTCTGTCATTTGGATGTCCATATATCAAAAATTAAAAAACTTTTATTTTAGATTCTGAGTGGAGCCATAAATATCATGAATGTATGGATTTTGCAGTGATGTGATTTCTTTTCAGTTTAAAGATTTGAAATTCAGAGTGGAACGATGAATGTATTAATTTTACAATGATGTGTGGTTTTTTATTTACTTTTGTGCCTATGTACACGATAAGTAGGTAGTCGAAATAATGATTCGATTTTCAAATTCAGTATCTTGTTCGATTGGAAAGTGAATATCCTTGGTAATGTCAAAATTTAAAATTGTCAGTAATTTTCAAAAGCGCCAAGAAAAACATAAGAAAAATTAAGGAAACACGGGAATTTTTACACAAAATTGAATTTAGTTTTTGGTGTAACTTTAAAACAAATTACCGTCGATACATGAAATGTTCACTGGTTGTTTATATTTGCATTTTCTATACCTACACGATAAAATTTTCAAAATATTATGATTTATTTTGAACTGTTTAGGGACATTTTCATTTTCCATTTTTTTTTAGTTTTTTTTCTAAAAATATCAATAAAATATTATTTGTTGGTTAAAAAAGCTTGAAAATTTAATAGAAGGCTCCTAGTATATTGTTTCAAAGGCAGATAAAAATATTAAAAATCCTTAGTCACAGGTTTATTTTATAAGTACAAAAATTGACGAAATATGGAAAAATTACGAAAATTAGCAAATTATTTTGAGTTAAGAATTCGTAAAAATTTTTCTTTTTAAATCTAAGATTTTAAAATGTAATACATGGTTACTCATAAGTTTGTCTACCTTTAACTATAAAAAAACTTTACCGGAAAGTTAAATTACATTTTGATGAGCGTTTGAAATTCAAATTTTTACAACATTGGATATTCACTCGATTTCTCATGTAGGGGTTTCCTTATTTTGTTGTAATTCAAAAACGAATAATTAGATACATGGACATTTTATTGAATGTTTATATTAGCATTTCCCAGGGGTTTAAGTGAGGGGGAACGCAGGGGGGCTTAGTCCCCCTACCGGGGACGGCGGTTAAAAAGCGTCCCCTTTAACAAATTAAGATTCTATACATTAAACATCATATACATAAAATCATGTATGGAACGCTTAAGACTATATGGAGACATTAGTCCCCTCTGGAATTTTTTCCCACTTTAAGCCCTGGCATTTCCTATACATCATACAGTTTTCATAATGTTTTGACTCTTTTTGAGCTGTTTACGGACATTTACAGTTTTCAATTTTTTAATTTTTTTTTCTATAATTATCAATAAAGTCTTATCCGTTGGGCCAAAAAGTGTAAAAATATAATAATAATAATACAAGGCTCCTGATATATTGTTTCAATATCAGTTGAAAAATATTAAAAATACATAGGCACAATTTTTTTTTATAAGCATTTAAAGATCGAATTTTTGACAAAATTTATAAAATTTAAAATTGAATAATTATTATGCAGTTAAAAATTTATAAAACGTTCAACTTTTATATCTAAGGATTGAAAACTTAAAACAAGATTCCACGTAAGTATTTTATTCTGTTACCAAAAAATCTAAAAAATACATATCCACAGTTTATTTTTATAGTCATTTTAAGTTCAACTTTGGACAAAATTACATAAAAAAAAACCTAGAATAACTATTTTAGTTATTTTGTTGTGATTGTATAATATTATTCGTGAGTACTTGAAACTTCTAAATTACCTACACTATCATATATCTATGATAGTATCAGTGTTTGTTGTTGATGTATAACGCCTTATAAGTACTTAATGGATATTGTGATATGATTAATTTGGAATTTATTATAGGTACCTATTATAGGTCAATTTTTTTTTAATACCATAGATAAGTATACAATATGTCTTATTGTCTTATACCTAGACTGACATACCATCTCCGCTCAAAATAGTTGTTCTTATACAATCATATTATATCATTGAATTCAAATGTGATTCCTTCCATTATACAGTGACCCACTTGTAACCTACTGTACAGCAGAGCACCTTTTTTTTTTCATTTACTTATTTTTTTTTTTGTGTCGATTTTGTTTTTTGTACGATAAGTAGTCGAAATAATGCTTCGTTTTCAACTTCAGTATCTTGTTCGATTGGAAAGTGAATATTGTTGGAGCAGTTCAAAATATAAAATTCCCAGTAATTTTCAAAAGCGCCAAGAAAAACATAAGAAAAATTAAGGAAAAACGGAACTTTTTCAAAATATTTTGATTTTTTTGAACAGTTTAGGAATATTTTCAGTTTTCAATTTTATAAGTATTTTTTTCTATGAATGTCAATAAAACTTTATGTGTTGAGTAAAAATACTTGAAAATTTAATACAAGGCTACTACTATACTGTTACAATGACATTTGAAAAATATTTAAAATTCTTAGTATCTAACAGTTTTTAATTTTTCTATAAGCATTGAAAGTTCAAAAATTTACAAAATATGGAAAAATCACGAAAATCAGCAAATTATTTTGAGTTAAGAATTCGTAAAATTTTTTCCTTTAAAATCTAAGATTATCAAATAAAAATAATGTTTACAAGAAAATCAAAGTAAATTTTTATGAGTGTTTGAAATTCATATGTTTACAATATTGGATATTCACTCGATTTCTTATGTAACGATTTTGTTATTTTGTTGTAATTCAAAAACGAATAACTATAGATACATGAAAATTTCACTGAATGTTTATATTCTCATCTCATATACACCATACATTTTTTAAAATATGTTGACTCTTTTTGAGTTGTTTACTGGTATTGTCAGTTTTCAATTTTTTAGTTTTTTTTCTACAAATATCAATACAATTTTATTTGTTGGATAAAAAAGCGTTAACATTTAATGCTAGGCTCCTGATATATTGTTATAATAGCATTTGAAAAATATTAAAAATACATAGGCACAGTTTTATTTTATAGTCATTTTAAGTTCAATTTGGACAAAATTGCATATTTATAAACCTAGAATAAGTATTTTAGTTATTTTTTAATGATAGTATAATATTATTCGTGGGTATTTAAAACTTCTAAAGTATACTATTACATATGATATATTTATGATAGTATGACGGTTTGTTGTTGATGTATAACCCGTTATAAGTACTTAATGAGTATTGTGATATGATTAATTTGGAATTTAGTAAAGGTACCTACATATTATTGCTCAATTTTTTTTTTAATACCATACATAAGTATATAGTATGTTTTATACTTAGACTGACATACCGTTTCCGCTCAGAATCGTTATTCTTATACAATGATATTATATCATTGAATTCAAATTTAATACCATCCATTATACAGTGACTCACTTCTAATCTACTGTACAGCAGAGCAACTTTTTTTAAAATTAGTGTTAAATTTGAATTCAATGATATAATATCATTGTATACGAAAAACGATTCTGAGCGAACACAGTCAGTTAGCCTATGATATTACTAAGTATTTAATTATTTGATGATATTATTGTGAATAAAGTAATTTATTTAGGTAGGTACCTATTTACGTGGATCCATGTTTAAAATTTTCAATCTTTAACTATAAAAGTTGAATATTTTATACATTTTTAACTACAAAATCATTTTAGATTCTGAGCTGAGTGATGTATTGATTTTACAATGATGTGTGTTTTCTTTTTATATTTTTTACACTTTTTATATAATTTTTTTTTGTCTGTCATCTCTTTTTAGGACAGTAAAAGTACTTAGATTTTCTTCAACAGTATCTTTTCATTCTTTTCTGATAGAAAAGTGAAACTAGTTGGTACCTTGGGGGGTCAAAAGTAAAAATTGTCCAGTAGTTTTCAAAAACGCATCGAAAAATAAAATAAAAATTAAGGAAAAACGGGAATTTTTAAGCTAAATCGATTTTGGTGTTTGATGTAACTCTAAAACAAATGACCATAGATACATGAAATTTTTACTTTATGTTTATATTAGGATTTTCTATAGGTACACCACAACATTTTCAAAATATTTTGTGCTGTTTACGGACATTTTCAATTTCCTTATTTTTATTTTTTTATTCAAAAAATATTATTACAATTTTATTTTTTATGTAAAAAAGTTTGAAAAATTAATTTAAAGCTATTAATATATTGTTTCAAAGACAGATGAAAAATATAAAAAAACCATAGTCACAATTTTATTTTATAAGCATTTAAAGTTCAGATAGTGACAAAATACATAGAATTCACTAAAATGTGCACTTTATATTGAGTTAGAAATTCATAAAAAATTTTCTTTATAAATCTAGATTAATAAAGATTGGATATTGGATATTCACTTGATTTCACATGAACCTAGCGATTTTGTTATTTTGTTGTAATTCAAAATGTGTGCCAATGTACTTTTAATATATTTTAACTGTTATTGAAATAATATATCAGGAGCCCATTGTATTAAATTTTCATGATTTCTTACACAAAAAATGAAATGTTATTGACATTTTTAGGAAAAAAACATAAACAAATTGATAATTTAAAATGTCCTTATTCCTTAAACAGCTCAAAACGGGTCAAAATATTTTGAATATTTTACCGTGTATAAAAAATACTAATAATATAAACATTCAGTGAAAATTGCATGTGTTTATACGGTTGTTCGTTTTTGAGTTACACCAAAATCCAAAATCGATTTTGTCGAAAACGTACGACACTACGACGGCCGTGTGCCCGTGTATCGGTGACAATAGCTTGCTGACGAGCGCTGCCCCTCCCCCCTTCACCTAGCAACCCACCCATCACCTTCGGCTGCATACAATTTATGTACTAGGCGGCCAACGTTTATAAACTTATAATATCGTTGAGCTGTTGATTTTAGTCGCGGATGGTCTACGCATGCGCTATTCACACTATTTTACGAGTTTACATGTGTGTGAGGAGACGCATCTCCTATGCACAAACTCAGGCGCCGTCGGCTACTGTCTCTGTGGGTCTCAGCGCTCCCGCGGTGGCGCATAGTGGTCGAAAACGCAATTTTAGGCGGACAAAATTATTATTTATTTCTAGCGATATACTCAAAAGCAAAATAAGTTAATTTTTAAATTTTTATTAAATTTTGTACAATTTATAATTCTTGTTATACACTAAACCAATTTAATAATTTTTATTTCTACAACTATTCACTGTCTGAATCACTGTTAGACCTGCTAGATGATTCTGAATTATTTGAATCAAAATAAATTAATGATTTTAAATCTTCATCCAAATAATATTTTTTTTGTTTAAGTTTCATTTCGAATGCTAGATATATAAGGGTCTGACGAGACTAGTAACATATGAATTTAGGGTGCGACTCGTTTGCGCACATTTACCTTTTTTACGGCACGTTTGCGCACAAAATCACAACTCGTTTGCTCACACATATTTTGGGTTTAAATTATAAAGGTACAACTCATTTGCGCACATTTAACTTTGAGCAGAACAGCACATTTCCCTTCTTACTTTAATATAGGCTTAGGACCATCTGTTTTGTACAGGCGTGATTAAAAAAGTGCATGTCGTGTGTGTCTGTTCTGAATAAATATATAATTGTACAATTAATAAGAAGTAATAGAAGTTCTATGCGTGTTTGTCCAACGCTTTGTTTATTATCATAGAGACGAATAAAAAATAATAATATTATAATATTAATTAAACTTACATGATAAAATAATTAATGATAATATAAAATATCCAAACTGACAAACAGTCTCCTCTCAGAATTGTTTTTCTTATACAATGATAGAATATCATTGAATTCAAGTTTAATACAATCCATTATACAATGACCCACTTTTAACCTACTGTACAGCAGAGCGACATCCACTTACCTGCTTTTTTATACTATTGTCTACCTAATATTTGATTTTTGACCACTGTGAATGTCTGCGGTGCCGGGCCCAATATTAAGAGGACGTGATACCCGCCTCCGATCTCCGATCTCCGTCTCACAAGTGCATAACATAGCAAATTTTAAGCTCAGAAAAACAAATGTTGCTCCGTTAATTTAAAAATTAGAGTAATTTAACCTCTTATACAATTGAAAGGTAAGATTATTATCTAGAAAACCTCATGGGCTATTTTAAAATTTTAATTTTTAAGCTAGTTATGATTACTTTAAGATCTATAAGCAATTTACAATTTTATAATACTCATAGCTCGCTTAAAAATTAAAATATAATAAAAAGCCTATGAGGTCTAGATAATAATCTTACCTTTGGATTTTATAAGAGGTCAATTCACTCTAATTTTTAAGCTAACGGAGCTACACGTGTTCCGCTTTGTATAGAATTTGCTATGTTACGCACTTGTAAGACGGAGACAACACACTCAACACAGCGGGTATCACGTGCCCTTAAATGGAAACGGCTATGATAGCTGTAGCGGAGAAGCCGTCACCACATAAAACCGTCCTTTTCAGCTAACAGTATAACAGTATAAACCCCGCAAACCAACATTAGGGAACAATAATAAAGCTCCAAATAACGACTCACCGAAAACAATAAGGGTTGTATATAGTTGAGACTGTTGTGAGTAAGACTAATCCAACGACACCCTCCCCACGTCAATAACCCCAAAACAGAGCTAATTACAGAATTTCCCGTACCACCTGAAAACACAACTATACACGGCGGCAGCAGATGGTTTAATGGTCGGTACTGGAAACTACTTATATGCCGTGCTTATTTAGCACAATCGATATTACAGTCTTCAAGACAGTTCAAACCTACACACACCGAACTACCGAAGGAATCAAGACATACCACGAGTTCATCGGCACAGCGGCGAAATCACTCGTTATACGGGTCGGCAGTTGAAAGCTCGTGCACAACTACCAGCGGCTTTAAACGCGGTTTTTAAAGGCTTACGGTCGGATCAGCATCAATATATTAATAAGAAAAGGCTCCTAGTATATTGATCAAAGGCAGATGAAAAATATTAAAAATCCTTAGTCACAGGTTTTTTTTATAAGCATTTAAAGTTCAAAAATTGACAAAATATAAAAAAATCACGAAAATTATCAAATTATTTTGAGTTAAGAATTCGTAAAAATTTTTCTTTTAAAATCTAAGATTCTTAAATGTAATACAGGATTACTTATAATTTATAAAATTATCTACCTTTATAAAAAAAAAAAAAAAAAAATGTGTATAAGAAACTCAAATTAAATTTTTATGAGCGTTGAAATTCAAATTTTTACAACATTTTATATTCACTCGATTTTTCATGTAACGATTTCCTTATTTTGTTATAATTCAAAAACGAATAACTTACTGTAGATACATGCAAATTTCACTGAATGATTATTTTATCAATTCTTATACTTGATAAAATTTTTAAAATATTTTGACTTGTTTTGAGCTGTTTAAGGACAATTTCATATTCTTTCAATTCTTTTATTTATTTTTTCTATGAATATCAATAATGTTTTATCTGTTGGGCCAAAAAATGTAAAAATTTAATACAAGGGTCCTGATATATTGTTGCAATATCATTTGAAAAATATTAGAAATACATAGGCACAATTTTTTTTATAAGCATTTAAAGATCGAATTTTGACAAAATTTATAAAATTTAAAATTGAATAATTATTTTATAGTTAAAAATTTATAAAATGTTCAACTTTTATATCTAAGGATTGAAAATTTAAAACAAGATTCCACGTAAGTAGTTACTTGTGTTACCAAAAAATCTAAAAAATACACAAACACAGTTTATTTTTATAGTCATTTTAAGTTCAAATTTGGACGAAATTACATATTAAAAAAACCCGAAATAACTATTTTAGCTATTTTGTTGTGATTGTATAATATTATTCGTGGGTACTTGAAACTTCTAAAGTACACTATTATATATATATATGATAGTATCAGACATCAGTGTTTGTTGTTAATGTATAACGCTTTATAAGTACCTAATGGATATTGTGATATGATTAATTTGGAATTTATTACAGGTACCTATTATAGGTCAATTTTTTTTAATATCATAGATAAGTATATGATATGTCTTATACCTAGACTGTCATACCGTCTTCGCTCAGAATCGTTTTTCTTATACAATGATATTATATCATTGAATTCAAATTTAACACCATCCATTACTATGACACATTTGTAGCGTACTGTACAACAGAGTGGCATCCACTTTTTTCTTTTATAAATTGTTTAATTATTTACAATTTTTTGCTGGCCTAAATTGTGTACCTTAATCAGAATAAAATATTTTATATTTCACCATAAAAATCTATTATAATTGAGGGCTGAAGCTCATAGAACCAATACAGCAAATGTGTTTTTAATTTTTATACAGAACAAGTAATTAAAGTTTTGATTATTTTTCAACATTTTTTTTTTTTTATAAAATCCACTCTAAAGAAAATAATAAGCTCATTTTTTATGTATAAATTGTAGAAAATGATATTATATTTTCAATCTTGGTCTATGATTTTGCGTAATTTTAATATTTTCATTTTAAAAATGTTTAGTTCCACCTCTGCTTGGTAGTTGAACCACTCACTGTTCAGCATATTGAACTTTTTTTATTTTATATAAATTACTTAGATATCAGGTACCACGTAGAACTAAACATATTTTATTACAGTTAATACAATTGTATTTAGGTATAGTCTAATACCAAAATATAGGTTAAATTTGCTGTTTTTACCCCGAAGTAGTTCATAATAAGTACCTAACTAATACATTTTATTATCAACATAACATTATACTAGTATTAGACAATCTCATTTTATCCACACTTTTATTTTGTAAAACAATTACCGTTCTACCCGGTTTTAAAATCAGTCAGCAAAACGTATAATAGATCAATAAAAATTAACTTAAATATTGAAATATTCTGTTACATTCATTTCTCTTTTTATGCCCATAGCTATTATAAATATTATGATATCGATAAACTTACATTTATTGCTACATTGTATATAGTCAATAAAATATATTTGTGTTACATACATGTTTAACAGTTAGTTTGATAGGAGTGTAGGGATCTATTTGCTACCAAATAGTTAAGCCCACCTCAATATTTCACAGGATCTCCACCTATTGGACTTAGTTCCCTCAATTTAAAAGCCAGTAGGAACCTACTTATATAGAGCATATTATATCATTTTTAGAAAATATTATGAGCTTTAGCCCCCCCCCCTCAAAAAATTGGACTATTGCGGTGGGTACTCATTGACGGGTTTTGCCGATATACATTTTATTTTTGAAACTGTAACGATTGCCGTTATCTCACTCGTAAAACGTCAAATACACAACGAATGGCCGTGATCTGAATAATAAGTTATAGTTAGTCTTTAAACGTGCGCACCTCAAACGGTCCAATAACCTTTTATTTTTCTGTTACAAAATTTTATTATTTCACCAACGTATACCTACACGGCGATAGGTACGTATTGTTGTTGTATGTCGATCGCTCGGCTAACACATGCAGAAGAACGTGCAAGCAAGACTGTATGTTTCCGTTACCTATTATACGCTTTATTATATATTTTGCTCCGGTATCCGTTTCCTGGCTGGTACGCAGCCGCGCTGAGCCATTCGGGAGTTCCACCAAATCGTCTTTTCCCCTATATTAAGATGTTAGAATTGTGAATTGTAATGGTTATTATTAGCTTTACCTTTTATTATAAAGGAATATCTGACAATACAACATTTGGGCGGATGTAGGAGTGTAGGACGCATTTTACTGTAACAATAAATGTGTAAATATCCATTAAATATCACTAATGACAATTCCAACTTATAAAAATGAACATCAGCTATTTCATTAATATAACTACATAGTTTATAAATTATAAAATATAATATTAATCCAAAAATGTAAACTATATTATATTAGGTATTGATTTTTAAATATAAATACAACGAGTATGTAAAACGGAGTACCTACCTATTCGATATACTAATAACCCACTGGCCAGTTCAGACGAGCTTAAAGAATCAGCAGACTACTAAAATAAATAATATTTTTACGTACCTTGTACCTACATATGATTGGTCCTCTGCAAGGACCAGAACCGAACTTATAAGCATTTATGTATTTATTTATTTTTAATTAATTTTTACTCATATTATGTGTATATTTGTATTACAAGTTACAACTATGACTATAATGTGCCTAATTGAAATGTACCTACACAATTTATTTTTACTCAAACTATGTGTGTCAGTCCCTAAAATTGTGTGTAGTACCTACGACACACTTTGTGTAGTACGAAAAGTGCAGTGTGTAGTACGAAATTTAAAAGTGTGTTATTCTAATTAAACCTTTATAATAATATTATGTATAACCAATTTTATATCTTCACATTTTTTTTTAAAAATTTTAATGGATTTTGGCCAAAACACATTTTAATTATTATCTACTACACAGACACACAGTAAACAATATTTTGGGTTGTTAAGTCTTATACTTGTATTATAGTTATTATTATTCATTGTTATTGAAACTAGCTATTTTTATTATTATCAGCTTAGAAGTGAAAGGTGGTACATAGTATACTAGTGCTTATCTAGAAATAATTTAGATTTGACCGATTTGTGACTATATGTGTAGTAGGTACGAAAATTTGGATATTTTAGGGACTGATGTGGGTAGTATTTGAACTTACAACTCTAATTTAACGAAAACTTGTGCTTATGTACTATATTATTATGTACTATCTTTATTAAATTTAAACTTCCTACTATTTTTTTTCTTCAACTTTTCATTATCTAAATGATTATTTAATATATGTACCTATGTACATTCATATAATTATGATTTATGACTACCTAAAATTAAAGTGGACTAATTAAATTTATTTTTAGTTGTTTGTATCTATTAAAGTATTATAATAATATGTGAATTATAAAAATTATTGAATTTGTCAACCAACAATTATTTTTTATACCCTTCTATTGTTTAGTTACTAAACTTTAGTATATTGATGCGCATATGATATACGATCCATTTGGTGAAGGTAAACAGACAATGCTCAAACGATGTACTTACGATCAGTAGCGTATCTAGGATTTTTTAAGGGGGGGGATATAAAAATTTTAATAGACATATTGTAATATGTAAAAATAATAATAATAATTAGTATCATAATCTCGTAGAGTTTAATTTCTAAAATCTAAAATTAATACAAATTCTAAAAACAACAACCGATTGGAACTTTTATTAATTATCATTGATCACGGACTTCAGTTAACTTACAACAGTAGTGTATGATTCAACTATTCTGGGTATTTTGTTAATATTTAAGTTGAGTACCTTATTCTATCTAAATTAAAAATTATTTTTTATTTTTTTCGTGACGCATGTTTACATTAATCTTTTAATTTGGTCAAAATATGACTTAAAAAAAAAAAATGGGTTGTGTGGCTAAAAATATAAAATTACCGCAAACTGCTCAAGAATCGAAAATAATTTCTGGTATGTTTAATAAACAGATAAAACTTGAGGTGATAACTAAGCAATAAAAAAAAATATATTTTAATTTAAGATAATATTAATTTGTAAATATATCGTATACCTATATAAGAGTAGGTAATAGAGTATGGACTACAAGTGGTGAATCAGGTAAAATTGATTTATAGATAATGCAGTTGATATATTTTCAAAAATAAAAAAAGAAGATATCCTAATAAACTACTAATATTTTCGTTTATCAATATAAATATAAACTGTAAATAATAATAAATACAGACTTTTAACTGATATATGTACACAATTCTTTTTTTAAAATATCTGCTACCTTATATTTTAAAATTATGTTACCTAGTTGTCCTAGTTTATAAAAAGGGTAAAATAAACAAATTTAAGCAGATAATATGTAGTTGTGAGCGGTTTTTTTTTTACCCATTCGGGCTGGTCAAAACCTTTGACCCCTTCTATTGAAAAACGAAATGACGCCACTGGTTGTATGATATTATTGAATTTAATACCATTCATTTTCGTTCATAGGTTAGGTTTTAGATAAGCTGTTCAATCTTCATACAACTATCAAATAATTGTTTTAAATAAAAAAATAAAAATAACCTTCCCGGGGGCTGGGGGATATGACCCCCATATCCCCCCATAGATACGCCACTGCTCTTACGATATTTTGGAACTAATAAACAGACAATGCGCAAATTATTTGGACGATATTAGATATTTAAAAGTAGAATGGTTTTAATTATGTTTTGGTAATTTAAAAGTAGACCCGTTATTAATAGGCATAGCGCCTCGCATAACGACGTATATATAATCGTACGAACGATGACAGGTTTCTAGTAATTATAAATCAAAATTAAAGACGTAAAAATGTAAAATTTATATTTTAAATATTATTTAGATATTATAACAATTTTAAGTATTTTAAATAAAAAAAAAAAAAACATTAAAAATCTAATTAAATATAATAAAACAATTAACAACTAATACAAATATCGTGAAAATACCCGACGCTCTAGAACGGCCGAAAATGTTCTTACCTAAAAGTTTGATAATAGGTCAATTTATTGTAATATTAAAACTGAACAGTTTACTATTGAAGCTAGTGAATGAAAATTTGCTGTGTGTAAGACGGAGTCAACAAATTCATGGGTAGGGTCCTCTTAAAGGTGAATATCCGATGTCGAAATATATAAACTTAAGACTAATTCTAACACATACAAAATTAATTCGACTTTCCAGGAAATTTTTGTATAAGGTAGGAAAGTTTATGAGGATTCTTCTTTAAATTTTAAATCTTCTAGATATAAATATAACATTTTTGTGAATTTCTAACTCAAAATAATTTGCAATTTTGTTTGATTTTGTTTGATTTTGTTGAGTTATGTCAAAATGATAACTTCAGACGCTCATAAAAAATTAATGTGAAATTATGCTTAATTTTTTTAGCTTATGAGTTATGAGGAACCTTGTATTAAATATTCAAGTTTTTGATTTAGCAAACATTTTTTATCGACATAATTAAAAAAAATTAATACAATTGGAAATTATCTTATGCCCAGGTATTTAAATAGCTTAAAAAGGTTGATACTGATAAAAAGATTGGATATAGTGTACTATTGGGAAGTCAAAATTGAAAGAGTTAAATACTTTTAAAAATATAAAGGTAAAATAAAGAAAAACTTAAAATTTTAATCAAGACTAGTTTTCGATAACATAGGAATATAAGCTTTATATTTTTTATTGTAATTTAAAAATAATTACCAGTAAAGACTTGCTCTAAAAAAATATTTTAAAATGTTTTGGTGCATAGAAAATGCTAATATAAATTTCCTGGCAAAGTTTAAAATATCAAGTTATTAGTTTTTTAGTTAATTAAAAAAAACTGAATCAATTTTGACGTAAACTGGTTTTACGTAAATATCCCAGTTTTCCCAACTCCTTTGATAACTACTATGATCAATGGGGAGTGGATGTTTATGCTCCAAAAAATTTAAAAATATGCATGCAATTATGGTCTAAAAAGTATAAAAATATGCTTGGAATTTATTAAGAATATGCATTAATAAAATTTTTATTTAGAACCTATTAATATTATTTATTATTTACTTATTATATTATATTATTTTGTTTGTTAAAAATTAAAAATATATAGGTATAATTAAAATAATAAGGTAAAATAATTATTCTTAAAATTAAAACTTTAAAATTAACTATTGGTGAATTGTTTGTTAATCTGAAAATAATATACATGGGTAGATATTAGAAATCGAGTACTAACTAAGCATTAAATGATACATTACATTTTCTTAATAAAATATTCATGCTTATAGTTTCCACGGCAGTCCCTACTAACAGTATTATTATTATTTTTTTTTAAATAATATTTATCATATTTCAACTGTCGTCATTAGTACTCAAGACGTAAATTCACTTACCAAAACAAATTAATTTTTGAATAAACATTATATTTGCATAAAAATTATTTTCCTAAAATTATCAGTAATTTTTTCGTAAAAGTATGAACCACTTGAATGAGAGACCTTGTATTCAATTTTCAAGCCTCAGCTTTACAAATTTAATATTTTATACATTTTAAATTATAAATTAATTGTGGTTTAGTCAAAATTTGAACTTTAAATGCTTGAGTATAAAAATATGGGTAAGTGGATGTCGCTCTGCTGCAGTGGCGTAATTAGGAAGTTGTATTTTTGGCAAAATTCTCATACTAATCGTGGTGTCACATCATATTTGCTCTTGTAATGCGTTTTTCATGCTCGAATCGCCGACTAAAAAAAAATTATGTGGCACATTGATCTGTATGAGAACATTAGAAGATAAACAGTGGTGATAATTATTTGTTGTTATTTAAAATACATCATTAATTAACGCATTATTTTACTTTGTCAACTAATAAAAATAATAAAATAATAAAAAAAATTAGTGTTAACAAAGTTTTAAATGATCGAATTTACTGACATACATTGATTTGTGTGTACAAATTTGTGTGTACAAGTAATCAAATACGGTAACTTTTATCCGTGCTGTCTATTATAAAATAACTAATTGACCGTAATTTTTACATAAAGAACATTAGTTGATTTGATTATAGCTGACTTCAATATTGGAGTTTAAATATCCATTGAACAACCCAAATTTATTTTTAAGATTTAAGTTTTTAATTTAAATTTTGAACAATGGAGTACATTAACATTGAATATTCAGAATGAACATGTTTATGCCAAAGATTTACCTAAAAAATAGAGATGAACTTTTGATGAGAATTAATTATATAGCTGATATCATTCGTCAAACACCAAATTCGTTGGAAAAAACTGTGAATTCATTACATCGTCGAATCGAAAGTGCATCGAAGTTAACTGGAGTCACATACTGACATTGAACAACTATAGATAAAAATAGGTTTTCAAAATAAAAAGTATGATTATTTTACAATGTAACACAACTTAAATGTATGTCAGTAAATTTGATAATTTAAAACTATGTTTACCCTAATATTGTTATTATTTTATAAATTTTATTGGTTAACAATACGTTAATTAATTGTGTATGTTAAATGACAAGAAATAAAAAGCACCACTGTTTATCTTGTAGTGTTCTCATACAAATCGATGTGCCACATCATTTTTTTTTTATTCGGCTATACGAGCGGGAAAAACGCACGACAAGCGTGAAAATTAGGTGACACCTAGATTAATATGAGAATTTTTGAAAAATACTAACTTGACCATTTATTTTTCATTTTAAGATAATGTTTTACAAGTAATTTTTATAATAACAGATTTTGAAAATGTCTAAAGAATTTCAAAAAAATCTTCATTAGGCCATCACACTGAACACGCCTATACTAGTTACCTCATCCATTTCAGAAACACCCTGTAAATAACCTATTTAAGTGGAAACTTGTTTTAAATTTTCAATCATTAGCTATAAAAGTTGAACATTTTATAAATTAGTAACTACAAAATAATTATTACATTTTAAATTTGCTTATAAAAAAATTGTGCTTATGACATGTATTTTTAATATTTTTCAAATCCTATTGTATTAATATGTCAGGAGACTTGTATTAAATTTTTACACTTTTTGACCCAACAGATAAAACTTTATTGATATTCACAGAAAAAAAAAATAAAAAAATAAAATTGTCCTTAAACAGCTCAAAACAAGTCAAAATATTAAAAAAATTTTGTCAATTATAAGAATTCATAAAATAAAACTTCAGTGCAGTTTTCATGTATCTACACTTATTTGTTTTTGAATTACAACAAAATAAGAAAAACGCTACAAAAGAAATCGAGTGAATATTCAATGTTGAAAAAATGCTCATAAAAATTTAATTTAACTTTCTCTTGGATTTTTTTTTTTTTTTTTGATGAAGGTAGATATCTTACAAGGAATCTTGTATTACATTTTAAAATCTTAGATTTAAAAAGAAACATTTTTATGAATTCTGAACTCAAAATAATTTGCTGATTTTTGTGATTTTCCATATTTTGTCAATTTTTGAACTTTCAATGCTTATAAAAAAAAACTGTGACTAAGAATTTTAAATATTTTTCAAATGTCATTGTAACAATATAAAAGATGCCTTGTATTAAATTTTCAAGTATTTTAACCCAACAAATAAAGTTTTATTGACATTCATAGACAAAAAGGTGGGCAAGTGGGTGTCGCTCTGCTGTACAGTAGGTTACAAGTGGGTCACTGTATAATGGATGATATTAAATTTGAATTCAACGATATAATACCATTGTATAAGAAAAACGATTCTGTGCGGAGACATTATGTCAGTCTAGGTATAAGACATATTATATACATATCATAAAAATTGTGACTAAGGATTTTTAATATTTTTCATCTGCCTTTGAAACAATATACTAGGAGCCTTCTATTAAATTTTCAAGCTTTCGCAACCAACAAATAAAATTGTATTGATATTTTTAGAAAAAAAACTAAAAAAAGATGGAAAATTAAAATGTCCCTAAATAGTTCAAAATATTTTGAAAATGTTATCGTGTATATAAAATGCAAATATAAACAACCAGTGAAAATTTCATGTATATTATGTTCATTTCTTTTAGAGTTACACCAAAAACCAAAATTGATTTTTTGGAAAACCGATTTTGCGTAAAATTTCTCGTTTTCCTTAATTTTTATGTTGTTTTTCTCGGCGCTTGTGAAAACTACTGGGAAATTTTTACTTTTGACACCCCAAAGTACCAACTAGATTCACTTTCCTATCAGAAAAGCTACTGTTGAAGAAAATCCAAGCACTTTTACTGTCCTACAACGTAATGACAGACACAAAAAAAAAAAAAAATTAAAAAAACACACATCATTGTAAAATCAATACATTCATCGTTTCACTCGGAATCTAAAAAATTAAGAAAAATTAAAAAATGAAATTGTCCGTAAACAGCTCAAAACAAGTCAAATGTTTGAGTTTATTAGGTTGATATATATTTTTAAGTTTTACTTAATAAGTAATAACTAAGGCCGCAACACTAGTGGAGTTTCCATGTACCGATTACAGGTAAGAAAATAAAGCTGACGGGTATACATAAGAATTTAGAAATTTTCATGACCTTTTTATCTAACCGATAATCTGACGGAGCTTACGATCGCCCCACATAGGTACATATTATATATTTTACCTAAACTCAACGTTCAATGAACACAAAAACAAGATAGGTATATCTGGGACTATACCAGTTTTCTCAGTGAGACCCAGTATTCTTATGTCTATGAAATTAAATAAAAAAATAAATTAATTGGGGCCTGGTTGTTGGCATCAGGCACCAGAAAACGATGTACGGACTTTTTGTTAATTGTTATACATAATACATTTCATACATCATACGAATAAAAACAAAAGTTTTTAAAAAGGTTAAGTAATCTAAACTGCCTAACAATTCATCATTTTAAACCTCGAAGTAAAACTAATTAGTGTAACATTTACCACTCAACTCAGTATCTAAAAAAAAGTAAAACTGTTATTATTACAATTTTATATACCTAGGTATTTAGAAGATTATATTGTTTATTATACATAATTATTATAAAAACACTATTGTAGAGTATTATGAATGAGTCGTACGTCAAATGATAAGAAATATAATATATAATATGGTTTAAAGTACAACATTGAAGAATTGGAAGTTGGAACTATAGGTTTGCACTTTGTTCTGAGATATTTTTTGCCTGTCTAACCATAATAGTATTATTTACCTCAATATGATATTATTTGTTTTATATTATCATGAATCATAATTGAGTGTGCGAGGACTGCAGTTTTAGTAGGTACTTTAGTCTACTAATTATTTAAAAAATAATTTAATACATCAGTCAGGCCAATGGCACGTCCCAATAGGTCAGATTACCGGGAACTTCCAGGTATCCCGGTAGGACGCGCCGTCGCTGCGTCATCTAACCTAACCTAACCTCGGATATAAGCCACACGTAGGAACCAGCTCATCGACTTTGATTCATCCCAATCTTGCATACCAGACACATTCGCCGGCGATTTATCTAGTTCGTAAAAGATTTTATACAAGTAATTGTGTATTAGACTTATTTTATATTCAGAATATCGGAGCGATATGAATGTATTGATTTTACAAAGATGTGTTTTTTCATATATAGTTATTCATTTGGATAGGATTTTATAAGAAAAATGAATGAATTTTTTATGATTAAAAATTGTAATTATTATTATGTTTTAAAAAAAAATTTTTTTAATTCTCCTGATTTTGACAAATTTTGTTTAAAAAGAGTTACTCCAGATACAAATAGAAGAAAAAAACATTCGTCGTTGTAAAATCAATGCACTCTTTTCTCAGAATAAAAAATTATATTTAATTATATATTTAGTTATTTAGATCTATAATAATAAATTGTATTATAAATAGGGCTAGGATAAGTAGCTGGATTTGTATGATTGTTAGTATACCTAGGTATATTATGTTAAAATTCAAGCGCCTTTACTCCTTAACAAAATTTAGCTATTACCAGGGCCTGCAAACGTTATAATAACGTTTTATTTGACAAAAGACGATTGAAAATAATTATAATAATAATAATAATAATAATTGTAAAAGTAATTATAACGGAAAGCGGTAATCAAAAAAATTAAATACCGCAAGATAAAACATAACAATTAACAAAATGTCAAAATATATTATATATCAAACAAAACATACCGCAAAACGTAACTTATAGAATATCATTAAACGAAAAATTACTCAAAACGTAATTAATAGAATATCATGAACTAAAAATAACGCAAAATAAAATATTTAAAAACTAATTATTTAAAATTTCTATTGGTTTCGTAGAATCATTTATTTCATGCAATCAATCTAAGAATTGATTATATTATATTCCGTATCCGGGCCATTACCTACCCACATTAGTTATTATTTTTAAATTTATAGGTATTAACACTATTTTAAATAACGATAAACGCAAAACTTCTATAACGTTTAAGTTTTAAATAACGATTTTAAATGCAAGCCCTAGCTATTACCTATCTATTTTAAAATAATAAGATACTTCACTACTTCACCCACATGACAGATGGTTTGGAATCATCCTAGGATTATTCTACGAACAACGTATATAAATACAGATAAACATTAAAATTGTATGAAGTAGTTTTAAAATATAGCCATGGTCAGGTAAAAAGGTCCGAAAGCCGGATGCGGATAGTGGACATCCAGTGTCCCATATTTCTGCTGTACAACAATATGCTTATTGTGGTTATTTTCATTTCAATTATCTATTGAGTTTAGCATTGTACATTTTAATGATTGTCGAAGGAAACTCCTAGAATACAAAATTGGGCGGATGTATAGGCACGCATTTTAGTGTACCTAACAATAAATTCATAAAGATCCATTGAACATTACTAATGGCTCTTCGATATTATAAAAATGAGCATAAGACACAAATACATAAAAATATAATACTAATATATGAATGTAAATTATATTATAATGATTTTTAAATGTAAATATAATTATTATAATATAATATAATATAAAGGAGTAAATACCTATTCGAAAATCGAGAGCAAAATTATGGTATTAAAGGAAGAACCCTGCAGTATGCCTGAAACCATCGCTCAGTTCAGACGGGTTGAAGGAGTTTGCTGACTACTAAGATAAAGAATAATTTTACATTCATATGTGTCAGATGTGTCGTGAATTTACTAGTGTCTTGTATTATTTTTAAAATAAAATTGTGTTTGTTTATTTACGTTTAAACTTTTATAAAGTAGCTCCACTAATAGCTAGGTAGGTATCTACTTCACAACTTATAGAAGAATTTGCACTCCTTGCCATTGACATAAAATAGTAAGTACCTATATGAATATTAATATAAAATGATATTAGTACAACGTTAGTATTATTTAAAAGTATTTAAAAATGTTTGGAAATATAGAATCTTCTAGTAAATACAGTAGGTACAGACGTACAGTACAGGTTTAGGTTTAGTAGGTGTGACGAAAAAATTATATATAGGTGTTTGTGTAGGAATAATCTTCAAGTGACCAAATTAGAATATTAGATTATTTATTAAAAACGATTTCTTTTATATACGACATCAGTCTTCTAAACATATTTTATTTGTAAAAATATTGATTAGTGATTTGAATAACAGAATAATATATAAGGATATATTATATATTATTAGATTACTTATAGATAAAAAGTATGTGAAATGTAGTTATGTACTTATGAAATAATATTAGGACATGAGTTATTATAGAACTAACTAGGTAGGTATTCGTTGATATTTTACCTAGTTTCATTTTTATTTGTATTATTTGATTATCAATATTGTGTTAGTGAACAGTGTTTAAATATTATAATTACTTTAAATTATTTTTATTCCCGCTAAATTATCTATACAAATTAATATGACTATATTATACACAAGCCATTTTAATTGCTTTTTCTATTATTTTATTAACTATTATAATGTCAATATTAGTGTTAAATTGCATGAGCAAAGGTCAAAGTTACTGTAATCGGATCGCTACCTCATGCAATAGTATACTTATAAAGGAATAGATAGATATAAAATACAATTCACAACGTCTGTGATCAAAAATACTTAAAGTTTTTACTGCATTATTTTCCAAACTTAAACATTTTAAGGTTTAAAGGTTATATATATATTATTTTATATTAGATTTTTTATTCTATAATTTGAATTTTCATCGAAAATCAAGCACTTTGATAAATATTTGGTGCGTGTATATACTAATGATATACTTAGGCTCAGAATCGGTAAGAGCTAAGGGTACTATAGCCCCACCGGTATTTTGTTCAACCCCTCCACAGTATATTTTAGAATATATAGGGGGTCTCACGAGGATTTACCCCTTGCGATATCTCCTGAGATAATAAATATATCAAAAATCTGTTTTTTTTATTAGACTCACAGAGACAAGGGCTACACGTATTTAATTTTTTAATTTTATTTAATTTTTTGGTATAAAAATTATAAAAGTTATTTTTTTATGTTTTTATTTTTGAAACAATTGAAGATAGCCATTTTATAGAGTTTATTTTTGTGAATATGTTGGCTTTTCAACATTTTATTTTCATTAATCCTATTATTTTTAATAATTTTTTTAGTTTATAGGTAAAATGGCAAATAACTGGTTTTTGTCAGGGCGGCGAGTCCCCCCTCTACGACTAATGGGTATATCCTGACGGGACACTCTATATAATATATTAATATGTTAGGTATCCGAAACATTTCCTGTGTTCAATAATATTTAAGATTTTTATTATTTTAAACTATATTACTGGGTATTTATATAGATATTATATAAAAAAAAAATAACCTAACTTAACTTAACTCAATAAGTTACCTAATTGAAAATGTTCATATAACTTTTAAGTTAACTGAGTTCAAAACAAAATTAGGTTAACTGTTGACTTTAAACTTTTTAAATTGTTTTCCATTAACTTAACATAACTCAGTTAAAAATTATCATTAACTTGGTCAAGCTTGCGTTGAACGGTCATCGATAGAGCTCTTCATGTGTGACTTGATACTGCATGATAATTATTATTATTGTAGTGTATTATAAATGCGGGTATATAGTACTTAATTAATTTTAAATTTTGTTATTTGTTTTCGCGAATTATATTATAAAATATTATTACATTATAATTAGTTACAGTCCCACGAAAGCCCCATAAGAAAAAAAAAGATAAATTATAATAGTACGGTATTATTGTACAATCATACATTGTACTCGACAGACAATGACAACACTGATGTGATTATACTGTACATTACTGTTGAATGTCTGACCGTCTACTACCACCGCTCCTCTATCGGGAAGGCGAGACTATTAGTATAAGGTCTAAAATGTCTTATTTTCATAGGTATTACTGTATAAAATATTATAATCATAAACCAAAGGCAATAGATCTTATACTGCTTATACTTAAGGGGTGGCCTGGCCAAGGGTGCTATAAGACAAGTAGCACCCCGGGCTTCCATTCGTATTTATGAAACTTCCTAGTTTAAAATATCCATACGGGATATATCCATATTTAATTTTTCACCCGGGAACAAAAAACAGCCAGTCCACCCCTTCATATGCGCCCTGCATTTGCTAATTACATAAGATCGAAGATTATAATAATCCATTGTACCATTTGTACCTATGATCTATAAAAATATTGTTTTTTTTTTGCCCAACTATGGTCTATGACCTATGAATATATAATATAAAGGTATAGTATTGACGATAGAAAGTGATGAACTGTTATGTGGCCGTGTTGTATCTTATTTTAGTTATTTTATAAAGGTACATAGGTATGATATTTTCTCAGTTATATTATTTAGCATTATTATTTAAGTAATAGTTAGGAGTGATATACCAACAAATATATACAATTTAAAAATAAAAAGTTTGTTAAAAATATAAAATTACCAACCTAACTTTATAAAATGTATATAATATAAAATCATAATTATTGTTAGAATAATAATCGTCGTCGCATATAGTTATAGGTATGCGTCGATGCCAAAAAATATACAAAACTTAAATATAAAATAATAATTGTCCGAATAAGTCATACAAATTTTAAGGTATGTGTTGTTATTGATTACGTCTAAAAATCATAATTAATAATTTAAATGATCATAAAATATTATGTAGGTTTGACAGGTATCTTAATATGTTATTATATTTTAAACTGTGATATAAAATTATATGATACAATTTGTAAATATTATAACTATTTATGGCGTTCTCTAACACTATTTTTTTTTCATTTAGAATTTTTGAGTTTATTAAGTTGAGATATATTATTAAGTTTTACATAATAACCATGTCTAAACACTAGTGTAGTTTCTATTTACCCATTACAGGTAAGAAAATAAAACGGTATACAATAGACATTTTCATGACTTTTTTATCCAACCGGTATTCTGGCGGAGCTTATAAACGCCCCACATAGGTATATATTATACCTAAACTCAACGTTCAATGATCACAAAAACAAGATAGGTATACTGAAAACTACTCGTATTATATTTTTACTTGTTAATTGTGATACATTTCATACACCATACGAATAAAAACAAAAGTTTTCAAAAATATTAAATCCCCTAAACATTCATCATTGCAAAACTCGGAGTAAAACTAATTAGTACATTTACCACTCAACTCAGTACTTAAAAAACAGTAAAACTTTAAAAAAAATAAATAATTTTAGATAGGTACTTAGATGATAATATTGTTTATTATATAAAAATAGTTATAAAAACACTATTTTAGGGTATTAGAAAATGATAACGAATATAATATAGAATACATTTTAAAGTCCAACATTGAATTATTGGAACTATAGGCTTGCACTTTGGTCTGAGGTATTTTTTACCAGGCTAACCATGATAGTATTATTTACCTCAATATGATATTATTTGTATTATATTATCATAAATCATAATTGAGTGTGCGAGGACTGCAGTTGTAGTAGGTACTTTAGAATTTGGCCGAACGATGATATTAAACTAGCTTAAAATATACCAATTGTATTTAACTTAAATTATCCATAACGATGGCTGCACTATTCGAGTTAATAATATTTTCGTTATTATTCATACATAAGCAAATATATAATTAAATTATAATGGTTAGTATGGAGTAGCAGATCAATTAAATGTTCTCAATAGAGTCACTCATGTTTGACATTTTTATACATGCAATCGAAAATGGAGTACTAAGTCTTATCTAATGTTAAATAAATCTGAGTAATTACAAATTACAATCAAAAAATGTTTAACAATATTCTGTCTTTCATGCGTGAGTTGAGTTGTGTTTGCCGATACTTGGTAGTGATAGACTTTAATTATTTATAAATGTGTCTCCAAATCTCATAACGTCCGTCTAGATTTTACATATTTAAAAAGGAAGTATTTATATTTTACTTTGTACAAGTTTTATGTGTTGTCTGAAAGTTTAAAGTTTTAACTGCTTTAATGGGTAGAACACTATAATATGATCACAAACAAAGTAGGTAACCTAAATAAAATAAACCTTCAATATAATTTAATTATCAGTAATTAATAAAAAAAAATAACGATCTAAAAATCCCGTTGTAAGTTCAGAACAGTAATAACACAGTAGGTAGATTTTATTTTATAATAATTAATTTAAATATGTCCCAAAAAATAATATATTTAATTTGTAATCTTTTTTTACAAAACTATGATACAGGTATCAGGTAGTATGTCCACTAAATATTTGTTAAAACTTGATTATTTCTAATTTTCTGTCAAAATGTTTGACATATATATTTTATATATGGAGCGAACTAGCTGATGTATAAATAAATAAAATATATTAAAATTACAATAGGTATTTATAATTTATAATTTTCAATACCTAACAAAGACTGAAATATTTAAAAATAATTATTTAAATGCCATGTATAAGATACTTACTATAAAGTATTTTTATTTTTAGAGAATCATACGGAATTTAAGAAAAATGGTGAACAAAAGACGTCCAGAAAAAAATAGAATTCATTGGAATCATGTGTCTCTTAATAGATTTGTAATCATAGTGGTATGTATGCAAACTATACAATTAAATTTGGCATAATATTATGTTTATGTATACGAGGTGTGTTCAATAAATACTCAGGCTAAAATTATTACAGAAAAACTTTTTATGTTATCTGTAATGTTGTTAAACCAAAATAAACTAGAGACCATTATTTCAGTATATAATAATTATCATTATCCATAATTTTAAGAATGTCGGGTATCTATTGAAGATGACCTCGTTCTAGGCATCCACAAACACCAAAAACAAATGGTAGGTGCCATTAGTCATAAATCTTCATCAAAACAAAATTACATATTATGACCGACGATTATTTATCAGAGAAGTAGCAAATTAAGTTGTCATATCAAATGGTAGGTACCTACTTGTTATTCGATTTTATCAGATGAATGTGATATTAAAAGAGTGCCAAAATTGTTAACCGAGGGACAAATGGAACATCTCATTGAAGTGTTATAAAAGTTTTATAAAATCAATTATTACGGGTGATAAAACATAATATGGATATGATCCTTGAAACCAATATTCGATTATCGCATTGGAAGACCGCAAACATAACCCGACAGAAGAGCCAAAGGCTATAATAAGCCTATATAACTATGAAGGAAATTCAAAGGTGTTTCAAAAAGTGGCAAGACCATTGGGAGCATTATATTGAAGCTAAAGTTCACTATTTTGAAGGTGATCCATTTAAATAGTTTATAAGTTTGAAATATAATTTTTAATACATTTTGTTTGGGTTTTTTTCAACAAACCTCGTATGAGACTTTAAGTACCTAGGTAGGTAGTACTTTTTAAAAATTAAGTCAGGTTAATTTTAAAATGAATACATTTGTTTATTATTATTTGAACCGCAGCAACATACGCCACTGGGTAGGGGTAATTTTAAGTTGGTTTTTTTTTACTATGAGGGAAGATATAGTTTGTTTGAACCAGTATTTGGAACGTTCACCAAAATAGTAAAAGCGTTCACGTTCACGTTCGTTGAAAAAAATAACTTGTTCATTGCACGTATCTGTGTTGTCAGAAAATCTTTAGATATTATTAATTTATTAATTTTAACTATCAATTATATTATTTACTATTATTATGGGCATTATCTTTTAAGATCGAGTTCTAGAGTGATAAGAATTAAGAATGTGTGATAACTTTCTATCAAATTAACGCTGTGTCTAGGTAGCCGGCAAAGGCCCCACAGGGCGGAAAGCGTGAAAAAAAATCGAAAATATCCCCCGACTTGTTATGCAACACCGCCACAAGTTGTTAACCATCGTAACCATATGGTAACCATCGTAACCATATGGTAACCATCGTATAACCACTCTTACCATTTTCTCGGAACAATTTCAGTTTAGTTATCCCTCGCCATTTTGAATTTTTTTATCGAAACTTATGTAACTCTTCGAGTTAAAACCGATTGTGCAATCAGAATTTGTCGCTCTTACTTAGTTTCGAAGTTATGCTCCCAAAGTTTTCGATTTTAAGTTTATACGCATGCACACAACACTACTAAAATGCCGCGCGAAGGACCATTTTTGTTATTTTTTTGTATTTACGTGTTCTAACCTGTTTAAAACGATGCATTTTTGTGGCACCGAGTTACCGAGCGGGGTTACTCGATTGCTGAGCTCTCTTGAACAATTAAAAACGAAAATATCCCTCGATTTGCTATGCAACACCTACCCAATGCGAGTAATTATAGTAGTGTTGCGCGCATGCGTGTAAAAGTAAAATCGAAAACTTTGGAAGGCACGTTTCGATAAAAAATTCAAATTGGCGAGGGAGAACTATAAACTGCAACTATGCCATTTTCTCTTATCACTCTCGGGCACACGTGTATCTAGGACACAGTCTTAGATCAACGAAAAAAGTCGTTTGCATTCATGTCTACTTCACATAAAATAAAATGCGTTCTTTCCAAACACTGGTTTGAACACGTGTATGCGTGGTGAAAATATGTCACTAAAATTCGTTTTGTGTGTCACTGGTTGGTGTTTGAACTCAGAACACGTTTTATGTCTGAGGACAACTACCGTACCACACCAGGCCACACTAATACATTTCTTTATCTTCATAACATTAAACAGGGAATTTTTAGTTTAGGAAATCTACCTACCTATTTATTTATTTAAACAAAACCATTATCGTTGACTCTTTGGCTTTGTCGTAGAAAATATTATTTATATTTAATACTTTATACATTTAGGTACCTACGTTTTTAGAGGTACTTTTTTACAATTATGTAGACCTTAAAAAATTATTATCTTAAAAAAAACAAAATACCTATGCGGCTATGCGTAATGCGTTTCTATTATAATCTTTACATTATAAAATATAAACTAGGTAGGTAGATTAACAGGTCATTAATAATTATATTTTACTGAAATAACCACTTATGAATACTCAAGACCAAACAAAATTTCGTTTCCCATAATCTTAAACTTTAAATTTTCACAAATAAAATATGTATTTTAAATTGGATTTTTTGGTTTTCAACAGTTATTTCAGTTCATTGTGTGTGCCCCGATGATGTCGTGCGCCGATCCGACGGACACTCAGCCCAATAATACGTTAACAATAAATTGCTCGGACCTGAAGTCGTGCAGAAATTGCGCCAAAAATCCATCGTGTCTTTGGTCTCTGGAACGTCAGGCGTGCTTCGCCGACTACGGATTGCCGCTTTCTCTGGCCGTACGCGAAGAGACCGACTGTCCCAGTGTGACGGTGGCCTCGAGTGTAGCATATGTAACTCATCTGCCTTACGTTTACATTCTAAATGTGACCAACGACGTGACCGGGTTCTTGGAATATCTCGATCAAACACGGGTGTGGTGCGTCATGTTGGACGTAACGCGCCCCGCCGGGGTATATGGTGACACGATCCGCTGCACGCCGGTGAACCAGAATGATCTGGGCTTCGAACACCAGACGTTGATGACCTACCACTGTTACGTGATTTTCGGCGACGGTGACACAATACTGCGGCTAGACGACGCCACCGACAGTTACATCACTGTGTACGACGAACATGACCAAGGCTACAGGCCGGACGTTAGCTGTGTGACCTGTCTCTGGGACGTGGGCCAATTCGTGTACTATTACAAGTGGTGTCCAAGCCGGAACTTGGCTACAGGCCGGTATAGGTTCTACGTCGGTTACAGCGATACCGACCCCAAAGCCGTGATGCCGGCCGAAGACCGACTCACGGCCATGGTGCCGGCGTCGTCCGGGTGCAACGACGTGCGTATCCAGTCCGTGGAACCGTTGTCCGGGTTGTGGACGGGTGGCCAGCAAATCACAGTGAAGGTCAACAACTACGCAACCTTGGCCGATGGCAAAGGCGAGGTCAAAGTGACCGTGGCCGGGCGTGACTGCGTGCGACCGACGATGGTGGATCTCCGGAAGAGCAAGATCACGTGCCTGCTGACCACAGCCAGCCACGACTACATGGGACCGCTGGCTGAAGAGCAGGGCCCGGTAGTAATCACTTACCAGGCATCTTCGCTGACGGTCGAGTCGGAGCAAACGTTCCGGTTCGTCTATCCCGAGATCACGGAAATCGGCCCATCGTGCGGGCCGCTGACCGGCGGTACACTGCTCACGGTTCGCGGACGACATCTGGACGCCGGCAGTCTCGTGACTATAGCGGTGGCCGTGGGTGACGGTTTAACACCACCGGTGCCGTGTGAAGTGGTTGCACGGCACAGCGACCGCATCCTGTGCCTGACTGGGCCGTCAAATAGGCCAGCGACCTGCACCGTCAGCGTGGTGTTCGACAAGACGCTGCGCGTCCAGAATGGTACGACGGGTGGTCCGCTCGTGTTCACTTACGCCGCTGAGCCCGTCCTGGCCGCCGGTCAACAGTTAGAAGGCATCGCGTCCGGCGGCATTGCCGTACCGGTCCGCGGGACCGGTTTCGCCTGTGTCAGTGAAGCAAAGATGTATGTAGACCGCGGGGGAGTCCGCCGAGTTGCCGCCGGTCACTGCCACCCGGTTAACGACACGTACATGGTATGCGGTACTCCGAAACTAGACGGACCGAGAGCCGGCGCCTTGCCGGAACGGTTGCGTTTCGGGTTCCACGTTCTGCACGCCTACGGTCACGTTTCCGACATGCCGCCGCCTCCGGACACCGACGGGTATGTGGCACACGCCGACCCCGCGATAGAGGACTTTGTCGTGTTGCCCACCGGCAGGTCCATGCTGATCAACGGACCGGATCTGGGCCACGGTTATCAGGCCGCCGAAGTTATGGTTGTTCAGTTCTCGAAGAACCTGACCGTGACCGCCTGCAATGTGACCGCCGTCACCCCGCGCCACATCGTGTGCGAGTCAGACTCACCGGACGGTCTGAACGGCGTCCCCGTCATTGTCGTCACTATCGGCGACCAGTTGGCCTATACGGTCAACAGAAGAATGGACAACGGTCAGCCCGAGTCATCTAGACGACGTCTTGCAATCATATTATCAATCCTCGTGTCAGTCACTTTGGTGATATGCTATTACAAGTCCAAATACATGAACATCGCAAACCTTGCAAATATTATATAATGTCACGTATCATATTATTAAAGGTACTATGTCTGTACTAACGAGTATAACAATTTATTATTTATTTTGTTATAACTTATTACCTACTATTTTATTATTATAATTTTTTTTTTTTTTGCTTTATCGATTTATAATTTTGTATTTTAAATAATTTTAGTTGCTTAAAAGCGGTGCCTATCTCTATTTTATCCTATTATTGGATATTTTTATTTTACGTTTAAATATTATCTATTGGTAATCATACGGTATAGCTAGACTTTTCTACCTATTAAAAGTATTTTAATTTCTAAAGTGCCTATATTGTATATTATTGTTATATTTATAGGTATAAAATATAATTATATATTATAGTAATACATCTAATTTTAGTATTATATTTATGATTCATTAGTAATCTTTTTGATTCGTATCATCGTTTATATTTATTTGTATATCTATCCATTGGGTATTACCTGTAGTCGAACTTGGATAACTCGAGTTCTTGAATAACTCAAACTTTTGGGCCGGTCCCTTCAGCTTCGAGTAAAACAAGTCTGACTGTATTAGAGGTATTTTAATTTGACTGTTTTTAATTTGTATTAAGCAAGTAATAATATAATTTATGCTTTTCGCTTGTTTCATGTATAAGTATAAGTATAACTGTAATCATAATTTATAATGTAGTGATGTACCTACCTAGTATCTATCATAAATAAATGTATCATGTATGGATAATATGATTTTGGATACCCTGTATTTATTTCAACTTCAGTGAGACAATTATGTTTTATTTGTATAACATATTATTAATGATTTAAATAATAAGGTATTATAATAGCCTATAAAGTACCTATCTAGGTATTTGATACAGAATGTCTTTTTTTAATGTGACTCCTATTAATATATCTAATATGAAGTATTGAAGTCATATTAGAATATTAGTTAATTTTGTTATGTTCGTCTTGTTTTCATTAACACGGATAATAAACAAATAATTAACACATTACACTTATTTAGGTAAAACTTATTTTATGTTTCATTTTATATTATATTTCTCATTATAGTACAAGTGGTGTGTGATGACATAACAAAATTTTACATACACATGATTTCAGTAGGTAGGTACATATTATACAGAACGTGAACGACGTTTATATTTTTAATGAATTTGATCGATTTTTAAGACGTTCGATTATTTACCATTTAATAAATATTATATGTACCTATAAAATATAAGTATTAATTATATTATAATAATAATATTTTCATTTTCCCCATTATAATTCCTATAATATTTGTTTGATTGCAAAATATATAAATTAAATACGTGCAATTCCAGTGTCCCCGGCTAGACATACAACATAAATAATATTATGATTTCCACTAATTTGTAATAAACCCAATAGGTTTATCATAATAACTAATAAGTACCTTAGTGTTCGCTTAATGTTATCACTAGGAAATCCTTATCAAAATGTAACTCAAATAATGCGTCAGATATTAAAAATTAATTCAGATACTTTATAAATTATTGTATATGCTCCAAAGTCGAAATTGTATTTTTATTTTTTGGTTGAATCGTATATGTTTATGCATGGGCGGATAGGCCATTTTTGGACTACCGGGAAATTATTAAAAGGGGCCCCCTGGCCCACTTGAAAAAAAATAAGCTCACTTCTCTCGCAAGTACATTATTAGGTGAATTATATGAGCGCTACCATATCAAAAGAAAACAATGTAGGTACAACAAAACACATTTTTAAAATCATTTATTTATTTTTAATTTTAAATCAATAATATTTTACTAAATACTGGGCTCCTATTAATTTATTAATAATGTCTTCAGAATCAATTTTGTTGAGAATATCTTTTAGATTATTTACAGAAAATTTGTGAGTTATTACCCACCTTACAGTCCCAACTCACAACCGTGACCACTACCCGCCGCCAATCGATAAACGACATTGTAGTTGGTGGTAGAGAATAGCTTTTTAATTTTTTTACTGACTGCAGACTCACGATTTATTAAAAAAAAATTAAATTAACGGCCCAACGAAAGAGTTCGTTTTTTAAAAGAACTTGAACGTGGACGAGTTCCTTATTTAAGAACTGAACGTGAACGAGTTCATTTGTTTAGTAAAAGTACCGAACACTGATTATCACTGTAATGTTATAATTATTGTAGGTAGGTACACTTGAGCATCGGATTTTCTTAAATGCCATGAAGTCCTTCTTAGTTCTTGACCATTTAATTTTTCAACAATATTAGATCTTGGATACTTTTAAATTTTTTCTTAAAGTACTGCTGCTACCCGTATATTTTTTTTCTCTTATAGCTATTGTGTCTCCTGTTGTAAACTCTGACTTATCTTTTGTCTTAGTATCATAATATTTTATAATTCTCTTTATATTTATATTTTTCAGCCTTATCTTCACTTTTTTTCAATCACTCTACTTTCTAACAGTCTTTTATTCACTGGAAAATTAGTCCGTAAAAGTCTACTGATACCTAGTTCACTGCATCAAGGTGGGGTACCTATTCTTATACACTTATACTCCAATAATGTAATAATACAATTTCTCGACAGAAAATCAGCAATATGCATTTCCTTTCCAGGTAGATATTTTACCACTAAATCATATATTTAGTATCTTTAGTTTCATTTTATGTAATCTATAAGAAATAATTTTATCAAGATTATTATTCATAATTGAAGTTAAAGGAGAATGATCTGTCCACATAGTAGTATGGTAACCATTGACGATTGACACAATTGTGGAACTTGGTACAGGAAAATAATATACTTAGCATTTAGTTTTCTGTTTGGGGATACTGAGTTTCAGTTTCAGTCAAATTTCTTATTTTTTATCGAGGCGATTTTAAAAATCTATTATCCCAGCTCGGCTATCAATAAAAACAAAAAACGATATTTCTTATTTATATTTTTAATCGTGACACTAACAATTTTCGTAATATTAATTCACCTCGATAAAAACCTAGTAGGTAATCTTGTTAATCAATCCTAATCCGTTTTCAAAATTAAAATACGTCAAACCAAATTATTATAGTTTTGTCTACATTTTTAGTTTAACCTATAGATAAAAAATTATTACGATTATATTTATTCAGTCTATTGTTGTATGATCAGAATCTTCTAAGCTTTCAAATCATGTTTGTCTGAATATGGTCAGTTGTGTAGATTAATTCCTAGACGTATGGTATTTTTTTTAAATGGGTACCTATTTAATTTCAGGAAAGTAATTGGGTAGCCACTTTGCCCGACGAAGATTATTCTATTCACTGTAGACACTGTTGACTACGTAATAAAATGTTATTCAGACCAATTTTAGTAAAACAAATGGAAAAATACCTATTATAAAATAGGTAATTCTAGTCAAAGTATATAGGTCTAATAATGTCTTTACAGGGATTTTGTACATATGTTCTAAAATGTTTCAACTGCTATTGTGAACATATATATGAAGTCTTGTATTAAATAATCATGATTTTTTACCCAAAAAAAAAATTATCGACAATTATTGAAAACAAAACTAAAAAATTCAAAACTAACAATGTCCGAAAACAGCTCAAAAAGAGTCAAAATATTTTCAACATTTTATGGTTTTTCTTATACATATATAATATATCATTGAATTCTAATTTAACAACATCCATTACAGTAACCCACTTGTAACTTACTGTACAACAAAGCGACAACCACTTGCCCAAATTTTGTTTTTTTTGTTTTTGGGGCTTTTGAAAACTACTCACCTAATTTTAAATTTTGACCTTCCCAATGCTCCAACTATAGATTATAGATTTACAAGATACTGAAGGGGAAAATCGATGCATTATTTCGACTACTTATCATATACAAAGACACAACAAATATAAATTTTAAAATTAAAAAAAAAACACAAATCATTTTAAAATCCGCTCCGAATCTAAAATGGTTTAGTAGACCTATTATAGGTAACAAAATATTTATATTATTTTTAACCTATTTACGTGGAATATTGTTATATCAGGAGTCTTGTATTAAATAATCACGATTTTTTACCCAAAAAAAATTTTATTGACAATGACATTTTATAAATTTTGAACCACTAAATAATTATTACATTTTAAATTTGATAAATTTTGTCAAAATTCGAACTTTAGATGATTTTAAAAAAAAAGTGTTTATGTATTTTTAATATTTTTCAACTGCTAATATATATATTTTGTATAGAAAATGCTAATATTAACATTCAGTGAAATTTTCAAATATCTACAGTTATTCGTTTTTTGATTAGAACGTAATAAGAAAATCGTTACACAAGAAATCGAGTGAATATAAAATGTTGTAAAAATATGAATTTCAAACGCTTATAAAAATTTAATTTGAATTTCTTAGACATTTTTTTTTTGATAAAAATAGATAAACTTATGAGGAATCTTTTATTACATTTTCGAATCTAAGGTTTCAAAAGAAAATTTTTTATGAATTTCTAACTCAAAATAATTTGCACATTTTTGTGAATTTTACGTATTTTCTCAATATTTTAACTAAAAAAATTGAGACTACCTAATACCTATGGATTTTTAATATTTTTCATCTGTTTTTGAAACATTATATTATATTAAATTATATTTTTAAATTTGATAAATTTTGTCAAAATTCGAACTTTAAATGCATTTAAAAAAATAGTGTTCATGTATTTTTAATATTTTTCAACTGCTATTGTAACAATATACCAGGAGCCTCGCATTAAATTTTCCCTCATTTTTACCCATCAAATAAAATTGTATTGATATTTATAGAAAAAAACACTAAAAAAAATTGAAAACTGACAATATATGTAAAAAGCTCAAAAATAGTCAAATTATTATCAAAATTTTATCATGTGTATAAAATGTTAATATAAACATCCAGTGAAATTTTCAAATATTTCCAGTCAGTTGGTTTTTTAATTACAACGAAATAAGAAAATCGTTACATGAGAAATCGAGTGAATATAAAATGTTGTACAAATATAAATTTCAAACGCTCATAAAGATATAATTTGACTTTCTTATAGACATTTTTTTTTTTTGATAAAGGTAGACACTAGACGAACTTATGAGGAATCTTGTATTACATTTTAAAATCTAAGATTTAAAAAGAAATTTTTTTATGAATTTCTAACTCAGAATAATTTCGAAATTTTCGTCATTTTTAAGTATTTGGCAATATTTGAACTTTAAATGATTAAAACAAAAAAATGTGATTAAGGATTTTTAATATTTTTCATCTGCCTTTGAAACAATATACAAGGAGCCTTCTATTCAATTTTCAAGCATTTTTAACCAACAAATAACATTTTATTAATATTTATAGCAAAAAAACTAAAAAAAATGTATACTGAAAATGTCCGTAAACAGTTTAAAATAAGTCCAAAATATTTGGAAAATGTTATAGTTTATAGAAAATGTCAATATAAACATACAGTCAAAATTGCATGTACCTACAGTCATTTGTTTAAGAGGTGCACCAAAACCAAAATCGATTTTCTCAAAAACAGATTATTCCCGTTTTTCCTTAATTTTTCTTTTGTTTTTCAAATTTTTGTTGAACACTTTTTGCTTTTGAACACTACTAGGAAATTTTTACTTTTGAGCCCCCGAAGTACCAACTAGAATCTAGATTCACTTTCCTATCAGAAAAGATATTGTTGAGGAAAATCTATGTATTTTTACTGTCCTAAAAGGTGATGACAGACAAAAAAAAAACACACACACATCATTGTAAAATCAATACATTCATCGTTTCACTCAGAATCTAATATTATTAACTAATAACTAGTGGATTTCTAGTTATGTTTTAAATAATATATTATAATTTAGGTTTTGCTAGTCATATACAATATACGCATTCAATATATTCGTTTTAGATTCTGAGTGGAATGATGAATGTATTGATTTTACAATGATGAGTGTTTTATTTAATTTTTAATTTTTAATTTTTTGTCTGTCATCACCTTTTATGATTAATAAAAGATACAATTTAAGACTTGTGGAGGAAATTATTGTTTCATTGTTCTTTTTCTTAATTGTTTTTATTAACTTTTTTATAAGTAATATATCAAACATTGTTATACTGTTTAACTAGTATAATTAGAGGTACCAATATATTGTATATAATGCATTTTAACAAAACTGTAACTCTCTTTCATTAACACAAGCATAGCTTACCGTAAGTAGATAATTGAATGTACCTATGTATTACATAATGTAGCTTATGAAGATTAGGTTCTTAGGAACATAAAGAAAATAATCATATATATTAATATCATAAATTATAGGAAACTATATTTTCGCTCAATTTAGTTATTCTAACATGATCAATGATAGTATATCTAATATTGTAAACATAATAAAATGGTGACTCAATAATTTAAATTATACAGTTAAAAATGTATATTTCAAGTAAAAAAAAAAAATTCTCCAAGTGAAGAAACATGTATATTATTGAGTACATTTAAAATTGTTTTCATCACATGCATCATCTTCAATAGATTCTGATTGTATCATTTTGATAGTTGCAACAATAGGCACGGTTGTGAAATGGTCCTCAGATATAGGCATTGTATTTTTCAACTTATTCCTAAAGAAATAATTATATGATCAGATTAAAAATAGTCAAATATTATAAGCACTCTATAAGACTATAACATAGAAACTAACCAAATTATTTGATTAGCGACAGCAAAGACCTTGGGAAGGGGGAATCCATTAAATGTGCTAGCTACAGGTATTGTATAAGCTCCCATGTTTTCAAAAGTAATCCATTCATCCATTTTCAACAGTGGCATGTTCACAAGATCAACTACTTTATCTAAACCATCACAAGTAGGTCCCCAGATGGAACTCTCACAAATTGGACGACTTCTCGAATAATCCTGTAGGTAGTAATGTTAAAATAAGTTTATCATAAACCAAACAATAATCAATTAAATGTTACGCAACTCACATATAAAGATTTGGGCACAACAACTGAGTGATCATAAAGAATACTACTGAAAGAACCATACACTCCATCGTTGATGAAATACATGATATGACTTTCATCATTTGAACGTTTTTTAATAGAATGGATTTTTGTAGCGAGTGTAAATGCTGAAGCTACAAAATATCTACCAGGTTCTGCTATGATAGTCACTCCATTATTTGGAGGGAACCATTCATTAAGTGCATCATTCACTATATTTGCAATCTAAAATAAATGTTTGAAGTTTAATTTAAAACAAAAACATAAATTGCCTTTTTAACAAAATGCATACTTTGTTCAATGAAGTGTTTTTATTTCCAGGAAATCCTCCACCAATGTTCAACAAGTGCATATTCTTAAAACCCAACTCCTGAGCAAGTTGGAAAATACCTGCTGAAGCAGCAATAGCTCTTTGAAAGGCAGCTGGTTCATTGCATCCTGAACCAATATGAAAGCTCACTCCAACTACAGACAAACCTAAATCACCAGCCAATGCCATTAATGATGGTGCTTCGGTTAGAGGATCACACCCATATTTGATACCAAGTGGGCACTGTGCTTCAGTTGCATCACAACGAATTCGTATAACCAAGCTAAAAAAGAAACAAAATATTAGCATTGTGTCTTGGTTAGTTATTTATAGCTTACTTGCAAGATGGATGTAATGATTTAATTTTGTACAGTTCCAGTTTATTATCAAATGTTGTCAGATCAACGCATTTCCTCATGGCATATTTTATATGTGAAGCCATTTTTGCCGGATTAGCAAATATTATACGTGACGGATTCACTCCCAAGTCCAAAACTTTTTTTATCTCGGCCTTATTGAAATAATTTAATTATAATCATTAAATTAATATTATAGTTAAATGTATTTATTTTTTTAAATATCCTTACTTTGGAAGCACAATCAAAATTTATTCCAGACGCTGCCAAAATTTCTAGTACGAGGGAACTGTCGTTACTTTTCACAGCTGAAATGTATTTTCGAATTAATTTTACTCACAAATAACTAGTTTATAATAATAATTTAAAATTTAAATAATAACAAAATTAAAATAAATTATATATTTATAATATTATGTTTATGTTCTTATGTATATTTTGATTAATTTTATAAAACATATAGTATTTTGAACACAAGTAGACAAATATCAATATGCCAATCAAAACTACAATAAGCTCTTTTAACATACACACTGATCATTCAATAAATTATGTTATGAAGTTACTGAAATCAACTGATGAAAAACATGACTGTGGTTTGGAAAAATAATCAATAAATTAATGGACTACAAAAAATATTTCACTGATTTTATGAACTCATGGGATAGCCTAGTAATCTCATTTAATAATTTGCAAAAATGAAATGATTTGTTAAGATCTGAATTAAATAATTTGAGCGAGAAAGTGAAATTCATTAACTCTGTGGATCAAAATAAAATTGATCTTGTAAACAAAGTAAATGATAGATTATCTAGATCGTGAAGCGTTTTAATTTTTAATACTTTATTTTATTTGTCTAAGGTAAAAAAATTTGTGAAGAATCTTCTATTAAAATTTCTAATGTTAGCTATGAAAAAAAAACTTTTATAAATTTCTAACTACAAAATAATTTGACAATTTTAGAAATTTTGTAAAAATTTGAACTTTCAATGCATATAAAAAATAATCGTGCCTATGTACTAACTTGTAAAGAACCTTGCATTAAAATACAACACAAAATTCTTAATTCTAGTTTAATCTTTATTCTGAACATAATTTGTGTCTGTCCTTCTGTTAGTTACCATTACGTCATATAATTACAATTGTTTGCATTAAGATATTTACAGATTACCAAATTATTTTTAAATTGTTTTGGGCACTACAGTTGTATTAAAATACTTTTGGAAACCAGAAATTTAGCTCATTTAGAGTGAGCTTTCATAACTTGTTTATATATTGAATCTACAAAGAATCCAAATTAAGATATATTCAATACATACAACTATGGAAGTATTTGATGCATAGAATTTTGTATAGTTAGATACCTATGGCAGTAGCTGTTAATCAAAAAATAAAAATAAATTTAATTCTAAATTTCTATCTACATAGTTAAATAGTTATTAATTAATTTAATTACAAAACACAATATGACTGCTATATTTGAACACTAGAACAACACAAATAGTTCAATATTACTATTTATAACAACATTTTATTTGAATTACAATAGGTGAATTGTATTAAATCTTTAGACACATCACTTTTGGGAAATTATAATATAAATTAAATACATTTAAAAGATGTACTAATCATATCAACTTAAAATACTTTTGTTCATATTATTTTTAACTGAATTTATCACTGTTAGTCAAAATATGTAAGAATAGGTATAATTATATTTTTCTTTTTACTGTATTATTTACTACGGGCATTTTCTCCATAGCACCTATAACTAATATTACCTATCTTAAAGATTAAATATGAAAATATAAATAAATTAAATAAATATTAAATAAATAAATATTCATCCATACTCACCATAAAAAGGTTTTACACGTGGGAATATTTGCTGCCAAATTATTGCTTTATTCACAAGATCACCAATATCAAATATATAGAATGGATCTGATATGACCTACATAAATAAATAATAATTATCATAAAAAAATTAAATACAATTTAGTGTATCATCACAAAGTAACAATATAAGTAATAATTACATTTTTGCTAACTATATCCTTCATAATTTCTTCAACAGTCACTTTACTATCAATGATATGAATTTGTTCTTCTGATCTTAACATTCTCATGTTTATTCCGCTTGTATATCAGTATATTAGATATTATATTTAATCACCAAAAATGTTAGTGAATTGGAAAGCTATACTGTAATAATAATAAAAAAATATTGATTATCACTAAACATCTTCAATCAATAATTCAATTTTATTATTTAGTAAAATTAATACTATATTCAAGTTAAAAAAAAAGCATAGTCGGCAGCAACCAGTTTTTATCGGGCCGCAGTCAGGGAACACCCGTTCGTCACTCCCATCTAGTAAATTATCTGTATAACTGCTGTATAGTAGCGTACAAGTCAGCTGCCAACTACGTTTCTTAACTTGAACAAAGTATAGTAAATATAGATATAATAAATTTAGTGCAATAAATTATAGAAATCTTTGACCAAATACAACCAATAAAGAAACTAGGGAAACTTCCTTCGTAAGTACATATTTAAAAATAATGCATTGAATTGAGACACATTAAATATACTTAATTTAAAACTTGAAAATACAATTCATAAAAATATATAGGTACATACCTAAATAATATGTAATTCCCTAGGTATAAAATATTTATATTGTAAGGTGACACAGCACATTCTGCAATCGTCAGATGCTATATAATCGTTTTATGTATATTGTATGTTATAATTTGTGTGTATTTATACATTTTATTTACCAATAAACGATGACAGTAGAAGAGTAGTATTGTTCATACAGAGCATCATCTGTTGTCGGTTAAACAAAGAAAAAAAAAGTATAAAAAAGTGAATTAAATTTATTCATTTAAAGACATTATACTACTTTATCTAAAAATTAAATAATAATAAATTGTATTATCAATGAACAGGTAGTTACCTACTAATTATTATTAATTATTATCACTATTTAGCCATACCACAATTAAAGCATTGTATTCATTTAGATATTATCTACTTAACATGACTTTGTCATTGTAAATATTAAAAAATAAATATTTAATATAGAATAGCTGAATTGCATATAACATGTACAAAAAAAAGAATAATAGTTATAGCCGACTTAAATTCTCAAAACTAAATATAAAAAATGACAATATATTTTTTCCTTAAATATTAGACATAGGTAGGTAAATAGCATGCATTAAACAAATTCATAAGAAAAATGCATTTAATAATTTTGTAGTTATTTCATATTATGTAACTAAATAAAAAAAGTCAATCATATTAAAATGTATTAAACAAGCAAATATCTTATTTTGTCCTAATAATTAATA
Organism: Macrosiphum euphorbiae; assembly: GCA_949089665.1. Classification (NCBI taxonomy): domain Eukaryota; kingdom Metazoa; phylum Arthropoda; class Insecta; order Hemiptera; family Aphididae; genus Macrosiphum; species Macrosiphum euphorbiae. The sequence goes on along the minus strand of CARXXK010000002.1, from coordinate 101,727,585 downwards.
TTTATTTAATTTACAAATCAATTAACACATAGGTATATTTTATAAGAAATAATACCACCCTTTCCAGAACATTATTAATTATATATTATTTAATTTCCAATCACTTAAAAATTATATTTGAATATTGTATATCTACCTAATAAATAGGATATTTTTATAATCTTATTAAACAATACTAAAATTACATTAAGAAGTAATGGTATCAACTACCTACTAAACATTTTTTTTTTACTTCTTTTAAATATATTACTTACGAGGCAGAATTGTAGTAATATTTTATTCAACTGTGTAATGTTCTATCACAATGTCAATAACACCGTGGTGGATCTACGTTTAGTCCAGATCGGCCATTCACTGTACTACAAGCGAGTCTTGTTGCACATCACTATACCAGTTGACACTAACCCTGTGAATTATATTTTATTTTTACCAACACATTTTTTCAACATTTAAAAACTAAATACAGAAATCTTGAATCTATTTTTTTTAATAATTAGGCCTACTCCTAATGTTATAGAAATTACTTTTATTTGCTTAATATAAAAATGAATAAACAAATAAATGTAATTAGAAATATATAGGACGTCTGGCTATAAGCCAAAGACGAAAGCTAATGGTAGGTAACTAAAGCTTTAGAATTTAGATATATCAGACTAATTTATCTTATCAGCACTTATAAATATAGATCAAAGGGCATTATTCAGTGAAGGTACCTATTAAATGAACTGTACACCTACTGGCACAAATTATAAAATGTATATACCTATTGAACATTTAATGATACTAGGTAATAATATGTAAACATAAATAACTATAAAAACATTTTTTTTTGATTTACCTACTTTTTAAATATTGTTTACTGTATTTTGAAATTTATTCATAAAATATAAAAAATATAAAAATTGTATTAAAATTGGTAGGTATTTAATATAGTAAAATTTATACTTATTTCAAAAAATAATATACACTACCGTGTTTTTTAATATACTGTCGAGAAGGAAATGAGCACCGGCTGAAAAATTGTAGGTTAGTTCATCATGGAACGTCAGGAACCCCGAACCGGAAACATAGTTTGATCGTGACCTTTTGTCATTGGTCATTTGGTCGGACATTTTAAATTGGTACGTACATGCAACAAGTATATCAATAAGACGCGGATTTAATATGGTTGATAAAATTTTAGAGGCGTCCACATTGCTGTGACCCGAACCATAACCGTAGTTTTATTATCATACAATGGAATACCACGGATACCATTTATACCGCTCGTTATAAATTAACTTATTTTAAATTTATTTAATATGCTACATACATTTTTTGAAATTTGTTTGATTTGAATATGTGATTGTCCGGTATAAAAACAATACAAAATGGCCATCTTACCCACACGGGTAGGGTTAATATAGTCAATCAATGTAAAGACATTATTAGACCTATATACTTTGACTAGAATTACCTATTTTACAATAGATACTTTTCCATTTGTTTTACTAAAATTGGTCTGAATAACATTTTATTACGTAGTCAACAGTGTCTACAGTGAATAGAATAATCTTTGTCGGGCAAAGTGGCTACCCGATTACTTTCCTGAAATTAAATAGGTACCCATTTAAAAAAAATACCATAGGTCTAGGAATTAATCTACACAACTGACCATATTCAAACAAATATGATTTGAAAGCTTAGAAGATTCTGATCATACAACAATAGACTGAATAAATATAATCGTAATAATTTTTTATCTATAGGTTATCAAAATTCAAAAGTATTGAATCAAAAAATCAAATATTAGAACGTAAACAGGTGTAACTATTGTAATAGCTAAAAATATGAGACTGATAATAGGTGACAACATCAGCAATAACAATAATGCTCGGCTCCTGCATGATTTCATTGCTATAAAAGGTACACCGTACACAGAAGAAAACTCAAATGGAAACTTTACAGGTGTCCTAGAGATCTGTGTTATAGATTCTAATGCCCTTCAAATTAAAAAAAAAATGTAATTTGGGTGAAGGCTGATATACCGTGTGTTCAATTTTAAAGGTAACAGGAAATATTTCGTTCGTGTGACATTGAATTTGAATCGGGGTTTTTATACTGCATATAGGACTTATAAATACATATTTTTTTAATGAATTCAAATTTTTAATTTTTTTTTTATCAGCGCATGCGCAGTAAAATAAAAATTTCTTAAATAGCAACCACTATTTTGGAGACCGGATTTCGATTTCTTTATTTTTTCTGAACAACTTTGATCTTTACAGTTTGTTGATATCTTCAAAATTGCCATGTTTATGACGGTCAGAAGTTTTAAAATAGTTAATTTGTAAATATTGCATTTTTCAACGGTCTATCTTAATTTATAGGTATTTATAGGTATTATTATAACAATTTATTTTTATTAAAACTACTAAATTATCTACAACTATTATCTTAATTTGTTTTTAATAGTATTATAATGAAAGTTATACTATTAACCTGTGTGAATAAGATATTTTGATAGCATTCTAAAATTGATTGTGAATAGTCAAACGTTTTTCGTAAGTCGCGCGTGAAACATTATTTTCTGTACAATGGCAAACTATTCCGAAAAAACCGATATGGTATTAATTTTTGGATAATGTCATAAAAATTCGCGTAACGCAGCGGCACTTTATGCTGAACGATATCCCGAGAGATATCATCCACCACACAATTATTTACGAATTAACTATTTTAAAACTTCTGACCGTCATAAACATGGCAATTTTGAAGATATCAACAAACTGTAAAGATCAAAGTTGTTCAGAAAAAATAAAGAAATCGAAATCCGGTCTCCAAAATAGTGGTTGCTATTTAAGAAATTTTTATTTTACTGCGCATGCGCTGATAAAAAAAAATTAAAAATTTGAATTCATTAAAAAAATATGTATTTATAAGTCCTATATGCAGTATAAAAACCCCGAATCAAATTCAAGGTCATACGATCGAAATATTTCCTGTTACCTTTAAAATTGAACACACGGTATACTCTGGGTATTAAAAAAATTAAAACAAATAATTACTGATTCCCCTGTACTCCAGTAATTTTGATTCTAATAAACCTATTTATATCCAATGTTCACTGTTTCACAGAGTGGGCTGGGCTGTTGCCTTTCTTTTGATATGCAGGTAGCTCATATAATTCACCTAATAATGTACTTGCGAGCGAAGTGAGCTTATTTTTTTTTCATTTGGGCCAGGGGGCCCCTTTTAATAATTTCCAAGTTGGCCAAAAATGGCATATCCGCCCATGGTTCATCTTGGTGTATTTAGCATAGTATTACATTTCACAGGCAATTTTGCAAGGGCCTTATAACACAGATCTCTAGGATTTACTCCTGTAAACTTTCCATTTGAGTTTTCTTCTGTGTACCTTTTATAGCACTGAAATCATACAGGAGCCGAGCATTGTTGTTATTGCTGATGTTATCACCTATTATCAGCCACATATTTTTACCTATTTACATTGCTTTTGCTTCTAGAAATTTGACCGAAACTGAAACTCAGTATCCACAAACAGAAAAAGAAATGCTAAGTAAATTATTTTCCTGTACCAAGTTTCACAATTGTATTAATGGTTACCATACTACTATGTGGACAGATCATTCTCCTTTAACTTCAATTATGATCTTATAGATTACATAAGATAAAACTAAAGCTACTAATACATGATTTAGAGGTCAAATATCTACCTGAAAAAGAAATGCATATTGCTGATCTTTCTACTATCGTAATATGAATAGTGAATGTTTTAATAAATTGTTTAGTGTACAACGACCAGTTTTGTAAAAAATACTTTTTCGTAGTTCCAATAGTAGGTACTCAGGCTTCGTAAGTCGTAAAAACATTTTTTTGGTACCAAATTAAACATGAGCAGTTTATCTAAGAACTGTTGGAACAGATTTTTTAAATTTGTTTCCAAACTTATTTTATTTGTGTTTGAAATTTGTAAAAAATTGAAGTGTCTGTCGAATATAACTGACTGTCCGGTCGTCAAGTCTTGAAATAGTGGTGGAGTTTGATCCATTTCTATCGGCTCATATAAAAGATCATGTGAATAAAAAAAGTGGCCACACAAATTACCTTTCATCAACTACTTCTAAGGGTGTGCCCAGGGCCCCCACATTCCTCAATCCGGCCCTGTACCTATATAATATATATTTATATATTGTACATCAGTAGAGGTACCTATTATGTTACCTACTACTTACCATAGATTTTAACAATTACTATTAATATGTATGTCATCTGACAATTTAGAGATAAATACATGTTCACATATTTAATTTTGCATTTCATTTCGATATATTTCAACTAATATTGATTAAATTTTAACGAAAAAAATAAAATAAAAAGTGGTATAACTATTAATATGGAACTATTTTAAAGTTATTAGATTTTCAGTTTTCTTAAAAAATTCCAATACAGAAACCATTCTAAAATTTGATGTGGATTTTTTTTAAATTTTAAACATTGTTATCACCTACTTTTACTAGGTATACAAAAACATAATATTAGTTTTCAACGAAAACAATATTAGTTTTATTTATGTCAATTTTTTGTGAAAAACTATAAATTAAAATTAATAAAATGGACTTAATGGTATTTTAATACAAGTACCTATTTAAATTTTGTTAAAAATACTTTTAAAAAGTATTCAAAATACTTAAACATTAAAAAAGTTGTATTTAGAATACCATATAAATAGTTCAAAAAGTAATTAAACACAAGTATTCAAATACTTTTATTTGAATACTTTACAAGACTGACGACAACCTCAATACACACATGAGAACAGTTAATAATTAATAGGTATCTACTGAAGAATGCCTAATCGTACTAGTCGTAGCTAGGTTGTTAGCGTTGTTCTCAGGCAATGCTCTCAGGTTGAAGTACGTTTTCAGAATAAAACAATACATTTACCGATTGATCAGCCTTTATTTGATCAAAAGGAACCAATACACGTTATATTATATTATATTGAGACGAGCCTTTTCTATTAAATCATAGTTATCGAGGTAGTTTCTCTATTGTCAGTCAAGACAATAAGCCAATTACGTATAAAGTACATTATGTTTAACTAAAGATTATGCCGTGCTATAAACGCGTCGTAGAAAATGTATTTTTAATTTTGTCTAAGAAATTCGGAATTTACTCCAGACAATATAAAATATATTGTCATTTCGAATTTTGTACTAATTCACCGACATAATATCTTAAAATATTTAGGATTATTTTACACGTACTTACGTCTCACCGGCGTCCGGCACACTCATTCAAAATTTTTCATTATTTTTACAAATAAATATTAATTAGTAGGTAAGTATTCGACATGAATTTGCGAGACTTCAGTCAAAATTAGTTTGACAAGCTTTACATCTGCTGACCTGCATGTTGAAAATTGATGTACTATCCAACCTGAGAAATTAATAATACGAGTATACACATTTTTCTTTCATAATTTATAACTTGATTAACTCCAAATTTAACCATAGAAGGTATTCAGTGTTTACTATACATGTAAATTATTGGTAAATGAGGTATACAAGTGTAATATTTATGAGCCAACCCTGCTCAATTGAGTTTAAAAAAATTACCAAGGCTGGGCAAGTTAATGATTTTTTTTTAACTCAGTTGTTAAGTTGATATGCACCATGGTTATTGCGATAACAAAAAGTTTAAAGTTAAAAGTTTATTCAACTATAGGTTAACTCGGTTAAGTTAAAAGTTAATACACACTTTTTGTTAACTTTTTATTAAGTTAAAAAATAAGTTAATTTGTTTATACAACCCTAAAGTATTTTTTTCCAACCTAAAACTAAATTATAGACTATAGTGTTTATACTTTATACAGTATTTCCATATAAGTAAGATTCGAATGATATCAATTTCTAACTTAAAACAATTCACGGTCAATATTTTTTCACATGAAAACAAAATAGACCCAAATAGTGAAATATAATTAAATTAAAAACAAAATAAATTAACTTAACTTACTGCTTAAAATGAAAAATTAATTCGTTAATTAATAATTTCACGTTAATTAAAAAAGAAATTTATTAAGTTAATAGTTAAGTTAATGAAAAGCCAAAAGTACCTAGTTAAGAGTTAAAATAAATTAACTTTTTAACTTTTTAACACGTTAATACCCAGTCTTGAAAATTACTATTAAAAAAAACTGCGTTTATAGTGTTCATACATTTTTTTAGATTTTTTTGGTTACAGTATGAACTACTTACGTAGCCCATATTTTAAGCGTTTAATCATTAGCTATACAATTAATTGAACATTTTATACATTTTTAATTGCAAAATAATTTTTAAATTGTCAATATGATAAATTTTATCGAAATTTGTAAATACTTAAAAGTTAAAACGCTTATAAAAAAAATCTTTCCAATGTATTTTTAATATTTTTAAATCGATATTGTAACAATGCGTGAGGATTTTGTAAAAAATTTTCAACAATATTGATTTTTAACCTAATAACATTTTATTAACATTTATGGAAAAAAAAACTAAAAAAATTGAAATTGAAAATGTCCATAAATATTTTGAAACGGGATAAATATTTTGAAAATTTTATGAAGTATAGAAAATAATAAATTAAACATGGACACATGGTGTAGTTTTCAAGTATATAAATTCTAAGGTTATTCCGTATTTGTTTTGAATTATAATAAAATAAGTAAAGCGAGAAATCAAGTAAATATAAAATTGAACTTCAATCGCTCATAAAAATTTAATTTGACTATCAGGAAAACAATTTTTTTGTTGATAAAAGTAGACACACTTATGAGAAATCTTGGATTAAATTTTAAAATCGTAGATATAAAAAGAAAAGTTTTTATGAATATCTAATTGTTACAAAGCCGACGACATTCCAGACGCGGTCGACAATATTTTCGATGACGGAATTCGATGATAAATGAAGCTAAGCAACGAAAGGAATTCGAAACTGACTCATTGACTGAGTCGCATTGAAATATGTATTCAAATAACTACTGTCTTTCAAAAGTATTTGAATATAAATACAAATACATTTTTAAAGCATTAAAAATACTTTACAAGTACTTTTTAGTTTTATTCAATGTTCGTAGTATTTTAAAATGTTTGTACGTTTATAACAAGTGTAAAAATATTTCAATTAAATTATTAATAAATATATTCTTTGATTCAATAATTTCAGATGTCACATTATACCTATTACGTATATTATTTATATTGTCAAGGTAAAAATGGATTTTAATTTTTCGGTACTGTGTCATCTGCTTATTAAATAAAATCTTAAAAGTTTTTAGAAGCAGTATAAAATATAATTTTATGATCAATTTTTAAAATTGTAAAAACGAAACAAAAAGCGGGCAAATGGGTATCACTCTGATGTACTCTGATGTATAGAGTAAGTTACTGTAATGGTGTTAAATTTGAATTCAGTGATATAAAATCATTGTAAACGAAAAACGATTCCGAGCAAAGACAGCTGGCAGCCAATGATGTCCTATGATATTATTATATTGTTTATTAAGTTATATCAAAAATGTAACTTGATTCCCTTTTAACAAATTGTCATTCAGTGCTTGATTTGGAAAAAAAACTAGAAGGGGGACTCAGTGGATGTTTGATGAATGAGTGTTCCACACAAAATTAATTTTCACATTACCATGGGGGCAAAGCTCCTCACACCCCTTCAGCCACCCATATTCCCAAAAAATCATTAAATTCACTATACAAAAATATTTTAAAAGAAAAAACACTTGTTTATTCCTTATTTCTTTTAAAACATTAAATGGAACATTATTAATTAATTATTCTACAAAAAAAAAAGAAAAAACAAACTACGTGTTAAATATAGGTAAGGTCCATAAGTTTTCATATGAACTATCTTCATGTTTAGAAGATCGTTTAGGACAGTTTACTTCTTCAGAAATTATAGGTATTACGATTTATATAAATATAATCCATAAAATGTATCAATTATCTATGACATAATCACAGCTGATATATGCTTATATTTATGTGGGTATAATACAATTTCTTAGCAATTTAACAAGCAATTTTTTTTTTCATAGCCGATTCAAATGTACAAATATTATGGCTGTAGGTTATAGGTATATTTTGCATCAGAAAAACTGATGATTTACAAATTCACTATAGTAAATGTTGCCTTCAAAGCGTTCCGTTTCAAATAAATAGAAGGGGTACGCTAAAAAAAAATTTTAAAAGAAGGTGGACTCTGATCAACCACCGCATTCATTATAATATTATACTCCAAATGTTTCATATAATTACCCACTAATAATATTTTTAAATTACAACAAAATAACTAAAATCATTATTCTTTGTTTTAATAGGTATGTAATTTCGTCCAAATTTAATTTATAGTATCTGTAAAAATGAACTGTGTTTAGGTATACCTATATTTTATATATTTTTTGGTTAGAGTATGAATTATTTATGAGTAATCATGTTTTAAATTTTCTATTATTAGCTATAAAATTTGAATTTTTTGTAATTTTTTAACTACAATAAATTTGAAAATGTTCGATATTTTGATAACTTTTGTCTAAATTTGAATTTTAAATACTTATAAAAAATAATCGTGGATAATATGGATCTTTAATATTTATCAACTGCTAATATAACAACCTATAAGAAACCTTGTAATTAATTTTACCTTGTTATTAGTTTTACTTTCTAATTTTCAAGATTTTTGAATAAAAAACTAAAAAAAATATAAAATTATAAATGTCTATAAATAACTTGAAACGAATCAAATTATTGAAAATTATATCATGCATAGAAACTGATAAGACGGACATTTGATAAATAATTCAAGTACCTACCTACGGTTAATATAAAAAATAATAAGAAAATCGTTGTATGTGAATTTGTTCATTTACCTAGGTACGTGTGATTTGTGTGAATATCTAATGTCTAACTTCACATTCTAGAAAATAATTAATTTGGCTTTCCGATACACTTTTAGATTCTGAGTGGAACGATGATGTATTGATTTTACAATGATGTGTGTTTTGTTTTTTTTTTCGTATCTGTCATCACGTTATAGGGCAGTAAAAGTGCTTGGATTTTCGTCAACAGTATATTTTCTGATAGGAAAGTGAATCTAGTTGGTACTTTGGAGGATCAAAAGTAAATATTTCCCAATAATTTACAATAGCGCCGTGAAAAACAAAAGAAAAATAAAGGAAAAACGGGAATTTTTACGCAAAATCTGTTTTCGAGGAAATCGATTTTGGTTTTTGGTGCAACTCAAACAAATTACCGTAGATACATGAAATTTTCACCGGTGGTTTATACTTGAATTTTCTATACACGATAACATTTTCAAAATATATTGATTTATTTTGAATTGTTAAGGACATTTTCATTTACCATTTTTTTTAGTTTTTTTTCTAAAAATATCAATAAAATTTTATTTGTTAAATTAGCTTGAAAATTTAATAAAAGAATCCTAGACCCTAGTATATTGTTTCAAAGGCAGATGAAAAATATTAAAAATCCTAAGTCATAATTTTTTTTTATAAGCATTTAAAGATCAAATTTTGACAAAATACGTCAAAATGACGAAAATTTGAAAATTATTTCGAGTTAGAAATTCATAAATAATTTTCTTTTTAAATCTAAGATTTGAAAATGTAATACAAGATTCCTTATAAAATTATCTACTTTTATCAAAAAAAAAAAATGTCTACAAGAAACTCAAATTAAATTTTTATGAGCATTTAAAATTCATATTTTTACATCATTTGATATTCACACGATTTCTCATGTAGAGATTTCCTTATTTTGTTGTAATTAAAAAACGAATGACTGTAGATACTTGAAAATTTCACTGAATGTTTATATTAGTATTTCCTATACACCATACAATTTTGAAAATATTTTGAGTCTTTTTGAGCTGTTAACGGACATTGTCATTTTTCAATTTTTTTTTAGTTTTTTTTTCAATAAATATCAATAAAGTTTTATCTGTTGGGCCAAAAAGTGTAAAAAATTAATACAAGGCTCCTGATATAGTGTCACAATATCAGTTGAAAAATATTTAAAATACATAGACACAATTTTTTTTTATAAGCATTTAAATATCGAATTTTGACAAAATTTATCAAATTTAAAATTGAATAATTATTTTGTAGTTAAAAATTGTATAAAATGTTCAACTTTTATATCTAAGGATCGAAAATTTAAAACAAGATTCCATGTAAGTAGTTGATTCTGTTACCAAAAAATCTAAAAAATATATAAGCACAGTTTATTTTTATAGTCATTTTAAGTTCAAATTTGGATGAAATTAGATAAAAAAAACCTAGAACAACAACTATTTTAGTTATTTTGTTGTGATTGTATAATATTATTCGTGGGTACCTACTTGAAACTTCTAAAGTACTCTATTATATATCTACTATAGTATCAGTGTTTGTTGTTGATGTATAACGCGTTATAAGTACCTAATGGATATTGTGATATGATTAATTTAGAATTTATTATAGGTATCTATTATAGGTCAATTTTTTTTAATACCATAGATAAATATATAATACTAGCTGATCCCGTGCACTTCGTTTCCCGTTAAATGTACCAACTCTATATGACTCAAACATTGTTCAATGCGTTATTTAATATTCGGTGTATGATGTTCTAGATTTATCTTAACTTTTCTGTTGCCCGGAATAAAAATTCTGGATTGCAGCAGTACATTATCAGATAGGTAATTTACCTGCGGTAGATCGCGGACCCCGTGCTGTTTGTACGTAAGTGTATGATTTAACTCAAAAAGTACTAAAGTTATACCAAGTTTGACGTTTTTACTTAATTCCACCTACCTATAAATCTTAACCTAACCTAACCGTACTAAAATCCGATGAATAAAAAAAACCAAATTTAACCCTTTTTAAATTAGCGTATCTTCTTCCCATAGGTCATTCATTTATATATAGATATTCATTTATATTTATTTATTTATAGATAAAATTACAAAAAATAATAATACAAATCAACAAGCATGTCCGATTAACCAATAGCAACCAATATAATATAATACACCATAGAGTAAATAAAGACAACGGTATCGAGCTCAAATCCCAGACATCAATAAATAGTTTTTGCAGTTTTTTTAATTATTCGGTTGACTTTTTAAAAATTTTCTTTCGTAAAAACCTTCACCTGGCAATTACGAACATCTTAAAAAAAATTTGAGCAAAATCGGCCCAGCCGTTCTCAACTGATGCAATTTCGAATTTTTTGTCTCCATTTTTATATATATAGATTATAATAATATGTCTTATATACTTAGCTGACATACGACGTACCGTCTCCGCTCAGAATCGTTTTTCTTATACAATGATATCATATCATTGAATTCAAATTTAATACCATCCATTATACAGTGACCCAATTGTAACCTACTGTACACCAGCAGAGAACCTTTTTAAAAAACCTTTCTAAAAATTTTTAGAATTATACTAGTAAACAAAATCGATTTATTCGAAAATTGGTTTTGTGTAAAAATCTCAGTTTTTTCTAATTGTTTGTTTGTTTTTCCCGACGCTTTCGAAAACTATCGAGAATTTTGACACCTATAAAAGTACTAACTATAGATTAGCTTTTCTATCAGAAAAGATGATGTTGGAGAAAATCACAGCATTTTTATTGTCCCAAAAGTGATGATTTGATGAGTAAACAGAAAAAAGTATTTAGTATTCTGAAATAAAATACAAAGGAAAAGTAATTTGAAAGTATTTTAAATACAAGACGTATTCGAATACTTAACAAGACTTGATACAGGATTCACAGTATAGTATACACACAGTAGCTGTACGCGAAAAGGTGCAGCACATAACACCTATAGGTAGTGCGTATCACGACCAATTAATAGACATTATATGCATAATTATTTGATAGATATAAATGTATTATTAAGATCTATTTTGCCTGGTGCCCAATATAATTGACGTAACTATGTAATTCGTAGAGCACTTGACTGGTGAGCCGCGATAACTTTGAGTACGGCTTAAAGCCGCCACGTCGCGTCGTACGGACAAACCAGAAAATACCATAAAACGTAATATTAGAGAATATTTAATAATATATGAGAAATAAAAAAGTTTCACTCCCATCATGGTCAGCCGTATTATTATGCCCGCACAACGGGACGCGTCATGCCGCCTACGCCGCCGAATGCCGATAATAATATGACTATATGAGTATTGAGTGTGTGACGGAGTACGGACTAGACCATTAGACAGCGACAGTTGAGGTGTGACGTTCAGGAGCAAGTGGTGTTGTACAACCGGACGTGTGTCAGTGACGTACGGCACCGTTACGGTATCGCGCGAAACGTTCCGCACCGTACGACGGTCGACCGAAAACCTTGGATATTTTTTCATTTCCGTGTCGAATGATAATAATAATTGCCCACTTCCTCTTTTGCAGTTTTGCGCATTCTCTCACTCTAACTCACTGATAACGATACGCGTTTCTCCGTAGCCCATACTAGTCCAGACACAATAAATAATAATAATAATAATAATAACGAAAAATATTAATACCTATAAATTATTAATTTTTAGCGACGATGTCGATGTGTAAATGAAACGGTGCGGGCCGTTCTCGAGTCGTTGCCGATCGAATTTTCTCCGATTTCGTGGTTTTCATAGTTCGCGTTGGCGGTCCTCGCGTAAAATCGCCACCATGGTAGTCTGCTGTCCAGGTCACTGTAGCTGAGTGTAGAAAGTGCGACCCAAACAATTTTTGTGCCGACTCCTTTGGCGGCCGATCGACGACCGACGTTGTGTCTCGCCGTGTCGTCGGACGATATAATGTGTATGCCGGGCCAGTGACGCCGGTCCGGTGACCGTCACTAGTCGTGATCCATCGCTCGGTGCCCGTAGCTATTGATGTGTTTGCACGTCATGATGTCATCGAGCACGAACCGAATGATACAGCCTAGGAACCTGGCTTCGATATTGATGAAATTGCATGGTGCATTTGCTGAAGCCATTACATCGCCAAAAGCGTCCATCGATAAGCGCACGCTAGAGAAGACATGGAAACTGATGGACAAGGTTGTGAAACTGTGTCAACATTCCAAGATGAACCTGAAGAACTCACCACCGTTTATACTCGATATACTGCCCGACACCTATCAGCGGCTCAGGTTCATTTATACACAGTATGAGAATGACCTTTCTGAGCTGTACAACAACGAGCATTTCAATGTTTTCATTTTGAATGTGATACGGAAATGCAAACAAGCCATCAAATTATTCAAAGAGGGCAAGGAGAAAATGTATGATGAAAATTCACATTATAGGAGAAATTTGACCAAATTGAGTTTAGTGTTCAGCCATATGCTCAGTGAGCTCAAAGCATTATTTCCAAATCATAGATTTGCTGGTGATAAATTTAGAATAACCAAAAGTGATGCTGCAGAATTTTGGAGATCTAACTTTGGAATGAGGTAAGACATTCATGTATCTATATAACTTTTGAATATTGGGAATGATATTAATCCATAATCGCCTACATATATTGATTTAACAATAATATAAATGCACTAAGTCCTAGTGTTTAAAACTTCAAATACTTGTATTATATTGTTTAAGAAGTATTTTAAACATTTTTTAAGGCCAGGTTTTAAAATAAAAATAATAATTTACTTTCTGAAACTAAGCATTTTAGTTTTAATAAAGCCATATTTGGTACCTACTTACTAGGTACCTATATTTTTATTCTAAATTTTGAATTTCTTTATAGAAGAAAGTGTTGTTGATTTATTTCCCTTGACAAAAACCTATAATAGTCAACATTTATTATAAAAATCAAAAATTTGTTTGATATACCTGCTATTTATTTATTTATCTGACAAAACCAAAAAAAAAATATCTGATAGGTACTAATATTAGTTGTTAAAATTCAGCTCTGTATATATGTATGTTTAGCTTGTTCAATATGTCTTCAACAAAGTATGTTACTGTATAGGTACTCATCTAAATACTTGCCTAAATAGGTAGGTATCAAATATGAATAACTCATACATTTTGCGTTATATCAATAATCAATAGCTTGTCACGAGGCTTGTCATTTTAGTACAATAGATTTTAAACTAGTATAGTATAGGCCTATAAGGACTATGTGTTAGTATTTTATAATGTGTTATATAATTATTATACATAAAAATCATATTATACATAGATAGGTGTACAACCTATTAAATCTAGGTATCTAGATTATCATAAAATTATTTTTTGGTTAAATTAAGTAAACAGCTGATTTCTCATGTGATAGGTACGTACCAAGTGTAGTATGACTAGTTTCAATTTTACAAAATCAGAGATACCAAAATAACGACCTCGGTTTACTACCTAATAATTTTAGTATTCAATGTATGTTAATAATTATTATTAAACACTATTTCCTTATTTATGTACATTAATACTCCACTGGAGCATAGAATAAAATAAATACATCAGTCAAAATCAACTATTGTAGACTGATGTTGAAGTATAATACCTATGTTATTTTCCTAAAGAATTTATAAAAAATAATTGCGATTTCACTCAATGAACATACATTTTAATATTAGTTCTCATTGTTAACATTTATTATTGTTATAAGATAATATTTATAATTTTTGTCCTAAATAATATGTATTGTTAGGTATCTGAACTGACAAAACTGTTTTTAAATAAAATAAAATGTTTATAACACGAATACCTATATAATGAAATCACCGAAGAAATCACTTAGAACCATTCATAGGTTTTTCATAAATACCTACAGCTTTATAATGAAAAATAATTCATGTGATTTTTTGAATCTCGGAATCATTATTATTATGATAAAATCCCAGTAAATGTTATACTATGTCCCGAAAAAGACATTTTTAATAAAACAAAAAATATTTATCTATCTACCCATTGTACAACTTCAGAAATGTATTCACAAAACCATTGAAATCTGACGATTGAAACATTTTATAATATATCACAAAATCTTTATTTTTGATAAATCTAAATTATCAACAATTTAAATAGTAGATGCCCATATTGTTTAGTGATTTGTGATTAAACACAAACTGTTTACCTAGTATCAAACTGAAAATCAATAACTGATAGACAAGTTCTAATCTTACCAGGTTTAATTTGGATTTTTTTGTTCATTTAAATATTTGACATAAAAGTATCATACTACTATAATATTACAATTAAAATCAGTAGAAATATGGCATAAGCATTTTTTTTATTAAAAAAAACTAATTTTTGTACGAACAGCATAGAGTAGAACAACAAACCTATAACTATACAAAAATAAAGAAAAATTATAAAAAAAAAAAATTATATAATAGGTAATTTATTTGGATAATAAGGAATAATCAAGATTCAATAATTTTAAGAATTGTTTGTAGATTCTGAGCAGAGCAATGAATGTATTGATTTTACAATGATGTGTGTTTTTTTTATTTTTTATTTTAATTTTTTTTTGTGTCTATCATCACCGTTTGTCACATTGCTTTGATTTTCTCAACAGTATCTTGTCTGATGAGACATTTGGGAAGTCAACATTTTTATTATCTCAAAGGCCAATAGTTTTCAAAAGCGCAGGGAAAAACAAAATATAAATAAAGGAAAAACGGGAATTTTTACTCAAAATCGGTTTTTGACAAAATTGATTTTAGTTTTTGGTGTAATAATGAAATAAGTTACCGTAGATACATGAAATTTTCACTTTGTGTTTATATGACATTTTCTATAAACTATATAATTTTGAAAATATTTTGACTTATTTTGTGCAGTTTACGGACATTTTCAGTTTTCTTTTTTTTAGTTTTTTTTCCTATAAATGTCAATAAAATTATTCATTGGGTCAAAAATCTTGAAAATTTAATATAATGCTGCTATCTAATATATTGTTACAATGGCAGTTGAAAAATATTAAAAATACACAGCCATAATTTTTTTTTTTTTTTAAGTTGATCTTAAGCCTGGCGACTATGGCCATTAGCTGTGTGATTTTGTAGGTTTTTATGTCGGTAGGGGGGGAACACGTGTGTGTTTTGTTTGGCAGAATTTTTGATTGGGCACCCATAAGTATCTGCCATGCCCGGGTAGGGGGTGGCAGCCCTTGTTTTCCAGACACTGTGACTTGGCCAAAGAAAAATACCACCCTTGACCGAGGTATTGAGCCAGCGTCGGCTGCCGATGCCTTAGACCGCTCAGCCACTATACAGACGCTCGTCCCCCATAATTTTTTTATAAGCATATTAAGTGCAAATATTAACAACATTTATCAAATTTAAAATTTAAAAAATAATTTGTAGTTAAACATTTATAAAAGGTTAAATTTTTATTGTTAAGGATTGAAAATTTGAAACAAGGTTCCACATAAATGGTTTATTCTGTAAATAAAAAATATAAAAACACTGTTTTTTTTATAGATATTTTATGTTCAAATTTGGACAAAATTAGATATTTAAATGAAATTTATTTTAGTTTTGTTAACTTATAAGTATTTAAAAAATATTATTGGTTTATTCGTGGATACTTGAAACTTCTAAAGTATATTATTAGATAGGTACAAATATGATAATAAACATGTTACACTATTTTCGAGTTTATCGTTATTTAAAATTAAAACTTTATACAAGTTTTGCGTTTATTGTTTTTTAGAATAGTGTTAATACTTAGTACCTATTAAATTTATTAAGAATAACTAATGCGGGCAGGTAATGGCCCGGATATGGAATATAATATAATCTAATGTCTGTATGCATAAAATAAATATTTCTACAAAACCAATATAACTTTTAAAAAAATGTATTTTAAATTATTTAGTTTTGTGTTAATTTTCGTTCAATGAAATTCTATAAATTACGTTTTGAGATTTTGTTTGCTTAATGATATTTTATAAACTGCGTTTTGCATTATGTTTTGTTTAACAATATTATATAATATATTTTGTTTTGCGGTATTTAATTATTTTTAATTATTGCTTTCCGTTATAATTACGTTTACAAATTTCAATCGTTTTTTGTCGAATATAACGTTATTATAACGTTTTCAAGCCCTGAAATAATAATTCAACTTAATTGCCTACCATAGTAATAATAAGTAATAACAATATAAATATAATATAAAATATCCTAGGCTGTCACACCGTCTCTGCTTAGAATCGTTTTTTCGAGGTTTTTTTTTTGTATACAATGATATAGGTACCTATCATTGAATTCAAATTAATACCATCCATTAAAGTGACCCACTTGTAACCTACTGAGCAACACCCACTTTTTATATTTGTATGTATCACCTATTAATTAATTATAATAAGTAAAATAATTATATGATTTTTACTTTGACTAGAAATACTAAACGAATACCCAATAGGGAAGGTCACGCGATCTGGCAGGTCACATACTAAACAAATACCATTGTGGGATGATAGAATTAGAAACTAGTGATTTATTTATTTTTTATGATTGGGATTGATATAAGTGAATTTCCAGAGGGATGAGAAGGATTCATTATTTAGAGAAGCTTTAAAAATATATTATATAAAGATGTTCATTATTTAAATATATCTAGGTATACCATTCCTACGACAGTTTAAGATACCTATATAATATTTAAGTGTATTTTAAATTGAGGTTCCTATTGTAAATAACCTACCAATATAGATTTTATTTTTATCTGAGTTTCCCATCCGCATGTCAATCTATTGATGAATTTATTGGTGTACGTATTTATAAATATATATTTTTCTTAGTTTATATATTTCTAATCCAAATTCAATAGTGTTTGACCGGAATTAATTATTCACTAAAATGTATTTTCTTAAAATCATTTTAAAATTTATTATGCAAATTAAAGTCACAAAGGGGATGCCAACATTTGGCCATTTACCCAATATGTGATTTTAAAACATATCTACTTTAATCAGTTAATTATTAACACTACCTATGCTACTTATGAAAGTATAAAAATATATTCTTATATTTATTAGGTACTATATTATGATAAAACAAATAACTTTAGAATATAAATTGTGTCTAAACTCCAAAACATATTTGGATTTTTGTAATTGATAGTATACTTTTTAATATTTGAGACATTGCTACTAAAAAATGAATACAAATATTAAGAACCATTTTTATATCATGAAATCAAAAATAAATATCAAAGTTGTTAAAAAATAGTTAAAACTTCTGTTTAGTACTAGTCCAGTACTATATTATACTTAAACTACTTCAATTTTCATAATTAATTAAAATAAAAATCTTTATATATACCTAACCTTATTTTATTTTTAAGGATTTGTAGTGAAATATTTTTAAGAACTAACGTTGTAATGTTTTAGATCGGTAATGTTTCGGTATACCTAAATACCGATATGGTACAGTATACCGAAATAATAAATAAAATCTAACTAGTATCGATATTTTTTACTTTAATATTGTTTCACACTATATACATCCTTTATTATATACTATAATATATAATATTATAATCTATATTATTGCCATTGATACTAGAAAATGTATACTGGTATTTACGGTTTATTTAAAATACCCTCAGCCCTAACACAAAGCATTAAAAACTAATATAATATATTTTGTCAATTTGAAACGATAATAAATGTTGAGATTTGTATTTTTTTATTATATATTAATTCATACTTACAATTTATTATTATGTTTAGATTGTCTAAGATATTAGCCCATCTTTACATTAATTTTATTAATAAAAGGAAATCATTGTGGTGTAACTTATTTATAAATTATCATAATTTATTATTTTTTTGTATAGCACTGTAGTTCCTTGGAAACTATTTCGTAGTGCCCTTCATGACGTCCATCCAATTGTCAGTGGATTAGAAGCAATGGCGCTCAAATCAACAATAGATTTAACATGTAATGATTACATATCAAATTTTGAGTTTGATGTTTTTACCAGGTAAATTAATAAAGTAGTTAATCTACACATTATATTCATACATTTTTAAATTTTACAATTGAGAAATTTTAATATTGTTTAGATTGTTTCAACCTTGGCCAACTTTATTAAGAAATTGGAAGATATTAGCTGTTACGCATCCAGGATATGTTGCATTCTTAACATACGATGAAGTTAAAGCTCGTCTAGAAAAATTTATCACCCGACCAGGGAGGTTTGTAATTCTATATGTAACACTTTTAATTAATTTTATATACAAATAAACCTAATTAATCTGATTGTTAATGCTTAGTTTGATATTTAATAGTTAATACTTATAATAATAAGATAAAATAACACAGCACTATAAAGTATATATCGATACTTAAAACGTTCACTGTTGATGATGCCAAATGGCATCAATTTACATAGTTCGCATATGCTGAATGACGCCAATTGGCTTCATGAACCGTGTTATTTAATAGACTAAATTTGGTCAGCATTACAAATAAACTTTTGGTTTTTTTGTCAGCGTCTTCTATAAACATTTTTTCATAATCAAGTGCAAACCGTAAACTGATATTTCAATTTTTCAATTTTTAGGAAATTTTTTATTAAAACTCAAATTTTTTCAGCGTCACAACAAATATACAAAAATATGATCCGTAGTGAGCATGTTAAATAAATAAACCATGTAATGTAATTGAGTGTTAATTTTTCAAACTTCACTGAGTATCAGTATCTACTTTAGAAAAATTGGTTCTTGGTATTAATTTCAAAAAATCAAATAAATTGTTATACCCATAAATCTCAACAAAAAATTTAAATTTTAAATTGTTTTAAGATAATGTTTATGTTTATAATTCTCTCTTACAGACCTTTTAGAATAAATAACCTATTTTTGTCCAATACTGTAAGAAATAAGAAGAATAAAAAAATTAGATATATCAGTTGTTTAGTTTTAAATTTGAACAAAAATACTACACACAATTAGTCATTACTATTATTAACGATAGTACACAATTTTAATGGTATAATAGTGTTAAATAATTATCTGTATTTCATATTGAAAAGTATGTACCTAGTTAAATAGTTAATTTATTAATAAAATGTATTATATTGGTTTGTTATTAGTTACGTATTCCGTCTAAGCTGCACACGGCTAGGGCAGTGGGCTATTGGTTACGTGACAACAGAGGGTGAAATATTACAGACCATTCCTCAAAATAAATCTTTGTGTCAGGCATTATTAGATGGTGCACGTGAAGGATTGTAAGTATATTTTCACAGAGAAAAAATTACGTTTTTAATTAATTACAGCATAAATTATGTTTTGTATCGATAACTTTATAAGTTTATGTGTTTTGTTAGGACAGTAAAATTTGACTCGGTGATTTTTAATTTGAAATATTATTTGTTTGATATTTTCAAAAGATTATCTGGAGTTTTACATCAAAAATAAAAATGTTCATTCAATCCCACACAAAATATTAAAAATAAATTATGACCTTTTATTATTACTGTTTTGATAAATACAATGCAAAATACTGTTCAGGAACCATAATAGTACTTTATTATTGTGGTTTTAAAGATATTCATGTGTTGTGTAAAAATTATTCGCATTTTTACGTATCTCTATAGTACAACTTTTTTTGTGACTTTTTTTATACTTGTATTGTTAAAAATTCGAGTTTGTGAGAAATCCATGTATTAACCAATATTTTAATTTTCTTCAGTTATCTCTATCCGGATGGACAAAAAGGAAATCCAGATCTATCAAATGCCGTTGAACAAAGTCCAGAAAATCATATCAGAGTTACTCATGAGCAATACGAAATGTACTGTGAAATGGGATCCACTTTCCAGATATGTAAAATATGTACAGAAAACGACAAGGATGTTCGCATCGAGCCATGCGGTCATCTTTTATGCACACCGTGTTTAAACTCTTGGATGGTAAGTCGGCATGTACACTGTTCTACAGTGATTTATGTAAATCCAGTGAATTTTCATAAATAGTGTTATTCTGGTTACTTTAGTATAATGATTGTATTATTTGTTTTTTTTTCTATCAGGAATCCGATGGCCAAGGTTGTCCATATTGTCGGGCCGAGATCAAAGGTACTGAACATGTTGTAGTGGACCCATTTGATCCAAAGAGAGTAAAGTATAAAAGTGTTCCCATCATGCCCATCGTAGTGCAACATTCTGAAGATGAAGAAGATGATGAAGACGACGAGGTGGTGAAATAACACACAGTGTCGTCGTCATCGGCGACATTTTTCCAGAAAGGAAAGTATAATAGTAATAAATAATAATTAAAGAAAAAGGTCGTTAAGACTATTTTACTGTGATATCACTTTGAAGACATTTTCAATATGTCTGCATTGAATATTTCGATTTAAATATAACGTAACGAAATTCCCATTGGCGATTTGTATTGTCAATAAGGTGTTTTTTTTTCATATGTGATAACTGATATGTCAAATATATTATTTCAAATAAAATGTGATAGAAAATAAGAAGAGTAAAATATATATATATTAATTATATTTTTTAATTAATTCAATGACAATAGGATATAATGCAATTGAGTATAGTGATTAAATTTTAAGATACAATGTGATTGTGTGTTTTTTATATTTATTACAATATTTATATATTTGACCTACATTATTTTTTGAACCCTTTGATTTGAAATATTTTCAATTATTTGTTTGTTATTTTTGTTAACTGCCAAGTATTAAAATGATTTATATTTTTTGTTTAAAAGTACTATAATGGACATGTCTTATGGTAATGGTACATTATAAAAATTATAAAAATTAAAGAGAATTTTACAATATACACAGCAATACTAATATATTTTTATTCTTTCAGTATAAACATACTATTTTTTTATTTTAATTGTAATTTTTCATATACGATTTAAGTATTTATAAAGATGGCTGTATAACCTTGACAATCAGTTGTTGACCATATTATTTGCTTAGATGTATGTTATCCTTTCATCATGTTATTCTTACATAGATAGTACTTATTGCACTTGTAACAGATCTAGTTTAAAATAATTAATACTTCAGCGTTTTGCTCGATAAGATTTTTAATCATTGGGTTCATGGTGAATTTATGTAACAATTGTATTATTATTATTCATTGGTTTTATATGTTTAGAAGTTGATTTCTAGTCTCCAAGCAATCTAGTCTAATTAAGAATTTGTATTTTTCGTTTCTCCTATGTATGTATATATAGGTATAATAGGTATATATAATACATATGCATATCTCTAACTCTAAAACATTAAACCTTAAACATTTCTCGCGTAGTGATATTTTCTAATTTTTTATTGCATACACTTGTATGTATTTGTAATTTGTATTATACTATTGTCTCATTATTATTTGAGTTTTGTACATTTTCCCAATAGTCTACCACAATTTGGTTGAAATCAATACACACTTTTCTGATAAAATTTGTCTTGTGATCGATATTTTCTCTATCTTAATGTTTATTATTTTTAAAAAAGTTAATCAAAATCTTTGTCGATATAACACTTTTTACGTATCATTTTGTTATAAGAAATGTCACTTAATATTTCTATAACAATCATCTATTTTACTCTACTGTACACGGTAACCAATATTTTCGTGGTTTTTTTTAAACGTGTTTCAGTAAATTTGATTTTTACTCATTTTCTTTACACATATTGTATACTACATGATTTTTATACAAATATTTCTACTTTGACCAAATGTACAAGTTATTGTATTAACATACAACTATAATGTATGTATACATTATTAATGTTCTATTTACATTTTGAACTATAGCAATGATAATACATTAAATATTTAAAATATTGTGTAGTATTTATCATTTAGAATTTAAACACTTATAAAGGCAATAAGATGTACGACAATTATTATTAACTCTATTTATTTGTGAACAAACTAAAGTAACCTTTATTTTAGGGGCCTTAAATATTATTGTAATGTTACGAATACAGGGTAATGTAGTCTGCAAGAATTAATTTCTAGAGATGAATTCCAATATTATTATTATTATTATTAGTTGTAGAACAATTTGTTGATTATTATATTTTTTATTGCCCATAGAGGCCAATTGACAATTATTATTATTTTATTTTTATTTTTTATTGTATGTCAAGAAAAAAACGTGTGATTTCATATTGTAACGATCTTTGAGCTTGAGTAAAATAAGTAAAATAAATCTGTGTACGTCAAAATAAACCACATAATTTGTGTAAGTTGTAAATTATAAGCAATAAGTATATATATACTGTATTTTAGTATTTATGTATTTTATTCATATTCACTTTAGTTTGTACTGCTATCATAATTTTTGTAACATATTATATATTTTTTTTTATTTGTAAATAAACCAAATAGCTAATTATTATATGTGTAATTATTATTATACATGACGATTTTGTAATCGTTGTGTTGTGTTTTGAATTAATCAGTTCAATATACCTCTTCCTGTCTATAGCAGCAAAAGCTCAACCAGGACTTATTCAAGAGTCAAGGGGGGGCCTAAAAATGTATTTACTTCTGTTTTTCTATTCCTTTCCTGAGTACCTATATACATTATACACACATTTTATTGCCTATAAACGCAATTATTTAATATATACAATATCAATAAGTTTTTATGAAAGTGTCAGGGAATCTTTAAAAAATAAAAATAAATACTAGGTATGACATTAGCCATTTGTTGTGGGAGGGGGGGGGGTGTACCTAGGATTCAACCCCTTGGGTTCGCCACTGTATAGCAACACGTATAACATAAGTCATGTTGAGCAAAACAAGTGTATTTAACCGATAATTCAAGTTGATAAAGGTCACACCTTACATCTATTATTTAAACTTGATATATTTCAATAAAAATACCTACATTCACTGAATTAGTCGTTACTAAACGATTAATATATATGATGTATTGTTGCAAATATTTATATAAATAGAATTTGACTATGAAAAATATAATAACAAAACTATTGATTGAATTTAACCATAGTCCTTGTTTAATTTTGTTAATATTTATTTTTGTTAATTAAGTACCTACCTGTGAAATGTATTTTTAAACCATTAATAATTATTATATTATATTGACCTATAAGGTCCTACTGATAAATTTAATGAATATACCTACTTATATTTATTGAAATGTATTAATTTTAAATCATAGACATGATTCTTATAAGCTTAAGTTTACTCAACATGACAATAATTGACAACCCATTTATATGTTTATACATCTTATACATTAAAATATATGTCTATTCCTTTACAGCAGTAAAACTATGCCATAGTGGTAGTGGAGTTGGATTCGGGATACTCATCTCTCAACTGCAGGGGCAGCCGGGGCAATGCCCCTGTAGAGGTTAGGTTAATCATTGACTCAGGGGGCCTCGACGACACCCCGCATCTATTTTAAATTGTTTAATAATTGCATTGTAACCTCATGTTTAAATCAAATAATATATTATTAAATAAAAATATTAAATTTTATCATTTATTATGTTACCTATCTAATTTGTTGTCGAAGAATAGGGCCCCTATTTATCCATAATAATATCTATATTTATCGATAAAATTATATTATTATATTGTTTTATTGTGTTATTGTTATTGAGTTAATTTTATGTGTGGAAAGCTTTAATTAATATTTATAATAAAAAAAAAGGTGGGTTAGTGGATGTCGCTCTGCTGTACAGTGGTTACAAGTGGGTCACTGTATAATGGATGCTATTAAATTTGAATTCAATGATACAATATCATTGTATAAGAAAAACGATTCTGAGCGAAGACGGTATGTCAGTCTAGGTTTAAGACAATTATATACATATCTATGGTATTAAAAAAAAAATTGACCTATAATAAATTCCAAATTAATCATATCACATTATCCATTAGGTACTTATAACACGTTATACATCAATAACAAACCCTGATACTATCATAGATATATAATATAGTGTACTTTAGAAGTTTCAAGTACCCACGAATAGTATTATACACTCACAACAAAATAACGAAAATAGGTATGCTAGGTTTTTTAATATGTAATTTCGTCCCAAATTTGAACTTAAAATGTCTGTAAAAAATAACTGTGTTCATATATTTTTTAGATTTTTTGGCTACAGTATGAACTATTTATGAGAATCTTTTTATTAAATTTGCAATCCTTAGCTACAAAAACTGAACATTTTATAATTTATTAATTACGATGATTGATAATTTTCGAGATTTTGATAAATTTTGTCAAAATGCGATTTTTAAATGCTTATACAAAAAAATTGTGCCTATGTATTTTTAATATTTTTCAATTGCTATTGTAACAATATATCAGGACTCAGGAGCCTTGTATTAATTTTTTACACTTTTTGGCCCAACAGATAAAACTTTATTGATATTTATAGAAAAAAAAAACTAAAAAAATTGAAAACTGAAAATGTCCGTAAACGGCTCAAAAAGAGTCAAAATATTTTCAAAATTGTATGGTGTATAGGAAATGCTAATATAAACATTCAGTGAAATTTTCATGTATCTACAGTAATTCGTTTTTGAATTACAACAAAAAAAGGAAATCGCCACATGAGAAATCGAGTGAATATCCAATGTTGTAAAAATTTGAATTTCAAACGCTCATAAAAATTTAATTTGACTTTCCGTTAGAAATTTTTTTATTGGTAAAGGTAGACAATCTTATAAGGAATCTTGTATTACATTTTCATGTCTTAGATTTAAAAAGAAAAATTTTTACGAATTCTTAACTCAAAATAATTTGCTAATTTTCGTGATTTTTCCATATTTTGTCAATTTTTGAACTTTAAATGCTTATAAAAAAAAACTGTGACTAACGATTTTTAATATTTTTCATCTGCCTTTCAAACCATATACTAGGAGCCTTCTATTAAATTTTCAAGTTTTTTTAACTAACAAATAAAATTTAATTGATATTTCTAGGAAAAAAACTAAAAAAAAAATGAAAAATGAAAATGTCTCTAAACAGTTCAAAATAAATCAAAATATTTTGAAAATGTTATCGTGTATAGAAAATGCAAATATAAACAACCACTGAAAAATTAAGTTATAGCAAAAACCAAATTCAATTTTCTGAAAAATCAATTTTGCGTAAAAATTCCCGTTTTTCCTTAATTTTTCTTTTGTTTTTCTTGGCGCTTTTGAAAAGTACCTACTGGGAATTTTAAATTTTGACCTCCCCAATGCACCAACGATATTCACTTTCCAATCGAAAAAGATACTGAAGTCGAAAATCGAAGCATTATTTCGACTACTTATCGTGTACACAGACACAAAAAAAATAAATAAAAAACACACATCATTGTAAAATCAATACATTCATCGTTTCACTCAGAATCTAAAATAACACTAAGAGTGTAGTTATATTTTAATAACAATAGACTGGTCACTGGGTAGTGGGCACTGGGCCTTCACATTATATTTTTAAGCTTTTTTTTAAAAAAAATCACCATCATCATATTTTTGTGTAGGTAACCTACAAAAAAATATTATATACATAGACTTCAGGGCTATACATGGACTTGGTCCGGGGCCCCAAGAATCCTAATTGCGGCACTGCTGATAATTTGCAATAATGATATTAATTAAAATATTATATTATTATAATATAATATTTTAATTCGGGAAGTAGGTGACTGCTGCGCCTATACCTATATACCTATTATAATATGCTCAATGAAAACACGGATAAACGTTTTGTATAATATAACATGTAATATGCTTTGATCTATAATTTATGATACATTTCTACTGAGAAAATTGAACGGTGAACAGTGAAATTATATTTTAATGGTTTATAATAAAAATAATAATAATGACCGCGGACGATGACTATTATATACGGTGGCGGTGGAGAAACAATTGCGAGTATAAGTAACAATAAACACAACAGAAAATAATATTATATTTCCGGGCCAATCAAACACAAAAACACTATTATCAGACGCCTCCTCCGCCGCCGAGCTCCTCTTCGTACTGTTTGCGGAAACAGTCTCCCACCGGGAAGAAGTCCCAACACCGTTGCTGGTACATGTTCCACACGTACGTTTCTTGACCGGTATACTCTGTGTCCGGTTTGTTGATCAGATGCATCAGGAAAAACCTGCAAACGTCGTGACACGGGCGATAAGCGAATTTTCGTCGTACAGGTATCAAAAGTGGGAGAAAAAAAGTGCGTTTTTCACGGTCGAGCCACGTAATATAATATATTACGAACTCTCCAAACCGGATGCAAAGGGGACATTTAATTCGTCCGACCCGACGGACGCTATTTATACCGCTGTGGAGGGTCGAAATTATATTAAGCACTGAAAGGTGGTCACTGGCATACTCACATGTAGTTGGCGAGGTTGTGTTCTTCTTGTACGTGCGTGTCGAAACCGTGCGGCACTTTGTCGAAATAATCTTTGCCGATGCCGCAAATGAAACAATTGGACTCCATGTCCTCTTTGACACTTTCCAGTTGGTCACGCAGCTCTCCGAACGCGTCGATGATCAAACCTTTAACGCGAGTGTATAGGTGATAATAATATTATGTAGGTAGGTATACTGACATTGTCTGTATACAGGACCGGATTGGTTAGGCGAGCTACCGAGAAAATCTCGGTGGGCCGCTTAAAGTTTGGGCCGATCGTGTGATTGTTGTGTGAATGGTTAAATGAATAAATTCATGTTTAAAATACGATTGACCACCTTTATAGGTCGTAATAATTATAGACGTAATTTTGGGCCACTGAATATGTAAACGGACAGCTTATAAAATTGAAAATCTCGATGGGGCCGATACATACCGATCAGGCCCTGTCTGTATATAGTAAATTTTCTAGGTATATAACTGAGTATTTGAGTAGGTATAATATTATATCATATTATAATTATGCAATTAAATCGTTAAATTGTTTCAAGGATGTGTTCCCGCGACGTGATAGATTGTGATCGTACTTCCGGATACTTAAAAGTTTTAATCTTAGTCCCTAACTTCTAAGTAGATACCAATTTCCGGACATGAATCACAATTGGAAATGATTTCGTTCTTATTATTGTAATTTTATATTATTTTATAACAAAACAGGCCGTAGCCCTATATGATATATACGGCAAAATATGTAGGTATATTTATACAAGAAACATATTATTATGAATTTAAATATTATAAATAGAAATAGAACGTCCTCATTAATTAGTAGTAGGTACCTACTCATCATCCTATGACTAATTCAAGAGTATTACCTATTTGTTTTATCTCTCCGTAAAATGCAGATAGGTACCTAGTACCTACCAAGGTAGGTATAATAATGTAAAATAAACTGCAAAACTCATTCACGAGATCTATCCCTGTCATATAAAAGCTACTATACACCATCATGTCGCCATATACATTATTAATTTATTCACAGTACTATTTTGAAACACTAAATTATTTACTGGACCTTACCTTGAATGATGGCCAATAGTATAATGATGACGAAGAAAAAGAACGTGATGTCGAACATTATCCTGTAAACTTCGTAGTCGTCGCCGTCGGGTGATCCGATTTCGTCTCCGATACCACCACCAGCCCTCACACCTTTGTACAGATGGAACACGAAACACTAAAATAAAAAAAAAAAAGCCACGCACGAACCAATGATTATTAATATCCGTTTGTTTGCGTACACTGCACAACTAGAGTGGTATTATATTAACGTCAATTCGACGTATATTTTATCAGTACCTACCGTCAACATGTCGTGACATTTTTTATCCACTTCGTCGTCTTCTTCTTGGACGTAGAACTTCCTGAAGAAGTTAAATGCAATGACCGTGTATATGTACACAATGATCGTCAAGAGCAAGACGGTCAATACCAGCTGTGACAGTGTAAAAAAAAATTATAATTTAGAAAACTATAACAAGCGACTGCAGGGGGGACAAAAGACACGGATCTGATGACCTGCAGCCATTATATGTAAATATAATTATTTTAGGTGTCTATGCTTACCTGTTTTCCGTTATGTGTTACGGACTGTAAGATAGTTCTCAGCGTTTTGAAGCCAACGGCCACGTCCAGTAGATGAGCGGCAAAGAAGAAATTGTTAAAGTTGCCCAGAATCGAAAATGTGAAATACCACAGACTGTACAGGAATGCCTGTAACAAAAATGTCCGTTAGAAATTTCCCGCAGCAGAATATTTTAAAGCAGCTAAAAATTAATATAACAAATTTAGTTCGAGTTGTTACTACGTACGTTGTCTGTTATGGTGACCCCAGCTTTCCACACTTGATATCTCCAGTCGATATTAATAACGCTGAAACGAGAACACAGAATTTTAATTTTATATTTTCAACCGTTAAAAAAATGCCACGTAATTTTTTGGTGTCTTGGTGCTCTGCTGGTTATAGATTATATTTAAAGGTTTCGGTTTCGGACAAATTTCTTTATGTATTATTAAAAAAACACACAACACAAACAAGTTGTTTTTCGTTTAAACTACGCTCAATTCAATGCATAATTTTTGTGGGAGGTGCTCAATAAAAGCCACTTGATGTTTCCAGTCACCGGACCGGCCACATTAAAATAATATTTTAGTTAATTTTTATTTGAAGTGTATTTTTGTACCTAAAGGCAACAATAGAATTCATAAGAACAAGAAGTTTATTAGGTACACTATCTAGAAATTCGCCACTTTTATACGTTATTGCGTTATTGATATTAAGCTCAATGTGTAAGTGATTGTAAGCTAATTTTTCGATTTTGTAAGTCTTTTGATTTGAAAAACTGGCCAAAATTAACTAGAGGGGCTAACTTCACTCTAACTCCCCTACTTTTATCAAATTACACCGGAGATATTGTAAGTTGTACCTATAGCTTATAGGTACGTCATTCAGAAATTATTTAAATTCTGAATAAGAATTATATTCTAAAATAATTTTTTTTTTGTGCATTGGGTACTCACAAAGTCGTTTTAAATACTAGTTTTGACTACGATAATTTAATATTAAAAACTAATAACCGAAAGGTTATTTTAAGAAAAAGCTTGTATGCTAGGTGCAGTATGTACCTACTACAGTGTATCAAATACCACCTATACCTTTTCAAATATCATAATTTATACTAGGTATACTAGCTGACAGCTGTATGTAATCAAATTTTTTTAATTCCGTAAAGTTTGTTTGTTTCTGCTTTACTATTATACTGGTGCTAACTATAAATGTGGGTATATAATTACATATTAAATATACCAACGGTTTAATACTGGTGAATATCAGCTATTTCTTTCTCAGAACACTACTTACAAATTTATTAAGCCGGACCGTTCTTCATTTTCCTGAGTGCTAAACGATGTCTTCTCCATGCCCAACAAATTGCTTATGGAATCAAAATCGTACGTCTCGCTATACTTTTGACGAACTTTTTTCTTCGCAAACTTGTCCCAATAATTCACCGGAAACGACCTGACGACAATAAAATAAATAATAATACAGTACAAGGCGCGAACACCTTTAGTGTGTATGTATATTGTATGAATGTATGTATGCATTAGAGATGTAAGCTCGGTAAATTTTACCTCGTAAATTTACCAATTAATTTTTACAGGTAAATTTTTTACCAAAAAAAAATAGCATGTGGCACCTCAAAATAAACGGCTTCACGGGGCCAGTATTCATCAGTCATAACATATTAATAAAATAGAATAGTTTATATTATAAAATGTAAAACATCCTCAACCACTGATAGTGTAGTACCTATACTACATAACATCAAACACCATAATATGAATACACCATAAGAATATTATCTGATACGATAAATTATTATCGCAATTAATATAAATTTGATTTTATCGCAGATATCTATAGATAATAAACCATGTTTAAAATATTAGTAATGTTAAACTTTTCAAGGCTTTGAGGCACCGGTTAAACTTCTCTGATTATTTTTAAATGTTCTATACATAATTTTTATTATTTTTAACACATATATTAAAACCAGAACCCCAGTCACTAAATTTAAAAAATTTAAAAATAACGACCACTCTGTTAAATTGAACATCCCACCATCCAGTAAATAAAAATAATAAATGTTACCATAATTATAAGTTCATGGAAATGCGGCAAATGAAGTAGAGAGGAGTTTCTGGGGGTGTTTATATGGTAACATACCAAAATTATCAACATTTACTAAATTTACTTAAATTTTACATCGCTAGTATACATGTATGTATGTATGTAAGTCTGTCTATATGTCAGTACATATAGGCACTGATGCACTTTCACCGTGTACGGAGGACTAGGTATTAGGTACGTCACACGAAAAAATCGCAATAGGTACATACTTAGCGGAAATCACCAACTTGTCCCAGTGCGATTTTATGTCATCGTCTTCCGGCTGTTCAACAATGTACAGACCGTCGAATTCTAATCTCCTGGCGATTTCCTTTTCCCGTTTGAATATGGCCAATGGAACTTTCAGATGGTAATATGCTATCAACATGGCCAACGATGCTAGAGAGTGGAGCAAAGCCGCCAGCCGCATAACGTGTGCCATGTAAAAGAAGTCCTCGTTGACGTGCACAAGTTCCAACGCTCCTTCGTCGTCGGCCATTTCGGTGCTATTTGAGTCGTCCATGTCGTCATTGCTGATGCCAGCCGAACCCAATGCGAACTCTTTGACGTCTCCGTCGTCTGATAAATCATCGGCTAGAGTTGTCACCTGTGTCAAAACGAGACGAAAATAGAATTTTTTTTCTTTGAAAACAACTGATCCGACATTAAAATATAATAGACAGTATCTTGTAAGTACCTTGTAAAACAACAGTATGAAATTAATGCAGAACGCTAACACTAGTGCCACGTATTTTAAATTATAAAAGTTTCTTGCCAAAAAACTCAATGCACGGTGCGTGTATGCATTGATATCGATCTAAAATACAGAAAAACAAATTATCGGTGTTGTGCAGTACCTAATCCAGAAAAAATATTAATCTTACAATCGAGTCAAAATTGTTTATAGTTAAGTAAGTTCCTCGTGGTAATAAAATTAAGGGGTGGGGGGGAAAGGTGATATTATACATTCAACATGAAATGTTGTTTTTAAATATTTAGAATAGTATGTATAGGTATAGGTTATTACTGTTATTAGGTTACTAGTAAGTAGTAGGTACCTATTATTGATATATATTTTATGAAGAAACTTATAAAAATAATAATAATAATAACTTTTTTTTATAATGTGATAAAATATACCTAAATACCTATCTATATACAATTTTTGATATCAAAATTATTTTTTTCTTTCGATTATAAAAAATACTAAACTGGTAGAGTAACATAAAGTTAAATCTGTATTTATTAAATGTGTTTTAAGCTAAATAGAAATATTTGTTTAAATAAAATAAGACGAATAAACTATACCTAACTTTTTAGGTTTTTTCTCATTACTTTTATAGTTGAATTAAAAATATAATATTTAAAATGTTAATTTACAACTTAAATATCTATAATTCTGTAATTATCATGTTATTCTATAATCGTCACGATGGCTTGACTACAATGGCGGTTCATCATGAGCCAGTAGATATAACCCCAGTCCCCAAGTTAAGTACCTATTAGATAAACTGCAGGGAAAATAATGAATTGACTAATTTATGTATAGTTGTTACCTATCTATCATTAACTTTTAGTTTATGTTTTTAACTAATTCATTGATCTTTAATAATTAAATTATGTTTTTTATTATCAAAGTGTATATTAAAAAATCTTCCTCGCCCCCATGACAAAATCATTTGACTGTCACTAAAGTTCCTTTATCGAGCTAGAACAGCTATGCATCAACTTAAAATAGGTACCTACTTAATAGAAAGATTAAGTTAAACTAAACCATCAGTTGTGACTTTTATGCGTGATACCATTAATAAATTAGGTAATTTTGATTATAATCTAGAAAATGTTGTAAGTATTTAATTTTGATTGTTCAAAATTTGTATTCTTAATTAAGTAGGTAGTAGTGTGGTAGATACGCAGTTTCGATCTAAGGGAAGTTTGATATAGTATAGGTACCGTAGCAAATGCACTAGGATTTTCGACAGAGTTCTTTTGTTTGATTTCTGCTTCTACTGCTGCCATAACGGCCTGTTGTTGAGCCAAAACTTCAGGGCCGGCAATGGAATCTTTTCTAGCCGACTCACCTCTATAAATCAAAACAAACAATTATATAGGAATACATCGAAATTCATTAAACAACTGAACAAAATAATTTAAGTTCCAACAAAATTTAAAAATAATATTATGGACAGGTACAAAGCAATTCGTTTCACACTTTTGTTGTAATAAATATTTAAAACAATTGCGTATGGATACTTGTACTACAATGTCTACAATTAATATTAAATATAAAAAAAAATAAAAATTCAGCTAAATTTTATTTAAAAATTCAAAACAGCCAATTTGTTAATCTAATTTTTAGAAAAATGTTGATGGTAAAAACGTTTATCTCAGTCATATTGTAGGTAGTTTGTTTTTTTTATATTTTTTTGGAGTTCATTAATTTTACAAGTAAATCTTTTTTTAAAATATTCAAAGTATAACATTGAAACACTTGGAGCCACTAATATACTATAAATACAATTAAGAAATATAGAGATGGGACTCAGTTTACTGGTTTTTCAGAAAAAATTTTTTAAATCATTCCTTGGAGATGTAAGAAATACATAGCTTACCTACTGTTAATTAAAAAATTGATAAAGTATAGAAATACTGGATTACAAACTATACAAAGGAAAGACAAATCTCATTTGTATATAGCATATTATTAAACCAACATAAAATTAATGTAAATAAAATATTTACAATGGATAGCATATTGTACGAGTGCTAAATAATATTAGGTACTTCACTATGGACTCACACTAATAGATCAACAAACGACGCTTGCAGTTCCGAGCCATCCACGCCGTCTTCTCTTTCGTGGTTTTCCGCCGATGTTTCGTCTTTATCGTCCCCAACTGAGTTTGATTTTAAATGTTTTGAATCTGGTGAACCAGAATTTTTTCTCCTACGGTAAAATTATAAACATTTATTGTTAAACTAATAGGTATACAAAACGAAAACGTGCATATAGGCGGAAATCCATTAAAATTTCAGTGGGTGGCAATATTATTAACATCAATGTGAACGGGCCCCCCCCCCCCGGCTTCGATCCTACAAAACTAAAAAATTAGGGGCTTGATGGACTTTTTGGGGGTTAAGCCTCCTCAACCCCCCTGATTTCCGCTAATAAAAACGAGACTAGAAGAATACACACATATTATTGCCATCTGTAAGTGTTGAAGTTGGTTCTTCCATTCCCGAAGATGGTAAAGCAGGCAGCATTCTGAACGATCCGCTCTTTTCTTCTACAACTTCTACAGTTGTTTCTTCGGATTGCGTACCACTCATTAGTTGCATGAGAATACGAGATATATACCTGTAATAAATTATAAATATTTACATAATATTGGAAATTTGGAAAGTCAGTAGCCCTGCTCCAAAATGTAGTTTATTGCCGTTTTTTAAAACATAATACCTATTATATGACCAATGACCTCCTTTTTACCATGGTTTACAAGCAAACCAAAAATGATTCAATTTATTTTTGTTCTAAAAAAAAAATGCTTTTTCAGTGTTCAAAATTAGCTACTTATTAATAATATTGAAAAAAACGATTATTAAATCGGTTGAGTTTTGAATAAATAATAATAATTTATAGTTTAAAAAATACAACTAACTGTAAAGTATTAGGGTTAGGTTTATTACCTAGGTAGGGACTTTATTTCTATATTTACTGAAATGTGTGAGCACTATAATATTTTACAATTTGTTATATTTTTGAAGCTGTATTCAAAATAATTTTTTTTAGATATCATCAATATATAAGTAACTCCGTAAAATAGTAATTACACATTTTTAAAAATCGAAAATATTTTTTAAATATTTTTGTTGTACATGTAAAATGGTGACCATAGTCATATATGATAGGTACACTAAAATATTCACACTAGATTTAAAATTAGGGCTACTGACTTTCAAATTAATTAATATACTGTTGGTAGGTAGGTATATTAAGTAACATAGCTATAATATAGGACATTACCTAGATACATGTGATATGGATACAAAATAGTACAATCAATTATACATAGGTATAACTTCGGGATCGTATAATAGGTACATTATATTATTTTGTTATTCGTAATTCTGTTTGTTTTTTTAAAAAAAATAGTTGTCATTCATTAAAATGTAATTAACGTAGATAACTAATAATAAACTACGTCGAAAATCAAGATTAAATATTATATTAAAATTATTCGATAGAAAACAAATAATATTAAATTAATCAAAGAGCTTGCATTAAGAAATTTAATTTACGCTTTTGTATAATTATTTTTTAAGATCACACTAATACGCTATAGGTACATCTGCATTTTATTGTCATCACTAATCATCTTACAAATGCGTATAACATAGGAAATTCGAGTGCAGAACTCTTTTATTGTTGTTTAGTTTCTATATTATAAAGAATTGCTCTATTCTCAATTTTAATGAAGGCATTTCGTTAGATTCTGCAGTTGATTATTTGATTTTAAATTGACTTATACGTAAAATAATATACCTAATTTACATTTTAAAAATATAATCATAATTCATAACTCACTTAAAATTTAAATTTAAATAAAAGCCTTTAACATGACCTACGTTAAAAACTGGAACCGAACCTAAAAGAGCCGGTTCTGGATCTGGAACCTTTAAAATATTAAGAACCGGAACCTTTATTTTAATAAATAAAGTACCAGAACCGAAGGAAGTTTTTTAATTAAATAGGTTCTTTTAGGTTCAAAAATAAATTAATTGTATTTATCATAATTCAATGGTATTACTGTTTTGTGTATAAACTGTATGATCATTGATCATATGAGTTTTCTAATATTTCCCATACTATTAATTAAACCCGAATTCTGGATAGGAATTTAAATATTTAATTGTTATATTTTTCGGTACCTAAATTATCTGGAACCGGTACCGAAATTATTTGGAGCCAATACCTTTATTTTTTTTTTTTTTATCAAAAAACCAGAACCGACCCGGAACAGTTATTTTATTTTTGAAGAACCAGTACGGGAACCGATACCGATAAATTCAAAAGGTTTCAGTCCTTGGACTTGTAAGTGTTTACGACGGAGAAAAAACATGCAAGTGTCCTTTTAATATTTTTAATTAAATAATTGTTTATAAAATAAAACAAACCTTAACACGTAAACTCCACTATATCCAGTGTAGAATATTAAATAAAACCATAGTTTGAAAAATGAAGTGATCAGTTCAATGACACTCATTTGTTGAATTTCATTGATTTTGTTTTTAATATTTGTGGGCGACAACACGAAGAACAGTAGGTGGAATCCATATTTGATGGCTTGTATGCCTCTTCGAATGGGATCTTTTGCCGTCCTTAAAACACATTTGAAAATCGTCAATAAATAAAAGTATGAATATAGATTTTAAAATGGAAAATCTAAATAAGAAAAAAATTAGACCTTTTTTTGTATTTTTCAATTAAAATTTAAAAAAACTTTTTATTTCCAAATAGTTAGTAAAATTATCAATATTGTTTTAATTTTTTTTATACTCCGTAATAGAAATGTTATACCAATACTAAATTGTAATTCGTAACATACTATTTGTATACTAAAGAATTTATTAACAACTATTATAATATACAACTATTACGCCACTATTATACATAGTTCCATAATAGTAAAAACAACTATACTGTCTAACAAAAAAGATACATACTTTTATTTAATTTTAATATTATATACCTATACAAATAATACACAATTATGAATTTACATTCTACATACAAAATATTACAGTAGGTACCTACATACAACCTACACAATATGTTGTAGTGTTTTATTTCTCAATCTGGTACACATACATTTTTCTCTTTCCACCTTTTTCTCTGGAGAAAGAATTGTTTGGGATGCAATCAGTTTTTTTAACAATTAATTTAATATCAATTTTTTTTTATTCAAATCTAATAAATTATCAATTGTATTGTGAATGTGAGCCTAAAATTTAAAATTACCTACTTAGTACTTACCTATAGTCTATAAAATACGACCGAGAAAATATTAAGTATTTGTCGGTTTATGCAACTACAACATAAGTTTTTAAACCATCTTACTTGTTCTCTTCGTCGTCTGCCATATATGTGTACGCGGTTTTTCTAGATTTTCCACCACCTATACCTGATCCATCATCAACTGCCATAAGACCACTAGCGTGTTGCATTTCAAATATGGCGTCTTCGCAGAAATTAACAAATGCCTCTAATTTTTCTTTATCACCACCTTCGGTGACGATCGAATAAAAGAACGCACGTTTTGATTCCTAAATTACATTACGTAAGTACATATATTATATAAGTACGGTATATATATATACTAAATAGCGTGACGATTGTTACAAAACGAATTCAAATTCGATATTTTTTAATTCAAACTATATTACACCTACCCTAATTTGTGGTTTTAACCACTGTTCGATGTTTGATTCTTTAATTTCAAAGTACACCCGTTCTATGCGTTTACTTCCACCGAGAATTTCAATCCTTCCAAGGAATGGTTGGAAATAGTTCAAAACACTGCTGGCTGTTTCTAGGAATCTCGTTAATCTAAATAATTCGAGAATCACAAAATGTAGTTAAAAAAAATCTTTGAACCAAAACTTAAACTAAAATGTATATTAAATATTGCGATACTATATTATATATTATTAGAAATTACCTAGGTTCATTTGGCATGTGTTCCGATAGGTTCGTCAACAATACGGCAAGATTGAAACCAATTTCTTTGGATGGCTCGTGGAACTGATCTGTGAAGCCAATGTAGTCAATTTTGCCATCGTGATTAGATTCACAACATTGTAACATAAATTCAATTTCCTCTCTGAAAATTGTAAAATGTATAAATTTTCATCGTGATATAACTTTTTTATTATATTGATAAATGTTTTTTAATTTTTTAAATGACAAGACGTACGCAGTATAACTTTTTTGTTGTTCCATTTTTTCTTTAAAATCTTTTGGATGTACCCAACCATCGTTGTTGGGATCAATTTCCTATAAAATATAACACAGACTAGTAAGAAAAATATTATCTGTACAATTTGTTTTTGCGCATTAGACGTCAGTAAGATCAACTACATTAATCAGACCAAATAAAAACCTATTATAATTGTATAGTTATAATTTATAATACCTACTGTTATATTGAGTTTTATTACATTACCGTAAAGCTTGCTGAGCTCGTTAAATCTTTAAGTTTCAGGAACATGTCAAAATATTTCAATATCAACTAGAGTTAAAAATAAAAGTATGATTAGTTATTTTGAATACCTACAACTTTTATAAAAAAATATGTAAATACCTCGACATTTGACGCCGATTCTACTAAAGTGTCAACCATTTGTTTACCAATTGTTCCATTAACAACGTTTCCTGTACAATTAACACTTGTTTTTATAGTTGAATAGATAAAATGTATGATAAGTAACATATAGAATTCATTAATTGATTCCATATTATAAAACTTACACGATTTTAATATGTACATATCAATCATATTATATTCATATCGTATCATAATATAATATTATATGTCATGTGAAATATGTATATATAGTCATGTGCCTAATATTATTATAATACCTATATATTGAAATATTGTATAATAGTATGTAATATATATACGTTATTATTTTTACTTTGAATGTACAACGTTTTTGTATTTTATTTTTTCTTGACCATACCTACAACATTTTTAGATCGGTAGGTATAATAAGAGAAAACGGTAAGATAACGAATGTCCTCATATTTTCCATTGTAAAGTTAAAAATATTATAAAGTTATTTTAATATTAGTGAAGTAGGTATACCTACAAAATAACAAAATATTTTGTTAATTAAATAAGGTGTAAAGTTTAAGTTTTTTTAAAATAAAATACACCTTTATTAACCTAGTATTCGACTTGAGTCATAAAAACAAAATCTATCTTTCTTTCATTTCCTAATGTACCTGCATATTATCATCTTATTAGGTAAATCAAACATGTGTTTTTTGTCCTTTTTTATTACCTTCTAACATGGACAGCATCATCGTAATCATATCTTTTTGTAAATTCAAAAGTTCTTTTAACAAATCAACTTGACTAGAATGTTTCGATAATTTATCTTGCATGTGAGAAAACAAAAACAAAAACCCTCCAACGGCATCCCATAACCTGGAATGAGCTAGGGCCTGTTGATTTTGAGTACATGGTCCTTGAATTACTTCAGATAGAGTATTAAAAACTTGACTGGCGACACCGATTGCTTTGAAGAAATTTGCTTTTCCTGCTGGATCGATTAGCTCTTTGCTCGAATAATGCCAATAAAAATCCATTATAGATTCCTGAAATCATGGCCGGTCACAGATTAGGTTAGCATTGCTATTTATTAAAATTTTAATACGGCTTTATACCTGAAGTCTAAGTAAATAATCTACCGTACAGATTACAACATTTACAGTCGTAGTATTTCCTGCTTGGGTTCTTAAATAATTTTGCCATTCTGAAAAAAAACATTTTGTAAACATTTAAGAATCACTTAAAAAAAATAAAAAATAAATTATTTCATACCTAAATTATGGCCTTCGCAAGTTAATTGAATAAATCTGAATAGAGTACAAGTGAACTCGGCATCGTGCATATTTTTTTCACCAGCAGCGCCTTCCGATCCTACTCCCAATCCCTCAGCTTTGGTATTTCTCTCAAAAGCGTCCAAATCAAGAACGCTAAAAAATAAAAGTAAAACTCGTCAATGGATCATTACATTATAATTGTTTTTTATTTCAATTAATAGTACCTGCACGAGTTCATTAAACCAGCAACTGAAGTAAAAAATCCAACATCTTTTTTTTCTTTTAAATGATTTAACATACCCTATTATAAAGTACTTTTATTAATAAACGTTATATATTTAGGATAACAATATTGAATGTACGATTGTTAATAAACATTTTGTAATTGATAAGAAAAATTCATTATGATTCTCAATTATAATTACCATTTGAATTTCTAAATTACCACCACGGAGAACTGCGATTCCCAATTGAAGCGTTTTCATAACCATTTCACTAGGTATACCTTTGCAGGCTGATATGTGCAACAAAACCATTTCTGCGACACCACGGTTGGCCAATCGAGCTTGGTGAAACAACAGTTTTTGTTTTTCCATTTCTTGTTCCTATGTGTAATATTATATTGAAGACATTAGATATTAGGTAGACAACATTAAGTTAACAACACAATTAGTATAGACACTTTACGTGGATAGAAGCGCCGCCTTCTTCTTCTCCGTTACCAGTTGAACCTTCTTCTTCGTTATTGCCTTCTTCCTCTTCTTCACCACAAGACCTACAGGGAAATTGTATATTACCCGACGTGATTAAGTAAAAAGATGTACAATCAGTTGAACTAGTTTAAGCTGTGATAAAAATACTATTACACACAGTGCTCGAATTGGGGGGAGGATGCGCAGGGGGACGGAGCTCCCCTACTATTTTTATTTACTTGGACGGAGGGACGGTACAAACTCGGACGGTAAATCATTTTTATTAAAATGTGAATTTGAATTGATGTTAATCATATAACGAGTTTTACTATTTCATATCAAAATTTTTTTTTGACATGAGTTTAATAATTAATTATAATATCACCCTGTGTTTCGCCTATATATTCAATAGTTCACAGATTATAGATCGTATATACAAGTATATTATCTAATGCACAAATACTAGTGAGTGATAGTAATATATTAAATCGTGTTCCGAATGAAATGGTCTCGGTTTTAGTTATGGTATCATTCATCGGTGTTTTTGAATTTTTGAATTTTTTTATACTTATAAAAATATGTAGTCTCTTTTGAATCAAAAACAATAATTATTAATTTTGCTATCTATATTATAGTATATTGAATAAACAGGTACCTAGATTATTATTAATTTTTTTTTCTACTGTAACAATGTGAAATGTAGATATTGGTATCAAAGTATTTTATATCTATTTGGGATTGGAAATGTGTTGTTGCAAAGTGGTATTCAAAATGTATGTAAGATAGGATGATGTAAGATGTAAGATAGGGCAGAGCCCCACACCGGCCTGTTTTGAGTAATTTAGTCCATGGAACGCAGTTTTTAAATCGTTGGATTGAACTCCTCTAATTAAATTTTTTCCCAATTCGAGCACTGATTACACATAATTAGCTTAAAATTAAATTGAGTTTTAAACCATGTATTTTAAAGCAAATATAATTAATAAAATATAGCAATATCTGTACGGCTATACAATCATACGAGATTTTTCTTTTCGGTAAAAAGTGAAGAAATAACAATAACAATAACTGAACACATAAAATATATTAATTAACTTAAAATTTAAATTGCATATAGGTATACATTTTAACATTGTTATGACGTTTATTATAATTTATAACTTTTAACTATCAATTATTAAACTAATTTTTTAGTTCTAGCAGACGTGTCTTTAAATAGAACTACTACAATATGATAAGTTTACATACTTAGCTAAAATATCCGCATAAGACATATAAAGAGGATCCTCTTGTAAAGCACCACTTCTCTCAGTCATGGCTCCTCGGCAAAAAGTAGTAACCATTTGATTTAGCGGGTCTGCCATTCCCTCTTCTTCTTCCTTGTCACGCTTTTTAAGTTCCGCCTCTTCAAATGATTGCTAAAATAAAATTAATTATATTTTATAGTGTTGTGACATGTGATAGCAAAATATATTGGTTAAAACTGAAACTAACTGTGAGATCTTCAATCATAACTTCTTGTCCAATATTTTCATCTTGAAGCCAAAGTTCGTAAAATGAACGAACGAATATATTTACTGCACGGTGTCTAAAATGTTTAAATTACCAAAGTTATATTTTAAATTTTAATAATTACATTATAGTAATTTCAAGTAAGTTAACAGCATTATTAATTAGGTAATTATTTGTGAAAATGTATGAAGCAAATTAATAAAAAAAAAACATAATATTTACATTCATATTTTATTATTTGT
Source organism: Macrosiphum euphorbiae (assembly GCA_949089665.1). Classification (NCBI taxonomy): domain Eukaryota; kingdom Metazoa; phylum Arthropoda; class Insecta; order Hemiptera; family Aphididae; genus Macrosiphum; species Macrosiphum euphorbiae. Next base: position 101,685,403 of record CARXXK010000002.1, on the reverse strand, counting down.
GTTACTTATATAATATTATTATTAATGTATACAGTAGATTCTTGATAACCCTATATTGAAGAATAATTATTCATCACCCTTGAAGTTCTCATTAGACTATAGGTGTAGACGTGTAGTATTAATATATATCTTGATTATATCAAATTTTTCAAAATCTTAGATGTATACTAGGTTCATTTTGCACCTCCCTTAATTGTTTGATTATTATGATAATCTACTGTATACCTGTTGTACATACGTGCATATAGTATCAATTATGATTATAGTGCATCTATGAACATCTATGAGTGCAACTAGATAGGTAATTAAAAAATACACACACAAGAGAATTTTGGTGAACCGAAGCTAATAATTAATAACTTACACAGCAGAGACATTGAGTATTCAATTAAAATCAAGCAAGTGTTAGAGGTACCTTTTTATGCAGTATATTGGAGTCATTCTAAGGCAGGCTATAGCGGCTCTTTTTCTGGCAACCGATAATATCGTTCTCCATCCCAGCCGATGCAATTGGTTATTATTGTGGGACAACTACATATTGCATACAATTTCAAAAAAATAAGGTTAGGTACACACAATTAGGTATATAATAAAAACGACGTCACGGTTTAATAATTATTATTATAGTACCGTAGCCAGGATTCTATTTAGAGGAGAAACGAAGTGGCATTTGAATTTATTTTAACTAGGTACTATGTAATATAATAATATCTGTTATACATGCATATACTACTATAGTATAATTATAATGATATATTATATATATCCCATATGTTATAATATGAATTAAATTGTAATATTATATAAATTCAGAATTTATATAGTATCACAATGCTTATATTTGGGGTACCTATATATATGGGGATACGTGCACCTGGCTACGACACTAGCTGATTGTTTATATCACTAGACACATAAGGATAATAATTGACAACATCAGGTAGGTAGTAGCTATAGGTGAGTAGGTTTAGGTAGGTACCTTCAATAATACAGTACAGCACATGACTAGAGGCAAATAGACGTGACACATTTTAAATATAATAACATACGAGTACGCATCTTAACATACACTAATTTGATAAATATAATGTATATAGGTAGGTAGTATTAATAATAATCAATAATCACTGTAAATGACATAGGGCAGTATCCAAAGAATTAGTAAATGACTTAATATAAAATATATTTTTATATAATATACTTGTTTATTTGAACGGGCAATTAATTTATTAAGCTGCAAAGCAAACGTAAAACCGATAGGTAGGTACTATTATTAATTGTATACAACAAATATAACACAAAATTATTATTATCAATTAGAAAAGCTGTAAAAAAAATAGGCTCTATAAAATACACAACGGATGAATTATAATATATTAAAAGCCTCTAAAAGACCTGGTCAAAGCGTGGAGTGAGAGTTGTCGGAAACAAGCAATTACGGCTCTCTTACGTTGCGTCGATACAACTGATCGATAAATCGCCTTGCTTTGAAGCTGAGGATGATCAATCTAGCAAAACAAAAAAAAAAAAACATACTAACTAGGTTATTGCGTTGAGCTACTTCACTTTGAATCTACCTAGACATCAGTTTATAAATTATAAAAATTAATTTGCAATTAAGTTTAACAAAATAAAATGCATAGACATGCGTGTATCTACATACATAATTTATTTTATTTAAGATTATATTATATTATATTATAAGGAGATGAAAATGTTGAAAACTAACTTATATAGATAAATTTGTCAATGGATATAAGTCATGTAACTAACAAGTTGTGTGCTTACTCTGTAATTAATACCTATTCGTTAGAGTAGGTTAACAATGTTAAATTATAACATATAATATGCCAGTACTACATCTTTATGTATAAATTAATGCGGTTAAATTATTATGAATTATAATTTAAGAGGATTCCACCCGGTTGTTTTATATCCTTGTCTAATACAAGCATGCCATAGGATTTAGACATGTTCTTTTCCAAACATACCAATTGATCTAATGCAGAGATAAAAGTTCTAAAACAGATTTAAATTTGTTGTCAAGTCTGCTTGAAATCGCCTTTTTCACATTTTTTATTTTTTTATTTTAATTTCTCCAAAAATTGAAATATGAAAAATTTTCAATTATTCTTTTTTAATATAAAATTGTTATGAATTTGGGGATAATATCAAAAAATGTGGGGAAGTCCATTTCAAGTAGACTTGACAAAAATTCAAATCTGTTTTTAAAATTTGTAAAGCTGCATTAGATCAATTGGTATGTTTGGAAAAGAACATGTCTAAAATTATCTGTCGTGCGTGTGTTTGACAAGGATAGAAGATCACCGGATGGAATCCCCTAAATAAAAAACCAATTTTATCTAAATATACTATGTGGGTAATAAGTTTTAATTTTAATTTTAATTCGGGAGTTTAAAAGGCTCGAAATATCTTTGATCACAATATGGACTGGAACTGAACCAAAAAGAACAGGTTCTGGAATTGCAACCTTTAAAATATTAAAAAGCTGAACCGGAACCGAAACCTTTATTTTGTCAAATAAAGTATGCGGAGACCGAACTGGAATTTTCAAATTAAATATGTTATTTTAGGTTCATAAATAAAATTATTTTATTTAGGTACCATAACTGTATAATATGGTATTACCTACGGTTTTCTGTATAAACTATGTATGATTATAATGAGTTTTCTAATATTTCTAATATTTCTGATAATTAAACCCGGATCTTGGATATTTATTAAAAATTACTATACTTTTTGGTAACTAAATTATCTGGACCCGGTAACGAAATTATTTGGAACCAATACCTTTATTCTGTACCGAACAGGAACACTTATTTTATTTTTTAAGAACCAGTACCGGAACGATACTGATAAATTCAAAAGATTCCAGTCCATTGATCACAATAGTTTAATAATTATTATTTTTATCTTGATTAGATAGGTATTTATGCCAATATTATGTTTCATTGTGTATTTATGTACAAAATGAAATATATATATATATATATATATATATATATGTTAGAACGTACATAATGCATATAAATAGTATATTTAATATTATATGATAAAAAGTAAAAATATGTAAAACTCCACTTTGTAATAGGTAATTATATATTTATATGTTAAGATGCTATCTTGTATCAGGTTAGCAGAAAATTGAGCCTCTATAATGACTAACACTATCTCAATATTAAAATATTTAATTTAATTTTAATTCTATTTAAGTTGAACATTACTCCAAATCTGTACTACCTATTATAACAACACCGATAAACATTACATTCAAGTGTTCATTTCATTACCGATTAAACTCAACAATTGTATGGTTTATTTTATTATTACATAATACATACTTGAAAAATTAATTTTCGTAACTATAATTACTGCTTGTAAATCGTATAGGTACAGCGAGTAAATACTGTATACTAAAAATCGTACTAATTCTACGATATTTGTTAGTGTTTATTAATTGTTAGTATTTTTTTTATCTCACCAAATTGTGTTTTATTCAACATTATAACTTGAGCAGTTATTTCAGTTAATATGAAAAATAATAAATGTGTATATGTACGGTAAATATTTGTGTGCAACTGACAAATTTCTAACAAGAAACAAACTCTATGACACCGCTAAATGTTGCTCAGTAAATTTAAAATTCATCTAAAATGGAGTGGATACCGAGGCAAAAAAATTAGAAATTGAGCCACAACAAACAAATACATACAATTCTTATGATTTTCTATAACTTTTTGCTCCCTTGAATCGTATTATATAGTTTAAAATGATTGAATAAAAATTAGGCTGAATCATATATAAAATAGTATATCATAAATACTATTATTGACAGACATTCTAAAATGAAGAATCTTTTAAAAAAAAGTTTTATAATTTGACATCGTATCTCTTCAATTTTTTAATTTTGTATTTGTTTCTGAAGTACCTATCTGTCTATACAATTGTTTAATATTTTCTGTCCAGCGACCAGCATGATAAAACGCAGTCTTATGACACATACCACCTATGCATTGCATAACCCCCAATATTGAATGGGATGACTTTTAAATTTGCATTTAATGACTTTCAATAATCATTAATCATCAGGATACGTTTCTTTGGATAAACAGAGTATACAGTATACATATTATAAATTATATATATATGCAAAATATAAATACCAAACAAACTATAAACTGTACATATCTATTTAAATGTAATAACATGTAACGTTTAATATTCTTTAAATTTAATATTGTAGATAGGTATTTGAAATTAAAGAATGAAAAAATAATTACTGTATTGCATTTACTCTTAATTAATAATTTGGAACCTATAAATGTCACTCTTTGTTATGCATGTGAATGAAAAATGATTCAAAACTTGAACTTATTTTTACATAGATATAGATAAAAAAATACAACCAGGGAAATTACTATACCACATAGTAGACCATTGAGTAGGTTTTTGTAATGAATTTGTTAAATTTGAATCCAATGATATAGAACGATAATACTTAGTTTAATAATATGTTATATTTATAATTGTAATAGGAGTTTGTTTTATTTATTAGAAATACGGTATGTCGAAATAATTGTTCCAAAAATTAAATCATATTATATTGTATTTTGTAATATTAATTTACATTATTAATAATATTACTAGCTGTTAACTTGTAAGTTGTAAGTAAATACCAACGTACCGTAAAACGGTTGGATTAGATTAGTGGTATAAATAGCTTAAAATTAATTTAAATATTTTAAAAAAAGTCATTGTGTATAGTAAATAATATTAATAGATATGGGGCAAAAAAAAGTTAAAGTCTATGAATAATATTTTTTAAATTACAACAAATTAACTAAGTTTTTCATTTAAATAACAAATTTTAGAAAAATGTACACTTTAAATAATTATATAGTGTAATTGTATTACACTGACAAGCCTAAGCTAATTTAATTATAAATTTTTCACTAATAATTTGTACATTATTGCGATTTTGACAAAATTTTATATCAATAGGTACCTATGTTACCAATGTAGCTATTTTCAATATTCTTTAATTGATATAATCATAACTTATGACGAATCGTTTTTTAAACTTGCAATTGTTTTGATGAAGGACACATTTTTTTATAAAAATTTATAAAAAAAAAATACTAAAGCAATTCAAACATTTCAAATATCTGTAAATAGCTTAAAACTAGTCTAAATACTTTGAATTCTCACATAATTTCTAAGTACCTACGTAGAAAATGATAATAGTACACCTAATGTTTCAAGTTAGGTACTATTGTACTACGACTAATATTGTTTCAATACCTACCTACTAACAAAATAGCAATACATATTTGAGGATAAATCTTTATTGATACTTTTAAGTATCCTATGTCATCAATATTAGAACTTTAATCGTTCTTAAAAATGAATACGTAAGGTTTTACAATATATATATTTTTTTAATTCTGGTAAAAATTCATGAACTTTTAAATTTATGTTTTGTACGCCCATTGTTACCAAATAATAAATCAACTGTGTATACATTTACAGATAAAGTGTATCACATACGCATAACAAAGATTTAATATTATAATAGTAGGCACTTGCATGGTCTACTTAGTTCCGCATAGCCTTTGTTTATGTTTATAAAAAAGTTGGCCAAAACTTAAGATTTTTATTTTTAAATAAAATTACATTAATTGCATAAGTATTTTAAATAATTTACTATGACACAATATCCATAATAAGGTAAAATATAAATATATAAATATATTTTTTTTATTCTATTTAAAGTACTGGTTAAAAATAAAACCATTTATAAAATTATATATTATTTAAAAACCTAACCTAACCTACCTATAGGTATTTTAAATGTTATTTATATTTAGGTGTACATTTTTTTTTATAATCTAAGACTACAACTGTGTAAGTGGAAAAGTTATACTGCATATTTATCAAAACGTAATTTTAAATTAATATAAAATTTATATGATTCACAATATTGGGTATATATATTAAACTCAATTTCAATTATAAACAAAATTGGGTGGATACAAAAAAACAACTAATTAAAATATTCAATTTAATATAAAAATTATTCGAGAAAAATCATAAGCTAAATTCATTTTTATTGGTTCATTGGGTTGTTTTTTTGAGAGAGAGAGAGAAAATTATTAAGTGTCCAATTTATTTCATTGGGCAACCAGTTGACATTTTTCGCATGTGACATATGTAATAAGTATTAAAAAAATTATATTTGTACAAATTATATTATTTACCATGTGTAATCCATAAAGAACTTTAGCCATAGCGACAATTCTATCCGCGACCTCATCGACTTGTTGTGGTTTAATTTCAGTAGCTCCTTTTTTGCTTCCTAGCTTTGAGTATAAATAGTGTTGCCAGGACATTTCGTCCGCCGGGTCCAATTTATCAGGTAATGTCAATTGAATTTTGACAAATTGTATCACGTCGTAATCTGGCATTCTCTAAAATTGATTTAATCAAACAAACATAAGAATATTATTTGTTATTGTTTATTACTAATGTTTTTACTTTTAAAAATCTATCCTTGCAATGTTGAACTAATTCTTGTTCCCTTCCTGCGAACAAATTTAAACCAACAGGCAGTAATCGTTTAAGACAAGCAACCATCAATGATGCTTGAATTTCCTTTTCCTTGTCTCGTTTCTTATCCCTATGTTTTTTCTTTTTCTATTGATGACAAATAAACAAATCCGAATATAAGCTATACAAATGGATAAAAATAAAATGTTGAATCACACCTTTCCAGTTGATCCGCCTAACGATGTTTCTGATATAACAGCCGATCTCCTTGTAGCCGTTGGCATAATAAGGATCATGTTGTCAATTTCATTAGCAGAAATAAAGTTTTGTTCTTCCCGTAAAAAGTATTGAGATTTGGACCAAATGTTGAATATTTCAGACACGTGATTGTATAAATCTTCAGCATTTGATATGTTATTACGTAACCAGTGATTGCGTTGAAGATCCACGTATTTTATGAGGAGTGGGTAAAACGCATAAATATCCCTAACAACTAATTGCCAATCTTCTTGAATTTGAGCTTCAATCTATAAAAAATAATTCAAGGTGCATAATAATCAATAAATAATAAAGGTCAGATTAGTTTAATAAAATACCTGGGACGTATCATCAGTAGACGATTTTATAAATCCTCTTAACGATTCTTCTTTATGGTACAACGTTTCTGTACGTTTTTTAACTCGTTCCGCGAGTGGTAAGAATGGATCTTTTAATAATTCTTCTGAAGAATTAATAATTATTTGTTGTGTATAAGCTGCAATGGTATTGAAAATATTATAATTTATTATGAAATTCACTACTATTAGTTCATCAGTTTTGCACGTTTAGATAAGGCTATAGGTACAATTAGTAACTATTACTAATTTATAGTACTAACCTGCTATTTGAGTCATCCAAGGGGCATTATCGTTCCCAATATTTTTTTTTATTAACTTTAAAACATTTTTCAATAGACAGTTCATATGTTCACTAGTCACCATTGTGACGTGATTACTGAAATTAATATTACATTAATGAATATATATGAATCATTCTATAAAAATATGTTAAATTTACTATTAAATCATTACAATCAATCAATCCTATCATAAGCAGTAGAAAAAATAAATATTGCGCTAGTATATTTTAATATACTTGTAACTCTTGTAAGTTGAATACCCAGAGTGAAAATTATTTTAGAAAATTGATAATTTACATACATTATAATCTCTATAGTATTATGAATTCAATGATATAATAATATGTATTATATATTAAACAATAAACACGCACAACCCGAATCACTATCCAACGGCATGGGACATAAAGCTAACACTAGATTTATACCTCCGTCTTACAAGTGCGTAACATAGCCAATTTTACGCTCAGCAGATAATGTTTACCACCGTTAGTTTAAAAATTAAAGTGAATTCACTTCTTATAACAATTAAATTTAAGATAATTTTCTTAGCAATGACACAGGTTTTTTATTATATTTTAATTTTAAAGTGAGTAATGAGTATTTTAAGATGTACAAACAATTTACAATATTAAAGTACTCATAGCTCGCTTTAAAATTAAAATATAATAAAAAACCTGTTTCATTGCCTAGACAATAATCTTTTCTTTAAATTAATATATAAGTATATATATATATATATACAATATATAAAATATAAGAAGTCAATTTACTCTAATTTTTAAACTAACGAAGATAAACATGAACTGCGGAGAGTAAAATTGGCTATGTTATGCACTTATAAGACCGATACATCAAAATATGTCACTGAAGCGTCCCCTTAACTATAATTTGTAAGACGGCGCAATGTACAGGCAATATAGGGACATTGCGGTATTGAAACAGAGTATTGGGAAATATAGTTTTATTATCTTCCATTACGTATTCGTATGATATTATTTATTACTTTAACATATTTTGTATTCTAGTTATGTAAACTAATAAGTTTAAATTTCCAGAAAATAATTTTCAAGTAATGTTAGATTTGGCCAGTAGTTTATATCAGGCCAACAACGCATAATTGACTTGTCTGGAAATGTACATAATATAAATAATCACTGACCAATGACCCCCTGAATGGGGTTATTATTATTAGAATATAAGTACTTTTCTTTTGTTGTCTATTTGTGTGATTTTATATGTTTTTATATGTTTTCTACTAATAATTTTTAGTCGAACTCCTATATTATCATTCGGTATGGTAATGAAAATTATGTCCGTAATTTAATCTTATACACACACATTAGTTTAAATAAAATCATCAATTTCTTTTGCTAAATGTTGAACAGTTGTTAACCTTGAGAAATACAGCTATACTAATAAGTAGTTATAAACCATAATATACAATTTAAGTAACTTAAAATATTTAAAAAAAACCAACTGTATCAGAAACTATTTTTAAAAATTATGATTTACGTAATAAAAAAAAAAAAAATTACCTATAGATTCATAAATTGGAGGAATTAAAAATTTAGTTCAAATAATAAAATAAATATACAGTCTATTGATTTAATATTCGTAACATTTAACTATTTTTAATAAGACCGATTTTCCATCTTTGATAGTTTTAACTTTTAAGTAATGTAATAGTTACCCTGTGGTTAGAGCAACATTATCTGGACCTTGTGCCCACCAATAAGGTAAGTATGAACACAACAATGGTAAAATAACATCAATTATATGTGGTGCGTCTGTATATGTTTTTTCTGATTCGATAAACTGATCAACTTCGTTTAATACCGTTTCTAGAGTGGGCATAGTACCTTCCATTCTCGACATTATATCTAAAAACAAAATCAGGCCATAAATACCAATGGGTATTGGTTATACAACAATATGTTTGTTAAATATTGTAATTATATTTACCTTGAGCTTCCAATGAGCTATCAGCAAATCGATTAAGAAGTGAATATTGGTTGTGTTTATTCAGATGAGGTTCAAGGAAAGCCACGGGAAATGTTGAACTAAATGCACCCAAACAACTACCGAAAGCCGGACGATGTCTTTCCAACTGTACTTTTAAATATTTTCTAAAGTACAATAAACTATTAGTAGGAAATCAAGTCTATGATATTTTTATTTTAAATTTTCTTATTACCTATCATGTGTCAAAGACGTATCTGTACCAAGGGTATACAGACTACTCAACATTTTATAAGCGGCTACTTGAATTTCGTTCACTATTTTAAACAAAAGGTACAAATAATTAAACTGTGTAATACAACATTAAATTGTATCAATATTTCTTACACAATAGCTCGTTTCCGTATTCGTATGCAGCTAAATGATCAAAAAGTGATGACAATACTGGCAAAATTACGTCATTAACATAAAATAGTGAAGTCGATGTTTTCAAATGAGTTCCTCGTAGATAGCAATAACGACTCTAAAAATAGTAAAACCATAAAATTATATTTTAATAAATAGTCTAAATTGAATTAATAGTTTTTGTATAATAATTGTGCATACATCGTGCAAATTTTGAATTGTATGTTCCAAATCATCAGCAATGTTATTGAAAAATGTAAGCATTGAAGTTCTAATAAATTCAGGACAGTTTTTCACGAGTGATCTATACATATTGAATATAATATTATAACATACATTTGTATTATTTGTAACAATTTTTGAATTTACTTGGCATCAATAGCTTTGACAAGTACTTGAAGACATCGTACGGTTATACGGACATCAGCTCCGAAGGCCATTAACTTAGATCTCAAAAGATTGGCTAACTTACAAAATAAACTAAAATACAAAATAGTTATGAAATCATAAAATATATCAAATATTCATATAAAAAATTACTTTACCTAGCGACCATTTCTTTTTCCTTTAACGAAGCTGCACCCAAGACACTTGAAGCCGTTGCAACCGTTATGAAGTAATTTCTATGAGTGCTAAAATATTTCTCAACTAACGGTAGCACAACCTAAAATTGGTAAAAGGTAATACTTTGTATATTTCGTAAATAAAATATAATGAAAAAATATAAATAAAATGAAATTCAGACATACTTTGGAGAAAAATTTAATATCTCTTGTACATATTTTAAAACTAGAACGCCTGCTAAATGTACCCGAAGGTTTTAAAAGTTTCATATTTATTGATGCTCTGTCAATGTAATGAATCAATTTTTCAAGCAAACTATATGAAAATCGAAGTTCCCCTGTTGATGCAGCAGCCAATTGTTCAGCTTCTGAGGGTCCTCCATTACGATTGGGTCTAAAATTAACAATAACATATTTATAATTATTTAACTTAATTTAATAATATGATAATAATAAAATTAATGATTTTGAGCGTCTACCTGTGTAATTTATAACCTTGGTACTGCAAGTACTTAAGAAATTCTTGGGAACGTTCTCGGTCTTTCTTCTTTTCTTTATCGGTCAGCAAATCATACGGAACTAATTGATTATGAATACCTCCTCCTAAATTTAAAATTATTTTATTTTTTAGGATTCTATTGCAAAATAATCAAAAATTTACCACACAACATAACTTCTTCTTTCTTCTTCTTAGCCCAAATATCATGGGAATTCTCTGCTAATCTTTCCGCCATATTTTGCATTTCTCTGGTGAGTGTAAGGTTAGTCATGTCTATGGGATTTGGATGGTAGTCAAATGGTGTTACATTTTCCTACAATCATATATTATACCTATTCAATATTATATAATTCACTAACATATGATAACTATGAATAAACTACACACATTAGATTTTGATTGACGTCGAACAGATCCTCTATTGTTCAATGGTGCATCGTTCTCTGAATGTTCAATACTCCATCCTATTGCAAGTAATGCTTTCAGAGACTCTCTTACAGGTTCTTTGTACAGTTCTTTTTCCTAATACAATCCGATATAAGAATCAATTTACATAACATTAATTCTGTTTTCACTTTCAAATATAAATTATTTAGGAAAAAAAAATATAATTATTAAACATAACGTTTTTAAAGATTAATTTAAAATAATATAGTATAAAACTATAAAATGAATATATTTATTATTTCAACTAAAATTTCAATTAAAACTTACGTATTCACTCAACATCATATATGGTTTAAGCCGAGGATGACTTTTATTGACATCATTAAATTGTTCTCCATAAACCCATCCATTTTCCAATTTACGATTGGCCCATGCATCGTGATAATGTTCTGAGAACTTATGTACAATGGAGTTCAAGTCATTATCAAGAACAATGCTAAATTAAATAACCAACAGTTAAAACAATTTGGTTACAATAAAAAAAAAACAATTTTAGAAAAATACCTATTCGTGTTTATTGGTTGTGGATTATAAGGTCCATCGGAAGGGCCTTGAATATTTTGTTTTGATCCATACCATTCGTCATCATGATTTTTCGATAATGAATAATCTGGGGGTAAAGCACATCCAATTGCTGATAAACAAGGTAATGCTTTTCCAAAAAGCTCTGGATCGTAGTCCTACATATTAAAAGACAATCGATAAATCTTATGCAATCCAAAGTAAAAACAAAATATACCATTTTTGACAAAGAATCAAATATGTTACTGAATAACATCATCGTTAATCGTTTTTCTTCGTCGCTAGAAGCTCCGTATATTCCTTGACCGCCTGTTGACCCATAGTATTTTGCACACCGATCGTAATGTAAAGTTAACAGCTATAACACATGATTTAACAGGTGTAAAATACTTCTAATATAAGTAATGTTTAACATACATATTTTTAACCATGTATTTCATATTTATATGAAACATTTAAATTTATAAATACATACTCTAAGTGCCACAGTTGTATACTCCGATAAATTTGAAACATCAACCGTAAGTTTCCTTAGTAGTTTTAATAACATACTTGGTTGCATTTGGCTAAAAGTAATTACAATTTATATTTATGATGGCGTTTATCAATTATTATTAAATATTTTTTTATTTTACTAAATACCTAGTTAATGCGACTAAAAAGTCTGAAACAGCTTCTCGCTGTCCTTTTGTTAACATTCTATTTTTAGATAATCTGTATACAGTGTGTAACGTTGCATCTAACAAATTAGCATAATTATCGGACTCGCTATAAAATTTCGAATGACCTATGAGTAATGGTAATACTGAATTTCCAATATATCTATTCATTGCCAATGCCATGTCTGATTCAAGTCCATCATTCTATAAAAGAAAACACCAATTAACAAATAAAGTTAATATAGTTAGTTATTTAATTTGTTTATTAATACTAATATTAAAAATTGAATACTCTGTCAAGCATTGTCGCTGTACGTAGATCTGGCAAAAATGCTTCCTCGAGTAATGTGAAAAATAACTCTTGCGTTTCTATACCATACACACGTTCTAAAAAGAGAACAATGCTTTGTTTGTGTCCTGGTATTAACCCTGAAGGCATATCACTCTTTGGCCTATCTTGACCAGCAGCTGGATTCTGTAGTGTAAATCTAAGACTAAGAACGCCATGTAGATCTTCGAGTGGTACCAATGATCGAAGAATGGCTCTTGCTCGTAAAGATTCATTTTTCCCCTTTACAAAATACAAATAAATAAAAACTTACTGGTATGCCTATAATTTTTAATTGAAAAGCTAATGTTAATATAACAAATATAGAATTTTTTTTTTAAATATATAAAGATTTGGTAAAAAAGATTCAACTACAAAGGTTTTTAGCCTACATACACAATAGCTATGAAGTACAAATAAATATTAATATATATTATGTCCTTATGGTTACATAATATTATGATAACGATGTTTTGGGAGATTTATAAATTATGTTTTACATTTATTGTATGTTGTATGGAATTATGTACAAATTACTCTATTATTCTCTTCGTCGAGGGCTTGGCATAGTGAAAGAGGGGTTTTTATGATTTTATGGTCTTCGGAGTTTTTGGGGTAGTTGACCACTACTTGCTCTATTGTGAGTATTTCGTCCAAATTTTCATTTTTGATACTTATTCGTTTTATACCTTTATAATTTCAAAACTCTTGTATATCATCCTTGCCTTCAATAATGTGTACCAAAATACTTTTCCTCCATTAATCTTGCATTTTCGTTTTTGGCTAACATCTTATAAAAGAAACCAGAAAATTACCTATTGCTGAAGTCACCGAACATCATAAATACCTCTTTTGGAACTCCATCAGGTCATCCTACAGTTTTCTTCTTCTTTTACTTTCTAAACACTTCCCACACTCCTCCTCACTATTTACGTCCATGATATCAAGATTCCACGCTACCTCTTTCAGTTTCCTACCTAAGAAATGTTCCATTCAATAGCACTTCGTAAAGCTTTTTCCTTCTTTATTTCACATCCTCATAACTCGTCAGATTTTTATTATCTCCCTGTTTTGTATACCAAACATTCCGAAAATCCTGGTCCTTTTTACTCGTGTCTTATTCAACTTCCGATTCTCCTTATTTTATTCCCAGCTAATTTTTTTAATTAAGGTTTTATCTTTGATACTATCCTGTGGTATACTACCTCTACTCTCATCAACAATATCAACTGCACTACTTTTAAATACATTTTCTGCCCTATTTCAGACTTTACCTATACTAACCTAAATGTTCCACACTGTTCCTTACTTCAGTTTATTTACAGATTATTGTTCATATTTATCTGTTAGCTTCTACCATTTATGTCTAGACTCATTGCCTAACATTGCTCATTGTTTTCATCTTGATCACTATCCTTCCTCTACACCACAAACTGGAATACCAGAAACCTATATAATGTCAATAATATTTCTTCTAAAATAACTTGTAAATGTTTACACCTTTTTAAACTCTTTCTCTTTCATATAAAACTATATACACCTAAGTATATTCTTTGCCTCTCTTATAATATGTTGTATAATATTCCTCTTGTTTCCTAAACACAAAAAATATTCAGATTTATTCTATTCCATACCCCATGAAGTAGGCCGCACAATGTGAAAATATTTGCTCCAAATTTTGTCAAAAATGTGATTTGTAAGTTTAAGTAAGCACAATTTGGTTATTTGTAAGTACAGCCGTTTTAAATTATCCTCAAAAGCTTAAATCATGGCTAACTTTTACAAAACTTGGCCGTTTTGGCAAATCAAAGTTTTTGACTATGCCAAAATGTAGTTGTCAATTTGTAAGTATTTGTAAGCATGAATTTAAAATGTGTAAGTCACCCCTCCCTTAACTATCCTTAAAAAGAAATTGGCCGTGCTTTATCGAGCTTTTTGAACTTTGGCTGTTCCAAATCGTTGTGCCCAATTTGTAACTATTTGTAAGCCCGAATTTAATATTTGTAAGTAATTCCTCTCTTATTTATTCCCAAAAAGAAGTTGGTCAAAAATTAATAAAAAAAAAAAAGCCTAGTTAAATTAAAAAATATCCCAATAAGATAAAACATTTAAAAATTATAAAAAGCAGCTAAATAAAAAATATATACTAAATTACTAAATGAAATGTAATAGTAAATGTAATAATTAAGTTCATAAGCAAATATTGCTTATTAACAAATATATAGGTATCGAGAATAAAATATTATTAAAAATGTATTCAGATATTCGTTTTTCTTACCAGTGATATTACCGAACTGTCCGGCGCACAACGTCCTAGTAAGTCAACAAGAGTACAGTAAAAGTTTAAAATAGCAGCTCCTGTATCAATATAATCTTCATCGTCGTCGGATTCCGGAAGTGGATGATCTAGTTGAATATTCTCTTGGTTTCCCGATTCTTCTAAGAACTTCCTACGTTCTGTTATTCTCTCGGACATCTGAAATAGTTTGTAAAATATAATAAGATAGTTTTGTAACATAACACAATAAATATAGTACTTTATTAGCATCAATTATAGCACGTAAAAGTCCTTCTCCTTCTCCTCTTAATGCAGGACCCAAGCACTCAGGCCTGCGTATAAGCAGCCGAATAACTAAATTCGCATTTTCCTCGACGCTTTCTCCTGTTCAAAAATAATTTAACAAAATATTATACAGTAGTTTAAAGATAATTTATCATTACAAACCGTTGACCCAAACGCAAAATCGTAGAAAATCTAAATATCTTTCTCCTTCTACTGGATCCCAGCCTAAATCAGGATATCCCTTTTCAATCAATTCAGAATTCGACTGTAAGCCACACCGTGACAAATATATAGCGATTTTTTCCAAATAATGTTCCCTAAAAATATAATTCAAAATTACCATTAAAAATAATTAGTAAATAATAATCAACAAGATAATATAAAATTATTTAGTAATAAAAAGCCTGTACAGGAAATAGCTTTATCTACAATTTTTTATTCTCACCAATAATTTTGTATTTTTATCGGACGATCACATATTTTATTTACAGTTAATTTATTAAATGTATTCAAGTATTCATTGAGTTAATAACTTTTGCTATAAAATGTACTGATATTGTCATAAAAATGTATAAATTGAATGAATATTAACCATATACTTTTCATTTTTATTAAAATCCATTTAAATAAAATGAATAAATCAAAATAACTGTTTTTTCATTTTTTCCCTGGGTAAACTTATCATTATATACAGACTAATCATGAAAATATAATAAATTATAGTTATTGTTCTTGTTGCAAAAAAATATCTTTATAAATAATTAGATTTTTTCACAGACCCCATTCATAAGTATATTGTTATGATTTTATTCTTAAATACCTTAACGCCAATGCAAGTTCTGTATTTTCCATGAGCGACGAATAAGCAACATCGAGTGGCGTACTTCCTCTTAATGACGGTCTAGAAAGTAAAATGTTACTATTTTCTAGTAAAAATGAAAAATGATCAAACATGGCTTTTTGATTTTGCCTGGATGTACGGCAAAAGTAACATAAGAACCGACAACAAGCTACGACCATTTCATGAGATGTATCCTGTTGTAAATAATATATTAAAACACATTTTCAATTTCTACGTGATTAGTATCAATAGTATTCTGCTGAAATAACCATATCCATACGTATATAATATTACCTTTTCTTTTGGAACGATTTCTCCATCTTGTCCCGTTACAGGAGTTCCACCTGGTTGTGATTGGGCTTGAGCTCTCCTTCCTAGTGTGTTCATCATGACGGCCATAACATTTTCGTGCATCCGAAGAACTCTTATTAAATCAGGATGTTGGAAAAATGTGTGATTATTTACCAGTTTCCTATAAAATAATTTTAATATATAAAATACTATTAATAATGTAAATGTACTATTATTATTACTATTACGTTAAGTAACATTGCATATAACTATATTATAGTTGAAATACCTATAACAAGTACTATGATACTCCGTTCATAGAGAGAACGCTGAACGCATGTTCATCAAATTCATCCACTTACGTTCTTTCACCAACGGAGTATAAGCAAATTATTTTTTGTTTAAATGAAATCAGTTGATCTTTATGAATTAATAATTATTAATTATCTCAATAATAATGTGACTTTGACTAGATATTGTATGGTTCTTTTGATACAGTACATACTTAGTTAAAAAAGTAAACACGATCACAATATTTCCTACATAGAATTTTAGAGAAATAATTTTATGAGGATATCTTACATGGACTTCCGACTTACGAAAGTACAACATACTAAAAAATTACGTCCAGTAGCTCCGATTTTGTGTTTCTAGCTTAAATATTAAAGTGAATTGATCTATTAACAAACTTGAAGGTAAGATGTATCTGTATTCTTTAGTTGATTTTTTACGATATTCAAA
Source organism: Macrosiphum euphorbiae (assembly GCA_949089665.1). Classification (NCBI taxonomy): domain Eukaryota; kingdom Metazoa; phylum Arthropoda; class Insecta; order Hemiptera; family Aphididae; genus Macrosiphum; species Macrosiphum euphorbiae. The sequence continues at coordinate 101,668,117 of CARXXK010000002.1, read as the reverse complement.
TTTTGAAATCAATAGGTAATGAGAGTGTAAAATAATAACATTTAAAAATTATCATAACTCTCTTGAGATTTCAAATATTGTAAAAAACCAACGAAATATCATTTTCATAAGGTTTATTTTTGGTAATAGGTAATTTAACTAATATTATATTAAATTTAACAACACAACATTGGAACTGCTAAACACAAATTTTCTTTTCGGTGTGTAATACAGGGACTATATAATACGTGTGACGTTCTTTTAATCGTTATTCTGATTAGTATATAAAGGCATATTATAAAAAATATTAACTCGTACCATAATCTTTCTCTCATCAATTCTTCTTCTTCTTGGGACATTTGCACAGGCAACAAAGAACGGATTTGACTAAGTCCAACCCACATTTGAGCAACGTCTTCTTTTGTTTTAAAGTTAATTACATATGTTTTCTCTAAAGCACGAATCAATTCTCCTACACTATCATACTGTCTAACTAATAAACTAAAAAATAAAATAAATTAGTAAATGTTTTCAGTTTAGTTCGTTACATAATATGTCTTGTGATATACGTAATACATTGTTGACTGTAGATAAATCGTACCTGAACATTTCTCTAACTAATTTTGGTGTTTCGATTTGAGTTTCTTCAGCCCATGATACAATAGTGGATATTAAGACTTTTCTAAATATTTCTGAAAAATGTTAATAATTAATTAATAGAATTAAAGTGACATAATAAATATCATTCCTTAACATTTATTTTAATAATGACTAGTAATACTGGTAGTAAAATAAAAACAAATATTAGTGTATTTTTTTAAATATATATAGGTATATATTTCAATTTCTATTTCAACATAAATTATTATACTTCACTAATTTGGCTTAACAGATTATGCATTTATAATTTCATATTATATAAGTTTGTATTTAATTATTTTGAGAATCATATTTAATTTAACTAACCTTCTGGTATTTTTTTTTCATGTTCATTAAGACCATCTTCATATCCTTCATCTTTCACAGCGTTTATAAAATTATAGAACTGTTTTATTTTACCTTCTTTGTTTAGGTTATTCAAATCTGATTTCTACAATAATAGAAAATTATCAATTTTAAAAATAGATTTGTTTTATATCATTATTAAAATTACGTCATCTTCTGATTCTTGAAGAGCTACTAAAGATATTTGCTTCATGAGTCTCTCATTAAACTCGTTCATTCTTTCACGAAGATCATCACCAATCAAACAATTTTCTTTATCATCGCTGTCCAAATTTTTAAAACCTAGTATTGCATTCATCTGAAACGAAAAAAAAAATAAGTTTAAAGTTATGCTTGTTGCATAATATTTATTTTATAAACATAGTGTAAACACAAATTAGGAAAATGTTGTTCATTCAGTTTCATAGATAAATTGTATATCATTACCAGTCTTATGCTAATAATTTAATATTATTTTCAGGTTGTGTATTTAAGACTTTTAATGATACAATTTTCATTGTACAATTTGTACAATTTTTATTTTAAGGATTTAATGTCGTTTTCTAGTCAAATAACTTAAATGGTTGTTATAAAAATATATCATGGTTTGAAAAATTCTAAAACTAAAATCCATCATTAATATAACATTACGTGAAAACAAATAAGCATTAAGCTGTGTATTTAGTTTAATTTACTTGTTCTCGTGGTGGACATCGGAACTCTCTTGTTTTTTTTGCAGCAACTGCAGATGGTAAATCTGATTGTTTTATTTCATTATATCTTCTTAATTGATCCTTAGAAAAAATTCAAAAATGATATCAAAAACAAATTATTAAATACTAAATAAATCATTTTCTCACTATTTGTATATCATTGACAAATTGATAACTAAATGAGATTATCGATTCAACCCTATGTCTTAGTTGAATATCACATAAATGATGTAATAAATAACACATTTGAAGTTTGGCACCCTCAGCCATTTTCATGTGCAATAAACCTTTTCTATGTTCATCGGGACCATCTTAAACAAAATAACAACAAAATATTATAGAATTCTACGATAGATTGTTGTGATCACTACCTTTTTGAAATTCAGGATCCCAAGTTTCAGGATTAATCATTATTAATAATTTTTCTACATCCTCGTCACGTAACATACCAACAAGTAAAAGACGATCCACTAATTTTAATAACGGTCTAATAACATATATAATAATTATTTAGGACATACAAATATTAAACCATTCTTCTGCACTTACAAAAACAAATTTTCGTTAGATCCACCAATAGGATCCCTATTATGAACCTGATTAACTAACACAGCTTCTTCTAGGGCAGCCATAACATATTCTCTGACTACTTGTAATGGGAAATAAGGACTGTATAAGTTTCGAACGTTGTCGATAACGTCTCTAAAAGTAAATTAAATAATTTAAAATATAACTATAAGAATACAAAATCATAATTATTATGGTTAATTTTCACATACGAAATTTCAGTCATTTTCATTTGAGGTCGAACAGATTCGGTTTGTAACGACCGTAAGCTATGGCCCATTTGTGGATCGTCATACAACGTAGTTAATTCATGTCCCAGAGGTATAATGTATTCATTTTTACAAACCTCCCTAATAAAATGTATGTTAATAATTTATTTGCATATTTTTTTTTATCTTTAGTAATATAGATATAATTACATAGTTGTGGCATGGGACTCTAAATGTAAAGCTATTAAGAGATCATAAAATCCTTGACGTAATGGACCAGACATATATTCTGAACATATAGCATATAACAATTGTTTTTGATTTACATGAGTACATAATATGTGAGCAGCTCGGTAGTTGGCTTGGTAGCACACAGCCGCGTATAAAGTCAATGTGTGAGCATGGAAACTATACAATACGTTTAAATTTTAAATTTTAAATTACAAAATATTACATTGTATACATAATATAAATTATAAATGGCTTACGATAGTAATTTCTCCATTTCAATCAACTCTAAAATATCTATACATCGATCTTCTTCAGGAATGTGTAGTGCAATCATCGACACTGGATCTTCACACAGTATACTCCATCCTCTAATGTCAGATAATTTCAGAGTATGAATGTGTAATGAATCGTTTGGAACTCTAGCCCACTGATGTGGTCTTAAACATTGAACTTTTAATCTTGGTGGAAACTATAATAGACATATTTTATTTAGTTACATAGATTAAGAAAATATTATATTTTTTATATATATATATTATATAAATATTTTATATTATACTTATTTAAAAACTCAAAATACCTGAGGAAGAACATGACGTTCTGAATTTTGTAAAACAGCTGCAGATAATGGAAGTGTGGTTGATGTTCTACCCAATTCAATTTGTAAAATCTCTTTGCTACTAGCTTCCACAAATATTGCGGGGAATAACTTAATATCTGGTTCCATCTAAGTTATTTTGTATATTTTAACAATACAATTTAATTTAATTATTATTTAGAATTATTTTACTTTAAATTTAAAACTCGTTTCTTTTCCTTCGCATGTAAATGACATCATTCCAGTAGCTATATCAATAAAACAACCAATGGCCATTCCTTGGGAGGCTCCTTTTCCCGATGAATCATTTGTAACTTCATTGTACAATTCATCGGATCGAACCATGTAACAGCTTTGCCGATCAATACTATATGGGACACTCAATGTAATTGTTTGAATATGATGATTTAATATAAAAATTACCTTTCTAAAATTCTATTATGTTCATCGACAATTGTTACAGTACTTTTTCGAACATGATTTTGGCTGAAATCTTTAGTATGAAGGTGGTATTGAGTAGTAACCCATCCCACATAAACATGTGTTGGGTCTTGACCAGGGAATATTCTTACACCATAGTAATACTCATTTATTAACTTTAAACATTCTAAATCAAATATTTCATTTCCTACAAATTCAATCCCTGCTGATGTAGGTGTGAATGACATCGCTTTTGGACCGCCTGGTCTATCAGGAATAGCTGGTGGAACCAATTTTAAATCCATCTGTAAAATAATGAATTTTAATTTATTACTTTTGTAGATACACTATAATCAATAAATTTTAACTCATACTTGTGAAACTCTTATTTGGGGGGTTACTCTTTCATTTAATGTATTAGGTCTGTGGGCAGCATTACGTGATCTATCCACATTTCTAACTGGATCCGGCGTTTTTGCTCTTTTCGGATTATCTGAAGGTCCCTCTTTTTTTCTCGAGAAAAATCTTTGATAAATATATATTTATATTAGCTTAAGTATGCAATAGTCTAATTTAATTCATTAACAATAATCAACTAAAATTAAATTTTACCGAAATGGAGAACGCCCTCTTTTTTTCTTATCGTCTTTGTTTATATCCTGACCATCACCATTTTGATGGTTATATATGTTAAAGTTCAGTTCACTAGATGAACGATTCAACTTCCCTTCTATATTATTCAATGGATTTTAAATTAATAATAAGTAATCAAATGTTATATTATATACTAAGAATATAATACCATTTTCGATTGTTAAGTCATCATGCCTAGATAATGACCCTTTTCGTGGTGGCCTGGGTGGTGGTGGTTGATTTTTTCCTCTTGGTGGTAAAGGCGTAGTATTTGGCATCATTTCGTCATTTTCTACAGGATCATCTGAATAACCTCGATGAAGACCTTCATATTATGAGACAATAACAAAATATATTAAAGAACCATTTTGAGTTAATATTTCTATTGAAAACCTTTTATATCACTCATTGAAAATCCTGATTTCATTATTTGTTCAATATGAGCAGGAGTAGCATGCTCAGATTGGGACAATAACCTGTGTTGCCTGATTCTTATTTCTTGCCATCTTCTTTGTTTTTCTTGATCACTAATAAAAATATACAGTATGCATAAATAATTTTCCAGAGCATACATAATTTAATATAATTTTTCAGTGGTTAATATGACATTATAACATTTTTTTTGATGTACCAACCTATTGGTTTTTAATTTGTCTATTATTATTTTTTAATGGGTATATTCATAAAATAAAAACAATAATTTTAATGGACTTTTAGTTTTTTCCAAAAAAAAATATTGATTATTAAAAATTACAATAAATATTTTATGTAAATTGTCTTACGAATGAATTAATAATATTATTTAAATATACTAACTCAATAAAACTTGGTAGACATATGACAGGTAAAGATAGCCGTAAGAATTCCCAATTAGCTTTTTCCATGGTTTCAAATGTATTATGACTTATCTTTAGACACGGAGGTGTATCTGAACCAGCTGGGATTCTTGTAACATCGATAACAGACGAAAAATCATCAGTATTTTCAAAAATTGGTTGATCCTTAGTATACCAATATGTTACAGGTCTCTTCATGTTTCTAAAATATTAAAACATAACAATTTTTCATATTGTAAAATTCATAGGTATATATTTTGTTTGGTACATACACGCAAAATGGTTCATATCCTTCTTGAAGCCCACAAGTCGTAAAGTATTTCAAAGAGTTAACGTCTTGACCAAAAGTTAATTTTGCTTTTTGTCCTAGTCCCAGCGTAAACGCAGGTACAAATCCTTCTCCTTGGACTTCAGAAAATGTAGTTTCCCCTCCCAAAGTATCCATTAGTAATTCTCCATTCATTGAAAAGCTTATTGTGTGGTCCATTAAATCTAAAAATACTCCTACGACGTCTCCAACTTGCCACTGTCTACCAAATGATTCGGCTGTCCCCATGTAAATTTTTTCTTCCTTTAAAATAAAATTTATTTAAAAAGTATTTTTCATTGAAATATACTATTTTTTAAATACAGACGTTATAGCCATCAAATGCCCAAGAATTTTCGTCACTGCCGATTTGATAACCCGGAGAACATGTAAACCTGGCCCATCCAACCCGCATAGGTCCACTTGTCAATATCTCAAATTCGAAGTACCTTTGTAAAATAACGGTTAACTACATAATTATTGTAAATATTTATAACAAGTTTTCACTAACCATTTTCCACTTGAAACGGCGTATGTTTTTTCAGCACGATATGTTCTGAACGTCAAATATCTATTAGTGCTGTCATCTGTTAGGAGTGTCGCTATGCGCAATACATAAAAAAAATTAATAATCATAAATATACATAAATTTAAAGATGCGTTTACACATACTCGTATTATGAGAAATAAAATTACCTTCGTTTGTTTCTCCCGTTGGGGGATCTAAATTGTAACCATATACCAATAATGTGCGGACTGTTTCGCTGGCTGTATCCCTGTAAAATAAATAAAAATGTGCAATACAACGTTATTGTTTCTTATAATTTAATACAATTGAAGTTACCTATTAGCTTTTTTAATAGCGTCGTCTACTTTGCTGTATGGTACTAAATGAGGACTGCGCAACATTTGTAATTCCTAAACAATTGCATGTGAAAAAACATTTGAAAAATACAAACACAGATGAGTACATAATACAATAGTTAATAAATACAAATAAATCAGAATACCAAAATAATGCGATATTATAAAATATACTGTAACAAAAAAACAATGTCTAGGTGGTGGCAAATTTAGTTATAGAAATGTTTTCAATTTTAAATATTTATAATATTTGTTAGACTAGTAAATGATTATATAAAACCATTCATAATACCTATTAATTTTATATGTTAACAAAAATAAAACTGGTATAATAGTATCAATTTATTTTGTGGTGGAAAGTCTAAAATAAAAAAAAAAACATTACTTCATTTAATCCATATGTCCATCCTTGCTGTATTCTTTCTTTTGCCCATAGATTATGTGTATTCTCAGCTAGCTGATCAATTAATTCTTCCATTTTTCCTGACAAAATTATGGCAGATAAATCTAGTGGTGCTGGTTTGTATCCGTTGGATTGCATAAATGGTTCGTTAGGCAGCCGGACCGTTTTAATGCGGGACGGTGGATTATCAATAGATATGTGATATCCTAACGCAATAACCGTTCTGCGGAATTTTTAAAATTAAATATAAGAATGAAAATAAATATTTATATTTTGTATTTACTTGAGCGTTTGAACAGCTAATTGAGAATCATAACGCTTCTCGGCTGGAGGCAACTTGTCAAACTGTATTAAACATGGGTGAAATTTCCTGGTATCATTTCTTTTATCACCATATTGCCAACCAGCTTCAATTTTATTCATTGCCCACATTTCATGAATATTCTCAGCTAATTTGTCTTTAATATTTTCTATGTAACTTGGCAAGGTGACCTAAAAATTTACGTAAAAGCATCATGTCATTGTATGTTTAATATTTTAAAAATAGTACCATCGATGTATCAACCGGATTTGGAACAAATGCTGTGTCGTCTTCGACATACCATGGACCCGTGAGCACGCATTTATTTAGGTTTCCAAAATAGAAGCACGGATCGATTGTTAAGATTTGTTGAGGCAGTAAAGTTTCAAATAGGGGAGAAAATTCATCTGGCGGAGTAAACTTCAATCGACCGTGATCTCCACCCAATAAAAATCGACAACTATATTAATCCAATAAACAATTTAAAATAAATATTAATTTTAGACATGAAAAAGTAATATCAAATTATTATACGAGGTTAAGTTAAACATTTATATAATACCTATGTTTAATTGACAATTTATCTAAAAAAGGTAGAGATAAAATTAAACTAATTTTTCAAATTATAATATTTCAGTTTTATCCTAGGTGTTTTAAAGGTAAGTATGTAGTTCTAACTATTTCAAAATTACTAAACATATTAACCATATAACATTAAATTTGACACTATAGATTTATTTTTCAGAGGAGTAGATTACGGTGTTTATAGTTTTTGTATACCATATATTATATTCCACGAGATTAATGTCTCAAAATCTTTAACTATAAATATGATTTGTGTACGAATAACACAATATAAAATATATCTTAAATTTTACCTGACTTTTGACGAACAACTAATTACTGGGAAAAACATCCCATCTAAATTGAAGTCTCTAAAAGCGCCTTGGACCAATTGACCGTTCAATGTAAAAGTTATAATTGGAATAGTTAAATCTAATGCACAGCCGATTACATCACTTTTTTTAATATTAGAAATTTGTGTACCAGGCATCACTTCTGACTTACGCCCTCCTATACATATGTATGTATATTTTATTAAATATTTTTAATAAATTATAATGAAAAAATATTAAATTTAGTATTTACCTGTCCATAAATATGATCCATCAAATCCAAAAGAGTATAAATCATCTCCAACTCCATTTCCGCCCCATTTTTCTCCACCACCAGGATATGGCACATAACTGAAAATAATTTTACACGATTTCTATAACTCAAATACACTAAAAAAAAATGTAATGATGATTAAACCTATATAATTAGTTTAGCATAATATCAATTTTATAAAATTAAAATAATAATATCTTAATAAAAAAATTCTATAAAATGCTAAAGTTGTTGAAAAAAAAACGAGTTAAATAAGTTGATTCATTTTTCTAATTACCCTGCAGTATTTGCCCATCCAATGCGAATATGCGGATTTAAATGAGTAGTTTGTTCTACATGATCTATTGCCACTTCATAATACCATTTTCTATAAACAGCAGATCCACTTACATGACCAACAAAAATATTGGGACGTACGCTAAAATTGTAATACTTAATTTAATTAAAATGTCTTTGAATTATTTTTAATGTTCTTGTAATTTTTTGATGTTATTGTACCTTGCTACGTGGTCAACAAGTAAGGTCTGAAGAAGTAAATTTTTTCCTGGTAATAAGAAATCGCATATATTATTTTGCGAACTTCTTACGGCTACACCGTTACCAACGCACAGAGAACATAAAACATCCAACACTTTTGGATCACGACCATGTTTTTCCAAAAGAGATATTATTACTTTAATATGTTCATCCTAAAATTAGTTTAATAATTATTAAATTGTCTAATGTATATAATTTAATGTTTATCACACACTTTCATCATATTTAAAGCTTCTGGAGAATCGATGAGAACACAGTGAAGTACATCTAACATACCAGTTCCCTCACTGGATGCTTGAGATCCTAATCGGCTGAATAACCAATTTAAACGATTAGTGTTAGCAAATTGAGCACAATTGGTATGATTTCCTTTAATAATTGCAGCTAAAAATAAAAATACAAATTAGCATGCATGTACCATTATAATAGCATACGCCTGATGTATATTTATAAAACTAACCTAGCAACTGGTATAAATAACCAGAAATCACATCCCAACTTTGTCCAGACTCATCACCAGCTAAACTGACCATGAAACCTTGAGATGTGATAATATTAACTTTATCAATAGCTTCTAAGATTAAATTTAATATGCCTTCTTCTTGAAATAAATCTTGTCTGTTTCTTAATGCTCTGAATCGATTTTGTTTTTCTTCGTGTTCTAAAGTAAATAAAAAAAAACAAATATTAATTAATATTATTAGGTACCTACTTCAGACTTCAATATATAATACAATAATTATTATACAACTGTATTTACCCATATCCTCTTCCGGTTGAGCAAAGTAATTTATTAAATCTTCTAGACACATGACCATTTCATTTAGATTAACGAATGAACAAAATAATGATGAACGTCTGTTACTTTGTAAATTCTCTAAGCCACTATAAATGCATTACATAATATAAAATAAAATGTTGTTAAAATAAAATAAATTCCAAAACGTATGATATCTACTAACGAAATAAATTGGGTGAATAATGACGAGCATTTGCGTATCACTCTAGCAGTTCTAGATTCTTCTTCTTGACTCCTACTGAAGTCTAATCCATCGTCCATCTTACCTTCTTCGTGTAATACTGCTTGTTTTTCTTCTACTTTACCGACACCTTTTTTTTTTGTTTCATAAGACTAAACCAACAATTTAAAATAATATCAGTTAAATTTATCTTTTAAATTATTTGAGAAAACTAAATTATATTTTATATATTGAAGTATTTTTGTAAATATATAATTTTGAAACAAAAAATTTAAATGGCTATTACAGCATTACGGTAATAATAATTATTAATGCTAACTGAATCAAATATTATAGGTATCGTTAGATTGGTTTACTTAAATATATTTTTATTATCATTAACTTCATATACATTATGCATATACCTATAAGTATATAATATATATATGTGCATATACATATTTATAACTTTTATATAATATATTGTACATATTAATCATTAACGAATTGTCAAATGGTGTTAATTGTCTGGCACAATAAATACAAGTTTTTAAGAATGTGCGTTAAAAAGTATGGATAACCTGTTTTTATGTGATACTTTATTATAATTATTAAAAGCGTGTCTCGAATACAAATTTTAATAAAAAAATAAATAAACGTATTTTTTATAAGAATAATATTTAGAAAAATATATCGTTGAGCATAAAAACATTTGTATCTATAACTAGCTATTTAATAAAATAAATCAAATGAGCATATTTTAATACTAGAAATATTGTTACGCCTCTTAAATGTTAAATTTACAATATACATACCTTATATGTTAACCATAAACCTGTATCAGAATGTTGTACTAACACTGTACTGTCACCATACTTAATAATAGGTGCACCAATTACTTCTAGATCTTTGTCTTCTAAAATTATTTTTTGATCGTCTTTTTCTTGACGTAAGAAAAATGTAGACGATGCAGTAGTGGCTTCTTCTCTGTAATACAATAGTATGTTTACAAATAATATTAGCCACTTTAAGGCTTAAATATTTTGTTAAAATAAAAGTTAACAATATTAACATATTGTTAATTATAAACACATAGTTTACCTGCAAACTAAATGTAATTCATTGTTTTCATTGACGCCTAAATACCGTCCGGTGGTCAGATGTCTTATTCGCATTGGATGATACCAATTAATAAACCCACCGGCCCATTTAGTTCTAGCCAACTCCAAACGCCATAATGACCTTGCTTGACTCATAACGCTTCCGCCTTCATAAATTACTATACTAAATTACGATAAATACAAGAAATATTATATCCATTATAAGGTTTTAAAATATATTTATAAAAAAAAAATTAGAAATATAGTTGCATTATAGTAATTATTTTAAATTTATTAGTTTTATTCATCATAAGTACATCAATAAAAACATGGCCATAAACAGACTTAATATGTAATATTTATATAATTTTCTGATTAATTTATTTTATATACCTATATCTCAAATATTTCTTGACTAAAGAGTTGGATAAAATCAATTACTTGTCATAGACATGCAGGATTTCTATTAAATCATTAATAGAAATGATAATTTTTATTAACTCATGAAGCAAAATCAATAATTAATAACCAATCAGATAAATCATTTAAATTTACCATCGTACAGTAGGTTACAAGTTGGTAACTGTAATGGATTGTGCTAAATTGAATTCAATGATATAATATCATTGTATAGGTACGAAAAATAATTCTGAGCGAAGACGGTCAGTTAGCCTATGATATTATATTACTAAGTATATTTGACATCCCGCTAAACTTTTTTTTTAATGTAGATAAACTTATGAAGAATCTTGAGTAGTATTTTTAAAATCTTATGTATAAAAATAATACTTTTTATTAATTTCTAACTAAAATAATTTGCGAATTTTCAACCAAAATTTTATAATTTTAATTTTTTACGTGCGATTGAAATTTGACCAACGTGCTACCTTTGGCACGCGTTCCATAGGTTCGCCACTCCTGCCCTAGAATCTAGATAATATATCAAATGTTATACTGAATAGGGGCACCAAATATTATTGTCTTAGTGTACCAATGGTAATCAGTTTATCAGTACAACACTGGGGATAATACTCTCAACATCTCGGTTGAGCTCATTCTGTATATACATAAATAATAATAATATAGATTAAATGCAATAGTCGAAAAATGCATGCCGATAAATGGCGATAACCCATGAACAATTTCCCTGAAATAAATGCCCATTTTTAAATAGTTTACTCGAGTAAAAATATTTGATTATAATTATTTAAAAAACAATTTAAATATTAAAGAGTAATTTTTTATATTTTGAATTAAATTCAACCAAATTTATAGTTTCTAAAATACTCTACAAGTATACACATTCAAAATTAGTTTTAATTAATATTTGATACTCACTTTTGTCCAGAAACATTGCTCCACGACGATGGTATTGTCAAGCACTCATCGCCGCCATGAAAGAATCTTAGTACGTCACCACCAAAAACATAACCAACATATTTCATTCTGCTGATACCAGTACCATATGGTTGTACTGACCAATGAGTTACATGAAATGATGCATTTACTACAGATAACTCATTTTCTTTGGCGGTGTGCTATATTACATATAAAAAACAATATTTTATTTTATTACGTATCGTTTCACAACACGAGATATTTTTACATACCAAATACCGTTCAGTTGCCACGGACACTAAAATTAAATCATCTCCAACTCGAACTTTTTCACCCTCTGATCGTTGTTTCGATGCTGGGTGCACAGTCCACCAACAAGCTTCCCCTTGTGAATGCTCTTGTAGACCAACGTCAAAAGACAATTTATCATTCGATGAACTTGTTGATAGACAAGCTAAATACTGAAAATATTTTATATAAAGTTTTTTTTATTTTATTTCCTTTTTTAATGGATATTTATTTATTTATAATCAAACCATATCGCTATTTTGATGGCGTAATAAAATAGCATTTCCGTATAGCAATGTTCTATGTCCGGATCCAGTTCCACCTTTTCCCTAAGAACAAATTTAGAGACGTTTAGTTTAAAACAATAAAGTGTTTGAACAAATTTATAATAATAAGTTAATTACCTCTTGAGAACTTGCAGCTGTCACTAGTTCTTGCAAAGCCCTCACAGATAACGCTTGTTCAATGACAAAAACACATTGTGACAAGTCGGGTGGAATATTCTACAATATATTGTAGAAAAATTATAATCAGTTTATTGTTTTGTTTAAAATGTAAACTTTAAACTTTAAATGATTGAATATTTATTATTACTTTATCAGCAATATTTTCTAAGTAACAGTGCCGATTTCCAAATCCTTCTGCTGCAAGACAAACTCTCTCTCCGGTCGCAGTACATGATAAACATACCATATCTTCCTATGAGACACACATTACATTATACACATTATCATATTTTATTTTACTGTAAGTAACCAATATTTGACTAACACAAGCATTTTTATTGGAATAATTGTCCCATTTTTTATTTAAAACTATGCCAACTGAATAAGTTACTAACCTATAGTCATTAATTATGTTTTAATATTTTTAATATTTAATACCTAGGTAGTTTAATACCTACTTAAGTATAAAAAAATATTTGCACCTTTTACCTACCTATAAAATATTATTTTCGTATCATGTTAAAAATGCTAAACCAAATAATTAGGTAAGTATCTTTATTTATTCCAAAATGTAGATACATTTCTAAAAAAATCGATATTATTAAAATACAGTCAGACTTGCACTTGACTAATTTTTCGGGAACTTGAATTTTGCTTACTCACGCAGTGAACATTTATATTAGTCTAAATATAGCTTAAGAATTTATAAAGATAATTTTGTTTTTAAATCATCTCAGTGGCGTCATTTCAGTTTTTATTAGACTAGGGCAACTTTCCACTGCTTTTCCGACTCAAAATTTTGTTACTCAGTTTCTCATAACATAGTGTCATATGGTTAAGGGAGGGGGGTGGTGTTGGTAAATATGCCAACTTAAGGTTGATGTAAATACTAGACTGGGGCAAATTCCCCAGTTGCCCCCCCCAAATTACGTCACCGAACTATATCTTCCAACGATGATAGACTATCAAAACTATCAAAAAAAGAAATTTTAAACGCAAACGTAATTTGGTGAACATATTTGAATAAGGCAGGGCATTATTATAACGTTTTGCATTATGTTTTGTTTAATGATATATAACATATTTTGTTAATCGTTATGTTTTGTTTTGCAGTATTTAATTATTTTTGATTATCGCTTTCCGTTATAATTACGTTTACAAATTTCAATCGTTTTTTTATCAAATAGAACGTTATTATAACGTTTGCAAGCCCTGGAATAAGGTAACACATTTTTATGAAATTTAAATAAAACGAAAAACATTTTTTTGGATACAAATTCTATTTATAGAAGTAAAATAGAATTATAATTTGTTATTCAACTATTAAAATTATGAATATGATAAAAATACCTCATTTCTTTAATCATTTAATAAAAATAAATTATGCTCATTTTAAAATAATAAAATCATTAAACATATGTATATGTATGTACTACAGTTGGAAAAGTGATAAAAAAAAAATATGACCTTTTACAGATTATATATGAAAATAAATGTATTAATGTTAATTCTGGTATACCTAGATATATATGAGTGTGAGAACACTTTGCCAAATTAATTTAAAACATAAACTATATAATAATTAGTGTAAAGAAACTAGAAAGAAATAATTAATAGGACTTTGTAACAAACATTTTATTAGTATATAATTCAGACTCTAGAGTCTAGACTCTAAATTAAATTAAAAATTTACCAATATATTTATGTGTAATACTGTAATGTTTAACAAAAATTTTAAACGGTATAGGTATCAATAATATACCTACCTGTAAAAATCAATGGTAATAATGGTATTATGTATGGCATAATTGTATTGGAACCACTGGTATAATACATAGAATAATATGTTAACTTTCGATCAAAAAAAAAAAAAAAAATACATAGAAGGCTTATTAGAGAAATAATGAAAATAAATTGTGATACAAAAGGTTTTATTCCAAAAGTTAGAAATATTAGCAATAAAACAATTGTACAGTTATTCGTTTTAGAATTTAAAAAAAAAAACAAAATCAATTTTGCGTACAATTTGCAGCTTTCCAAAGTTAATTTTCTTTTGTTGAAGATTACTGGGAATTTATTACTTTTTATCTGCCTTACTAATCCATTTTTCTACTAGAAACCCCTTAGGCTTGAAGATTTAAGTATTTTCTATTATAATTTCTAGGGATCCGTTATTCCTTAACAACTGCTTCAAAAGGTAATAATAAACACAAAAATAAAAACGCACATCATTGTAAAACCAATACATTCATAGTTCCACTCAAAATATTAAATAAGTTGTGAAGTGTGAACTCATGGAAATGTAATGTTAAGTAAATGAAAAATAGCATTAATGAAGGAAGGAGAGTAATGATTCCCTCCAATTTTGATTCGACTTCATCTGCCACTGTTCATGCTAAATTGTCAACTATGAATCTATCGTTTCCAATGAATTTTTATATATATTATTATTTTAAATTACATCTAAAATTTAAAAGTGTTATTATAAGTATTTAATAGATAAAATATGACTTTCAGTAAAAAAACATTTAATTGCGTTGTCAAATACATAGTTATTCCTTACTAGTTATTATGCTACAATACCTACAGGGCTACAAGCTTATAACTACATTTAGAACATCTCAATATCCCTAGTATAAAAAAATACCTACATAAATATATTATCTTTTATCACTGCTGATGTGAAAAAAATTTGAAGTAGGTAATATAGGTAGTAATATATAGCAAAAGTAATATGCTTAAAATAAATGTTATATCAATAAGAAATTGTATCTAATTAATATTTTTAATAGTGAAACTGTTAGTTAAACAACTTTTTTTTTAAACTGTATAGCATATATTTTGTTTAAAATGGAATATATTATGTTATTAAATTATTATAATGTATATAATATATATTACTATACATAGATAGGTATTAATAATTGTTCTGATTATATTTAAGACACCTACCTAATTTCTATTGGATATTAATTATATTTACATAGTAAATTACCTATTTGGTAGGTATTATAAACATTGATTAACATAACATATTTTTTAATCCTTATAACAACATTTCAAAAATTGGTTCAGAATGATTCACGATCTACAATTTACCTATATAAATACACTGTACAATATAATATACCTGTATAATATTGTAATTTATACTTTATAAGGTACAGCAGTAAAGGGCTGTTGTAGTGCAGAAATAATATTCAATGCTTGAATCGGGGTGATATGGTAGGGGAATTGATACTTCATAATACATTTTTCAGAAATGTTAGTGTACTTACTGAGTACTGTGTATCTCATCTCTATACTATTTTTGTAATTAGAATGAATATGTTTTTGAACTTTTTGTTTATCATCAAACTAGATACTAGACAGGGGCGTAGCGTGCATGTAAGCACTGTAAGCACTGCTTACACTTTAAATGAAAGAAAAATAAATTTGATCAATCATGAATAATAGTTATATATAATAAATGATTTTTAAAATTTTAATTTTATTTATAAAATATTTAAGTTATAGCTGGTAGTGGTTTTTATTATTGTTTATTTGTGTCGTACGCTGTCTACTAATTACCAACTATTTTAAGAAAATCATCGATTGTAGGTCTATTTTTAATCCATTCTGTATTATGTTAACTGCATAATCATAATGCGATATACAGTGTAACACATTCTGAAATTGCTTACGCGCAACTGTTGTTTTCGAATAGTCTATAATGCTTTAGTGGGGGGTCACGTATTTAACTAGCGTTTGTAAGCACATTTGATTTTGCTTAAGCGAGAAACAAGGAGCGACCAGTACGGCAGTACGTAGCCCGATGCGTTTTGTAGACTGTAGTCGTTTCACTCGTTTTTACGTACACTGTCACTGTCATTCGCCTAATAGACTTTTGAAGTATTTATACTTCAATTTCTTTATTTTCTCGCATTTGATTTGTACAACTAGTATATTTTTAAAAATATTAAAAATTTTAAAAGGATAACATTCTTTTATACATAATTTATAATTAGGTATTTAGGTATAGTACCTATATTCTAATCACTTTTGAAAAAAAAATTTCACTGCTTACATCTTTTTAATACCCACGCCACGCCACTGATACTAGATCTTAAACAGATACCATATCTTATTTATCGTTATCAGTGGCGGATTTAAGGGAGTAACATACTTATCCCCATTTCACAAAACCGATCTCTCTTCGTTCGCTAGAAATAATATCAATCAATAATCAATAATATAGTAAATATCTTCAAATTAAAAAAGGTGGGCAAGTGGGTGTCGCTCTGCTGTACAGTAGGTTACAAGTGGGTCACTGTATAATGGATGATATTAAATTTGAATTCAACGATATAATATCATTGTATAAGAAAAACGATTCTGAGCGGAGACAGTATGTCAGTCTAGGTATAAGACATATTATATACATTATACATATCTATGGTACTAAACCAAAATTTGACCTATAATAGGTAGGTACCTATAATAAATTCCAAAATTAATCATATCAAAATATCCATTAGGTATTTATAACGCGTTATACATCAACAAAAACCGTGATACTATCATAGATATATAATAGTACACTTTAGAAGTTTCAAGTATCCACGAATAATATTATTCAATCACAACAAAATAACTAAAATAGTTATTTTAGTTTTTTAATATGTAATTTCATCCAAATTTGAATTTAAAATGTCTGTAAAAAATTACTGTGTTCATATATTTTTTAGATTTTTTGGTTACAGTATGAACTATTTACGAGAACCTTTGTGTTGAATTTGCAATCCTTAGCTATAAAAACTGAACATTTTATAATTTATTAATTACAATGATTGATAATTTTCGAGATTTTGATAAATTTTGTCGAAATTTGATCTTTAAATGCTTATAAAAAAAAACTGTGCCTATGTATTTTTAATATTTTTCAACTAATATTGTAACAATATATCAGAAGCCTTGTATTAAATTTTTACACTTTTTGGCCCAACAGATAAAACTTTATTGATATTTATAGAAAAAAAAACTAAAAAAAATTGAAAGCTGTAAATGTCCATAAACAGCTCAAAAAGAGTCAAAATATTTTCAAAATTGTATGGTGTATAGGAAATGCTAATATAAACATTCAGTGAAATTTTCATGTATCTACAGTTATTCGTTTTTGAATTACAACAAAATAAGGAAATCACTACATGAGAAATCGAGTGAACATCCAATGTTGTAAAAATTTGAATTTCAAACGCTCATAAAAATTTAATTTGACATTCCGGTAGAGATTTTTTTATTGATAAAGGTAGACAAACTTATGAGTAATCTTGTATTACATTTTCAAATCTTAGATTTAAAAAGAAAAATTTTTACGAATTCTTAACTCAAAATAATTCGCTAATTTTCGTGATTTTTCCATATTCTTACAATTTTTGAACTTTAAATGCTTATAAAAAAAAATTGTGACTAAGGATTTTTAATATTTTTCATCTGCCTTTGAAACAATATATTGGGAGCCTTCTATTAAATTTTCAAGCTTTCGCAACCAACAAATAAAATTTTATTGCTATTTTTAGAAAAAAAACTAAAAAAAAATTGGAAAATGAAAATGTCTCTAAACAGTTCAAAATAAATCAAAATATTTTGAAAATGTTATCGTGTATAGAAAATGCAAATATAAACAACCAGTGAAAATTCCATGTATATACGTTCATTTGTTTTAGAGTTACACCAAAAACCAAAATCGATTTTTTGGAAAACTAATTTTGCGTAAAAATTCCCGTTTTTCCTTAATTTTTATGTTGTTTTTTCCCGGCGCTTGTGAAAACTACTGGGAAATGTTTACTTTTGACCCCCCAAAGTACCAACTAGATTCACTTTCCTATCAGAAAAGGTACTATTGAAGAAAATCTAAGCACTTTTACTGTCCCAAAACGTGATGACAGACACAAAAAAAAATAAAAAAATATAAAAACACACATCATTGTGAAACCAATACATTCATCGCTCCGCTCAGAATCTAAAAAAAAATGTTAAGTTTTTATTTATTTCTACAAATAAAACAAAATTAAAAGTAGGTATATAAAATTCCTGTGTATAGAATGTAGATTATAATTAAAATGTAGCTTGACGAAAAACCATGCAAATATATAAAAAAAAAGTGAAGCCATAAAATTATTCATATTATTATAAAGGTTTAATTTGAGTTACAAACTTCACTTTTTGTACTACACACAAATTTTAGGAGCTGCTATGTACACAAAATTCGATGATAAAATTACCATTTTATATTATAATTCACAAAAACAATAGTGACGGTAGACCATAGACGGACCGGTCGGCTAGGTTGGAGAGTGAATTGGTGGTGTGGAGGCAATTACTCGTTGCCTCTATTTATAATTTTATACTTAATTTAATAATAATAATACTTATTTTAAATTTCAATCAATACTTTATAGTTATAGCAATTGTATAGCAGTTGTCCTAACCCGTTAAATGTATAAACATAATAATATGAAAAACATAGTGCAAACGAATTAAATACACAGCCCTGTTTACCACATTTTTCAATATTTATTACGAATTTATCGCGAAAACGATTTCCAAGAAATCATGATTTACGCTGCTGATTAAGTAATAAAAAGATTGTTATTATACTTACAAAATTATTGTTTTTATTTTCATGCAATCATGAATTATATTATATATTAATTTATAATTATAAATAATCTTATTTGTGATCAATGGTAGTGGGTAGAATACTAGAATGTAGAATACGTAACTTAGATTTACGTAGGTACCTATATAAGTATTTACTTCGATCTTTTCTTCTTTATTTAATTATAATATTTTCTACTTTTGAAGTATTCCTATACATTTAAACTATTTTATTATTAAAACAATGGTAAATTATATTCCAGTTTGAAATATACATTTTTTTTGGTTAAAATTAAAAAAAAATCAACTTTATAATTTAGGTGGGCCTCAGACCCTCAGTACACAATTTAGGAGGGGGCCCCGTTGGCATTTGACGACTAAACGACCGTTAAATCCGCCACTGATCGTTATATCAATAATAATATTGTGACGATAGTGACATATAAAAAAAAATATGTTGACAGGGGATCTATAGCCGCGCGTCTATATGCTGGGTATACTAGTAAACCCATCAGATCCCATCCCATTGGTTTTGGAGTGGATATTCTTCCATATTGTGTTTGATGTTAATTTTAAATCAATTCAAATTATAGGTATTCATTGTTTCTTACTGTTAAATATTTTACTACCTACCTAAGTAAAAAGTTTTGAGGTTGGGGGATTTTCCAATTTTCCCCTCCATATTAGCAATGTTGTTTTCTTTTTTTGATCCCCCCCTTTCAGAAATCATGTCTACGCCACTGCTTGAAACCCATTAAAAAATCAAACACCCGAAACCCATAAAGTCTGAATGGTTTTTTTTTCCAAAACACCAGAATTAACTGAAAACCAGATAATTTTTTACATTACAGATTTCATGTAAATATTAGTTCGATTTTATAAAGAGCTGTTAAAAAATAAATTAAATATGTATTAATTATGAAATAACATAGGTAACATAGGTACAAATATGCTGGAAAATATTTACTTCGAGGAACTGATCACATTTCTTATATATTTTTTTTCTGAACTATAATTAGACACCCGTATTACCCTATGTTAATTAATATAATAACGGTTATTAACATCCAAACGTTTGTTTCAACTATTTATTCCGATGTTTGAACACTCTATATTATAATAGGTACTTGCATCCAGCACCCGATACCCGAAACCCGAATAAATTATATAGGCAGTGGCGTAACTAAGATTTTTTTTAAATAACCAAACATTTTTAAAATAAACAAAAGATTACATTCCACTAATTTAAGTCAAATTATAAACACTTAATTATATTATTAAGTCAATTAATTGGCTCAGTACATAAGTATTAAAAAGTTTCGAGAAACATAAACATATTTATAAAAAAGTACGATCATAATTATTAAGTCACTAAATAAGGGAAAACATCCTAATACAATTTTACACTCTATACTGACACACTAAATGAGTGCAATTTAGGTGCAATGTACCTACCTATTAATGTACATTGTAGTCAGTCGTCTGTGGATATCTTAAATGTCGTATAGTCATTAATCATAATTCATAATTACATGTTTTAATCTCTTTAAAGTTAAATTAAAATTTTAAGTTTTAGGGGCCCCGGTACCTTGAGATACCTAGGCCAACCTATTTTCACGCCATTGGATACAGGTGCTCAATATTAATAATCCTTTCGAAAAATGTTGAATTGAATTTGCGTAAGTCACTTTATAACCTCTTCTGTGGATAATTTGAATCTTTTAAAATGTTGAATTATAGAATTATAAATTTATTTTTATATATTAAAAATAGGTGTATATGGGCAGAGGAGTGGGTTCCAATGTACAGCGAGATATTTTAATAAGTTTTGTAGACGCTTTATTTAAGTAATCAAAGTATTGACATCTGTATCGGTATAGCACACTTGTACCTGTTATCACCAGTCTATACAATTAGTATGACTGAATAAATTATTAGGATTTTTGTGTAATATGTATTTTAAAATTCTAAAGGTGTTTAAATACACAATTACAGATGTATATGTAGTTATAGTTCATTTAGAAATAGACCTTTTTATGTGCCTACATAATTTTTTTTTTTAATTGAATAATAACATCTACAAGTGAAGTCGATGTTATGTTTAATAAAACTAAATATTTTTCAATTAATTATCCGAACACGCGTATTAATAAAAGACTCCGTGTAAAAAAATTGTTTTGTTCATTTAAAAAAAAAACAATAAAAACAAGCGCAGGAATGTATAAATATTGTATGATGAATATTACTTTCCACCTCGTAGAGTTTTTTTTTAGTGAATTTGTAAAAACCTGTTAGCTTAAATAAATTTGTTCAATGGAGTGGATATAAACTTTTCGTTCAAATATAACATTGATTTATTATGTATATTAAATACATTTATAATATCTATTTATTCCTGGTTGCATAATCAATAATCACTAAACGGTAATTAGGTAATCAATAGTAAGCTAATGGCCCCTTAAACATGATTTAGTGGCCCATGATAGGTCGATAAAATTTTATTGAACCATTAAATTAATCAAATTTACATGCGGCCTGGCATTAGTTATTTCTTTAATTTATGAATATTATCAACGATAATGTAATGGTAATTTTTACTGTTCACCCAAAACAATATAGGTACCTAGTAATAATAGGTATAATAACAGTTCTTTTCACACTGCGTTACTGTTTACGACCAACATTTTAAGAAGTACCTATGTTTAAATGTATCCGTCTATAAATTATGTAAATTAGCCGAATAAATCATTATATAACTACCCAGGAGACACCACGATAAGATGCATAATATTATGTAAAATATTTTAGTAACTATACACATAAGTGTACAGTGGAGTATTGATAACTCGAACCCCAATAACCCGAAAAGCTCGATAACACCAATTTTTTTTCTTACCCCTTAAAGTGTTTTTAAGCTGTGTTTGAGGTACATAACTCGAAAAACCTATAATCTGAATTCATTTTTATTCCCATTGATATTCTAGTCATCGAGACTAGACTGTGTATTATAATATTAACATATTATAGGTATCTATGCGGCTACTATCGTTTTATTGTACATTATATTATTAGTACAATGTTAATTGGTCGAGACCATTGGAGTACCTTATTATAATAATAATAATACGTAATATTGTAATAAAATATTGGCAACAATAATATCATAATTATTCGCCGAGACTTACGGTCCGGAGAAACGAGACATCGTCCTGTTCCGAACTGCCCTCGCTGTCGGCCATCGCGGCGAGTTTGCCGGTCTGCTGCTGGTGCTGCGGCTGCTTATGCGGCTGCTTCTGCTGTTATACGGACGACCAGACGTCGTCGCTCGTCCCGGCTCTTCAGTGACGGTAATAATAATATTTCAAACGGACACCGCGCTCGGCTGCGTCACTGTGCGGCGGCGCATTTCGGCGCATTTGTCAGCGTTCGCCCGCTCGTCCGCGCCCGGTCTCACGTTGTCCGTTTGCGAATAAAAGGCGCACAGTCGATCGGACCTACGGGCAGAGAAACAGTGAGATCGGCCGCATGAACAAGCGGCGTGTCGCGCGTATCGAAATGGATTTCTATTATTATACGGTGTGCCGCCGCGACGTCGTTTCGCTGTGCGTTTGTTCGCCCGCGGCCGGCGGCGGACCTGCCGCGGCGAGACGTGTGGTATATCTCGCACGCGGAGCTTAGGTATATGGTTATAATTATTTTTAAAATACACAGAGCGTGTACGCCGGCCGGCCGAGGACGGTTTATTATTATTATTATTATTAATATTTTTTTTCCGCCGTTATTATTGTACGATTGTGGGAGAGTACGCGTCTACAGTGTGTTTAAAACGTTTGTGTACAACTAAAAAAAAAAAAATTTCATACACTTTCCAAACACACCGTATACATAACAATATATAATATTACCGACTAACCTAAGAGGACGCCGTACCCGCAAGCGTTTTCTCGGGTCTCCGTCTTACAAACGTATAACAGCAAATTTGTGTTCAGTAGAACCTATGCAATAATTATGACGTATTGTTAGCTTTAACAAAACTCATTTAGAGTAAATTAGAGTAATTTAGAATCAATTTATCAGTGACCAAACTTAAAGGTAAAACCACTACCTATCTGGCTACATGTGTTTTCTCGTTGGTTTTCTACGATGTATTAATTTTTAAGCAACTTATGAGCATAATATGTACTTATGTATTTTAATATTTTACATATTATACTCATAAGCCATAACTAACTTAAAAACTAAAATTTCGTAGAAACTCAACTAAAGAACAGAAAATCTTACCTTTAAGTGTTTTGATAATATGTCAATTCCCTCTAATATAATAATAAAATCCCTCTAGTATATTATAAGCTAACAGCCACAACATTGATTCTGCTCAAGTCAAATTTGATATTTTTTACATATTTTGTAAAACAGAGACAACATATGCGGTTGGGTGGGGGGACCTTGGAGTTCGTAGATGTAAATAAGCAGTAGGTAGACCGCGTTCTGTTATTTTTTTTTACATTGGGAGGGGGGGGGCACGACTAAATAATCAGCACCTCGGTCTCCAGATGACTTAATCCGGGCTTTCATCATCGCGCATATTTTATAATATGACATAATGTATGCTCGTATAATATATCGTTTAGATGAAAATCACTGCAAGAACTTAATGAAGATAAAAATATCATACACACAACAAATAATACTAATTGATCATCGCCTCGAACGCACTGAACATAATAATATATAGTTACATTACAAACCTATCTAAATCGTCGGTTTATTAATGGTTTTGACATTTTATGTCGATTTATTTTATCTTATACGAGTTACGTTATTTACTTTTGAGAATAATTTCTAAACGGAATCGTGTGCCCATGGATGTACGACAGAAACTCCGTTCATATAGGCACGAGTGACGTTTTCGATGCACACAATTTTCACTGATCTCCGAAATCAGTGAAATCGATCTAGACGAAAATGTCCTCTATAGGGACTGACAACCGTATGCTGAGTCATAATAATAATATATTATGTGTATAGTGTATGGTATTATATTATTATTATTGTAAGACACCTACCTATATGTATGGTATATACTGCCGGTGAACAGCCGGCGGGATATATGCTTATTACCTACCTATTTTAGAACGTTATACACCGCGGAATGTTCGTTGACACCACGGCAGGTATCCGCAGACGACTGACTTGTAAAACAGGCGAAGATACGCGGCGAGTCGCAGCAATGATAGACGCCGATGCGAGCACAGACGTAAAAAAATGACAGCCGAGAGCAGGAAAAAAATGGAAAAAAAAATTATTGCCGTACGCGGTACAGCCACGAGATATATAAATATATATAAAGGTACACACACACACACACCCACAGACTTCTAATAAATGTATTTATTAATAATAATATACAAGCCGGGCCCGGTCTTCCGGCGGCAACGAGCTGCTCTGTGCACGGAAGCTGCTGCTGCCACCAGCCACCACCGTCAGATGAGTCTATTCTATTTATAAGCCAAAGCTTGTTTCTCGAGTAGGCGGGGATCACGCGGTTCATATGTGTGTGTGTGTGTGTGTGTGTGTGTGTGCTTGGTAAACTAGTAGCACTACAAGACTGGCGACGGACGCACGAACAGTCGCCACAGATTACAGTACAGTGTATGGGTTTTTGACGAAATCATCGCACTATATTATATTATATACCTACTCTTCTACCCATGCATAAGTGACTTTGGCCCACCCACGTATAGATTCTGAGACCTTTGCCAATACTGTGCAAATTATCCACGAGAATTTGCGTTTTTGATCCGGATTTAACAAATGTCAGATATAGTTACTTACAGTAATTCCAAGTAACCCATACATATATTATTATTCCAGTTATCCTAGAACTTGGAACCTTTTTCACTCATGTAATCGTGCATAATATAATGATTGACACCAACATACTATGTAGGTACCTGCGGTTTATCCAAATGTTAGGTTGTTTTTTTTTTTTTTGTACCAAGTACCTACTCACAACGTTAAGAACTATTATAACATATAATAATTGTATGGATATTGATATACCCGAGGGTGTACCTATTTGCTCTTATAAGTATTTACAAAACATAGGTTACCCCCAAACATTTCCTACGTTGTGTTTTAAGCTTATTCAATATTATCAAAGTAAGGTTTTAGCCCCTCAAAACGTAAACGATATTTGCGCCTATGCATAGGTATACCTATTATTAATTATTATTATATTATATAATAATATTCGCGGATCGAAGCACTTAAACAGTATCATTACTTAAACAGTATCATTATTTCATTATCTGTGATTGCAGACAACATACCCTCCAACCTGACCTGCATAACATAATTGAAAATAAAGGATATCACAGCCTTATGTTGTTGGGGCATAAGTAATTTCGTAGGTATACCTACAGTATACAGTACACAATATGTCAATATTTCTACCAAAAAGATCAATCAATTAAGTTACCTTAAAATTGTACAAACAATAGACCTTCCGAAATAAAATCCTGGCGAAATGCCTTCAGAATCGCCTATAATTTGATTTATTAATGGGGCCTGCAGGGATTTTGGGAAAGTTAGTGGCTTGTTAGTTGCTACCGTGGTACCATCAAGACTATACACAGAATCGTTCACAGACTTAAAATTTGGATCCAGTTGGAGAATATTCCGGCAGATTTTCTTCGTCTTTGTTTTATTATTATTATTTATTATTATTTGTTTTTCTCGTGTATCTCTATTAATGTTGATGATGTTTTCTTCACTTCGATAACCGCACTTGTACCACATTACTATAGTACTATACACCCGCGCCTCACACCTTTGGCCGATGTTCAAAGAGTAATCGGACACCTCCTACACTGCGACGAACGTCGTTGACGGTCGGGTGTTCCGCGGGTTGTACATTACGCTGCATAGCTCGGGCTTGCCGGGTGCTTCTTGTCAACGTCGAAATCAATGTAAATATGCTAATGCCTAATGGTGATAAAACAACAATAATAATAACTATTATTATTTTTATAAGTTTTTATTACTTCTATTAGTGGTGGAAAAATATAAGAAGTTTAATGAGAGAAGTAGATACCTGTCGCGATGTACCATATAACCGACGGAAATTATAGGTATAATAGCATATATTGACTTATAACTGTATAATATTGTGTATAGGTACATTATTTTACTCGTTGCTGGATTATACTTATATACAAAATTAGTAGTCTCCCTACTTAGAGACCCTGTGACAATGGAAAAGGTTTTTTTTTTATATATAGGTAGTAGTGGTAGTACATTACAGAACATATATAGGTATAGGTAAGTATATTATATATTTGTATGAAATAGAAAATATTTCATTTTTATTAAATTTTTAACAATTTTACTTTTTGGCGTTAGCTATAGTTTTTTTTTTTGAAACATTGGTGCAAACTTTATGAAATAGTTATTTATTATTATTGTATAATATTATCTGGCGGTGTCTAGGCGACGACCACAATACCGCGGTCGTCGTCAACGTACATCGCCCCAGCTTTCATCGGCCAAGCGCGGGCGAGCGCATTACTTGTATTTTTTTTGCCATTTTAACCACAGAATACGACATCTGGCAAAAGATAGATTTTAATGTTATCCTTAGAGAATTTATCTCGAAAAAACTAAGAAGAATCTATATTTGAAGTTAAATA
Source organism: Macrosiphum euphorbiae (assembly GCA_949089665.1). Taxonomy (NCBI): domain Eukaryota; kingdom Metazoa; phylum Arthropoda; class Insecta; order Hemiptera; family Aphididae; genus Macrosiphum; species Macrosiphum euphorbiae. The sequence goes on along the minus strand of CARXXK010000002.1, from coordinate 101,640,904 downwards.
TATGATTTTAAACTTAGCATTAAAATTGTCTATACCTTATGCATAATCTTATTTTTATAACACGATACATTTTATTTAATATGATAGGAATAATAAACATTATAATTTATAACTTCTCTGTAAATTAATAAGTTTTATAAAAAATAATTATATGACGATGGTTTTGTGTATAAAAATTAGTTGGTGGCAATAATAAATTTAAATTATGAACCGTTAAAATATATGTAAAATATTGTACCTATTTCGAAATAATTTGAAATAATTTGGGCTCTCAATTTTTAATCCAGCACTCATTGTACTTGTATATGTATATGATTATCATATTCTACTAACGCGAATTATGTTATTATCTCTGTTAGGTAGTAGGTGCCTACAGAATATAGCGGTATAGGCCCCATTGTTAATCCAGGACAACTTACCTATATGGCTATATATTATACAGTCAGATGCTTCTTACAGTTCCAAAACAATTAGGAATATGAAAAATGTATTTTAAAAATAAACGCCTCCTCTTTTTATAGGTACTTATATTATTATTTCTTAAGCTGTTACACCACCTTGCACAATAATTGGATTTCGTACAAGCCGAAATGCCCGTACGTTGATATACATATTTTTACTATACATTTATATGTATATATCTAATATGTATATCAACGTACGTATATCTTATGTTTTATACTCTTGAGATTTTCTTTTCTTATGCGTTTGGACCAGTGCCGACGTTTTATTGTGTTTTACGAGACCTCAAGATATGTATATACCTATATGTATATAAATATAACATAATGATATAGAATTTTAGTCCATCAGTGTTTTTTATACTTTTATAATATCATCATGGCAAGACCTTTATTCGTTGAAAATTAAACTCAAAATGAACCCGGCCCCTCTCTCCTTTCTATTACCTAGAAAATACTCTTCATATATGGCAGAGGATATACTGAACTTTCACTCAAGCTAGACAAAATATATAGGTAAGTAGCTGAGTTTAAAAATTATTTTTTTTGTAAGAGCTTGAAGTTCAAATTTTGACAAATTTCGTCATAATCACGAACTTTTAAATTTTAAATTTTAAGACTAAGTTAAAGCTGTATAAAAAAATTTCATTTTTATAGTTAGTTAATAGTTGAAAATATAATATAGGGTTCCTCATAAGCCCAGCTAGTTCTTACTGAAACCCTAAAATCTTAAAAAAATATTCTGTGGGGGCTTGAAGCATATTTACTAGGTATACTAAGCCTATACTTGTTATTATATTTTAACTAGCTTATCCCGCGCACTTCGTTGTAAAAAATTACAACTTTAAAAAAATGTTGATCGTTCAACTCCTTTTGGGTGTGACTCAGCCTCCCTGGTAGTCAATCCGACTATGACAGATCGCGGACAATGTGCGAAAAATTGGATTGATGAATGCTTGCACCTGATCAACCCGATTAACCAGTGGGCAGTGGCAGCCAAATAATAAATACTAATTTCTCCTAATTATTTGTGCTTTAACCAATAGCAACATTATATAAACAAAACATTTCCACAGTAAATCTTAAAATCCCCGTTTGAGCACCTCCACGAGTTGTTGGTAGGAGGGTGAAAAATACTTTACGACCTATTCTCATACCTACGAAATATACAACAAAAAAATTCATAAGAATCGGTCAAGCCGTTAAGGAGGAGTGCGACCATCACTAACACTGTGACATGAGAATTTTATTTTATATATTAGATATATTTACATACACAATTAAATTCTCAAAATATTATTAATTATAAGTTATTGCCTATTTATGATACCACGAACCGACGAACCTATTCACATAATCACATCGTTCTATGTTAAGTTGGTACTCAAAAGTTAATAATAATAATATATAATGATATAAAATTAATAATATAACAAATAATGTTTGACATTTGTTTTTTTTGGGGGGGGGGGAGCTGAAGCCTTACTATATTATATTAATAATATTGAATAATTCCCTAAATTCCCTCTCTATTTGCTCCTATAAATACATTTATAGGTGGTCAGGTGGATATTAGGTAGGTACCTACTATTATAATTTATAAGTATACACTAAAAGTAATTAATAAAATAGTAGGTAGATGCCATTTAATAAATGAAAAAAAATATTCTAGGCTAATGTGTTACTAAATAGTAAATACTAATAGTAAAATAAATTACTAGGTTAATAAGTATAATAGCAATATAAATATATAATAAAATATACTTAGTAATATACTAATAGGGAGGGAGGCTTTGTGCTTGAGTCTCTTGAGTCTTGACTCAAGAAAATTATTGTTTGTATGCAATGATTTATAATTTAATTCAAATTTAACACATCCATTACAGCTACCAAACTTAAATAAAGAGATGTTAAAATAAAAAAATTGGGGAAATCAATTTTAAGTTAACTTCAATTAGGATATTCTGTCTTCAAAAATATTAGTTTTATTGATATGGTGGGAAAAATATGGGTAAGTAGTAAGTATACCAATACCCATGTTTATGCACAAAATAATGACCATTTGTAATCCGTTGGCTAAAATACTGTCCTTTATATTTTCGGCTAAAATATAGTCCCTTTTTCTTCGTAGATCGTTATTTAACTATACCTAAAATCGATAGTTAAAAATGTTCCGAGGAAATTAAAGATATTTTATTTTTAATTAAAAATAGTATAGCTGCAGGTACCTAGTACCTACTTATCTAACTACTGAAAATAAGGCAATAACTTTTAATGTAGGGTTGATAGAATAAATTTATAATTATAATTATTTCTTGATTAGTAAATAATATTATACCTACCGGATACTTTACTCCAGGGGTTAAACATTGCTCCAAAAAAAATTTTTATTGATATCAATCGTAGCACATTACGATTTTGAGATAGGTAAGAGATTGTAGTTTTTTTATATTATTCTTATTAACATTACTAATTTTTTCAAACATTTCAAATCGAACATCAATCAATTAGTTTGCCTCCAAGATGTATGTCATGAAAAAATTGTTTTCAAAAACACAAAAACACATAATGGAAAAGTTTTCCAAAATCTAGGAGATTTAAATTTAATTTAAAATGTATTGAAAAAAGACTTTTAATCAACTAAAAAAATAAAAAAAATTATATTATTCAATTATATTTTGTATAGGTTCAAATAAAAATAAGTTAAAACACAAGCACTAAACATTACACCAATAGAGTTATTATATGCATTAAAGTAAGGTAATTTTAATAATTGTGCAATGTAACCTGCAATGTATTTTAACTTTGCTCCAAACTTTTGGGAATAAGTAAGTAGGTAAGTGACTAGTACGACATTCGGATTTTTTTTTTTTTTGTTCTTACCTCTCAATATCTATACATATAAAACAACGCGAACAGGTAATTTTTATCTTTGTTATTGAAAGTATAGTATTGGTTCAAACTAAAAAAGAAATATATTTGGAGCAAAGTATCCAGCTCTTACGGTATCTATTTATCACATCCACTTTACCACTTATTAAAAATGTGAAATAAATGGAATATGGGACAAATTCACTTTAGGTACCAAGCATTTTTTTTTATTTTTTTTTTTTTTAAACAATACTTCGAATTTCAACGAGTTAAGAACGATGGTGAAATCACAATTTGCACAATCAGTGAGTCATCTTATTTCTACAACACATTAAATTAGGAAATTAAAAAAAAAAATAAACAAATTTCTAATTTAATCAAAATATTTTTTATTTACACATCTTATCAGTATAGATACTATGATTCTCTTGTTTTAATGCACCAACCTATGTAGTTAAGCTTGCATAAACTATAGTGAAGTCAGATTTCGGAGGTCAGACTAAACAGTTATAGCTAATTGAAATTTATAGTATTTTGAATTTTCGTGTACCTACCTACCATTACTCGGCTTGGTCACTCGCTCGCTGCACTGACTAGGACAATTAAAATCGAAAACTTCCCTCGACTTGTTATGTCAAACCACCTTGGATGGGTCTCCGACTTCAAAGTTCAAACAGGTAAAACTTCAAAACTAAATCCGGCCACCAAATTCTAACTTTACCGTCGTTTTTAGCATGTTTATTATAACTACGTAGGTACGTTAAAACAAAAATATTTAAAAAAAAGTGTCTGGTACAATAGATATATACCACTGATTTCAATATCATTCTTAAATCGTTAAAATAAGCAGAAAAAGGTCAACATTCGTTAAAGGCGCTGCTCGCGACAGTATAATGTACCTACTGTGTTGTTCGCATATAGGTAATGCCACTAATGCGTATAAACGTAAAAGCACAACATTTTGAAGGATATAATTTCTAAAATAATGATTTCCACAAATTCTTTTTTGCATCTTCATTCTTAACTTGTTGAAAATTTAAATACCTGCGTATATTTCGAAAAATTTGAAAAAAATACTGGGTAGCTAAAGTGAATTATTAAGAAATAATAATATGCTAAAATTGACAATATCAATATCTACCAGGTAACCTACCCTTAAACCAGGTATTCTACCTATATTGTACATTTGTACACTTTCCATACCTTCCTACCTAACTATTAATAGCAGTGGTGGATTTAGTGTCAGGCAAAGTAGGCAGTTGCCTAGGGCGGCAAATTTTTAGGGGCGGCAATTTTAGGCCAATATTTTATTGAGAATACTCTAAGTTTCTTTTTGATTTTCTAACGTACGGTGATTACTCTGAAGGATGGAAAAAAAATGTTTAATATTTAAGTATAATAATATTCTTGTTAATATAATTTCTTCTTTATTTTATAATACATAACAATAAACGTCCAAGTAAATTATCGAACGACTGCCGGAACGTAGATCTATTATCTAAATACTAAACACTACACGCACAATACATACAGATATGATATATTTATTATTTAATACGAATAAGGGTGACCATAGTCTAATTATAAACCAGTCACTGTGAATATTTTTATATAATATACTCGTACGTACTATGCATTATGTGTACAAAAATAAAACTTTTTCTATCCAAAATTATGTAATAATTGTTTATTTTTCTTCGGAACTATGAAATAGAGGGCGGCCGAGTAAAAAATAGGTTTATTCTGATTAGACATTCGATTATTTTCAACACAACATTCAAGGCGGATAGACTTCATATTTGGTTATTAGTATACTACTTAAATTACTGGTAAATAAACACTATATTTTATAAACACATTTTATTAGAACAGTTTATTAACATAACTGCCATTAATTATTGTTTAATATCAGTCTTTATGATTTATTTTTTTAGTACCTACTTATGTTAATAATTGTTAAATGAGTATTTAAAAATTCGTTTAATGGGGCGGCAAAAAAAAAATTGCCTAGGGGCGGCAATTGTGTAAATCCGTCTCTGATTAATAGTCAAATTATTATGAAGTATTTAAACTGTCCTATATGATAATATTATGTTCCTACAATAAACTCTAATACTCTATACTGTTTTACGAACAAAAATAAAATGCTTGGGTATTGGCTATTATATTATTATTTAATTTTAATTTTGATAAATGTATTACTTATAAATGAGACTGATTATGATTAGGTTGGTACCTATTCTCATCAAAATTTTTATTTGGATTAAATTCAAGTTATAAAAAGGTGCTCTGCTGTACAGTAGGTTACAAGTGGGTCACTGTATAATGGATAATATTACATTTGAATTCAATGATATAATATCATTGTATACGAAAAACGATTCTGAGCGGAGACGGTATGTCAGTCTAGGTATAAGACATATTATATACTTATCTATAGTATTAAAAAAAATTTACCTAAAATAGGTACCTATAATAAATTCCAAATTAATCATATCACAATATCCTCAGTGGTCGAAATGGCTCAAGATAAGTGGAGGGATGCTTTACAATTCAGATTTCCTGATATCATCATAACATTCTTCATATCTTGTATAGTATTTTTTTTTTATAGTTCACATTTTGTTTATGCATCAGAATACTACAATCTTTTTCGATCATAAATAATCTTTAAAACTAAACAAATAAATAACATATTTTCAAATTTTTCAAAAAAAACTGATAAAATATTTTATTTATAATATTTTTCTGTGGACTTATTATCATCAATATTGTTATTGTTTTGTGATATTAAAATATTATGTTATTAGCTCTAAACACGACTAAGGTATATGTAAATTCTTAATCCGTGGCTCTAAATACGGGTATAGATAATAATAATATGATTGCGAAACGGCCTAAACGAAAAATAAAAAGTTTTCTTATACATAGGTATAAATATAAAAATCATAATAATTATTTCATTTTAAAACACAAGTCTTAGGAGGAATGCGTTATTCTAGACAAAATAAGTAGAGGGATGAAAAATGTAAATACAAAAAAGTAGAGGGATGTCATCCCTCCGTATCCCCCCCCCCCCCACTTCGACCACTGAATATCCTTTAGGTACTTATAACGCGTTCTACATCAACAACAAACCCTGATACTATCATAGTCCATACTCCATAGATATATAATAGTGTACTTTAGAAGTTTCAAGTACTTACCCACGAATAATATTACACAGTCACAACAAAATAAATACAATAGTTATTCTAGGTTTTTTTTGGAATTTTGTAAAAAGTTGAACTTAAAATGACTATAAAAATAAACTGTGCTTTTGTAATTTTTAGATTTTTTGGTAACAGAATTAACTACTTACGTGGAGTCTTGTTTTAAATTTTCAATTCTTAGATATAAAAGTTGAACATTTTATACATTTTTAACTACAAAATAATTATTCAATTTTAAATTTGATACATTTTGTCAAAATTCGATCTTTAAATGCTTATAAAAAAAAACTGTGACTAAGGATTTTTAATATTTTTCAAATGCCATTGTAACAATATAGTAGGAGCCTTGTATTACATTTTCAAGCTTTTTTAACCAACAAATAACATTTTATTGATATTTTTAGAAAAAAAAACTAAAAAAAATTGTAAAATGAAAATGTGCCTAAACAGTTCAAAATAAATCAAAACATTTTGAAAATGTTATCGTGTATAGAAAATGCTAATACAAGCATTCAGTCAAAATTTCATAAAAAAATATTTCAAAAACCAAAATCGACTTTTTCGAAAACAGATTTTAGTGTAAAAATTCCAGTTTTTCCTTAATTTGTATTTTGTTTTTCACGCCGCTTTTGAAAACTACTGAGAAATTTTCACTTTTGACCCCCCAAAGTACCAACTAGATTCACTTTCCTATCAGAAAAGCTACTGTTAAAAAAAAAACACACATCATTGTAAAATTAATATACCATCATCGTTTCACTCAGATCTAAAAATATTATTACTTAGGTATGTCGACTTTTAATTTTTACATTTAGATTTAGGTATAGGTAGTAGGGCCATGACCAGGGCCAGAAAATCTCGGTGGGCCGCTTAAAGTGTGGGCCGGTCGTTTGAGTGTGAGTGAAGATACTCATGTTTCAATCTTCATGTTTAAAATACGATTGACCACCTCATAAGCTCGTAATAATTATAGACGTCATATTGGGCCTCTGAGTATGTAAATGGGCCGCTTAGAAGTTTAAATCTCGATGGGCTGATACACACCAATCCGGCCCTGTTCTATAATTATATTCCTTAATTAGATCAAAAATATCTTCGTAATTCAATACGTCGCTAGGGCCGAAGCAAGTCATGTGTTGCTTTAGGGTGGCATACAATTTTAATGAAATTTAAGACGACACAATAAAATCTTTTCCTGTTCATAGTTTACCTTAAATATTTTTTGTAATTATTTATATTATTTCCCGACTAAATGATAAAAACAATAGGTGTATATATATATATATATATACCTACAGGGCTAGATTGCTATGTATCGGCCCATCGAGATTTTCACTTCTAAACGACTCATTTACATATTCACTGGCTCAAAATTACGTCTAAAATTATTAGTAGGTAGCTTATAGGTGGTCAATCGTATTTTAAACATGAATTTATTTTCACTCAACACTCACACGACCGGCCCAAACTAGGTAAACTAAATTTAAATAAAACTGTTTAACATAAATACATTTTCTTAACGTGTTTAAAAACCATCATATATCTATAGTATATTTAATCAATATGCTTAAAATATAAAAGAATTGAAAAAGTAGTAGGTATACATTAATTTCCTTGCTTGTATGGAATGTGTAATTTTTACTTGGACATAGTTCAAAAGTTTTACTTTGATTTCGAGGGATTTGAAGCACAGCAGCTATACCTAATGGATAATGTATTCACTAATGAAACCACACAAACTAATATAACTATATTCAGAGTACGGACACAACGATTGACCTATTGGCTAAGGTCCAATCTAAATATTTCAATATATTTTTTTGGTGGGTGCAAAATGCAAATATCTGACTTTAATATTATATTCAAAGCCCTAAGGTGGATAAGTCAATGAAAAAATTAACTTGAGTTAGTTCAATTAAGTGAACGTTAAGTTATTTATTCAAATGTTTGGGCATCGGTCAGTTAGTTCTATTACAATTTAAGTACCGAAGTGGTAACAACTATAGTAGCATATTTTACAACTAACATATAAAAATACTTAATAACAATTAACATACTATTTATGACAGACAAAGACTGCTAAGAATAATCAAAATAAAAGGTAAGCCGTAAGTTATTTAATTAATAAATAATATAGTTAAATCTATGAGTTGAAACTGTAAAGAGAAAAATATGAACTTACCTCAGAAAAAAGTTCTCTCATATTTATAATAAGTGAAGTACCTATTAGAACATACATATTGATCATACAACTTTCATTTTCTAAAATAAAAACTGTTTAACTGTTTTGTTAAAATTTTTTCCTGCTATTAGAGAAATGAATGTATTTATTTAAAATATTTTTTTTTTTTACTTATCACCTTTTGTGGCAGATAATGTATGCAAAGTCGGTCTGAAAAGTGACAAGAATAAGTTTGTGGTATAAATAGCTAAAATTAGTCATAACTAATAATATTTTGGAAATAATAATTTATTTGTAATGTACCTGTAACGATTAAGTTTCTTGTTTACAACAAAAAAAATTGATGCTCTTCATTAAAACATCCAATTTCATCAATATTGGACACTCAAATGTCTATAAAAAAATTTGACTTTCAATATTATTTAAATGAAACTGTGTTAAATTTGAATCCAATGATAATCCATGGCATACGGAAAACGATTTTGAGCAAATATTGTCTGTCAGCCTTTCTAAGTACATTTCATGATATATTTTTGAGATTGATATTTAAGTAACATATATTTTACTATTAGTCTTCCGGTAAGTTGATTAAATTTTTTCAGAAAACCCTGCATTTATTATATTATCTATATTTAATTATTATAATACAGTGAGTTCCACTTAATGTGATCACTGGTTTACAGAATCAAACGTTTATTGAAATCAAAAATGAAAATCCCAAACCAAATATTATATTGAAAAAGAGATGCTTTATGGAATCAAAATGGCCTGAACCAATGTACAGGTACTCACTGTAGTATATATTTACTTTATACCTACTTTTTTTTTCAGTTCATTTCTTAACAATTGGGGATAACCAAAAAATATATAAATAATGGAAATATGGATATTTTACCAGTTTTCGACATAATTGATTATTTTATTCCCCTAAATTCTTCAAACGCTCATAAAATATTATTGTTGATTTACACTCGATTCTTTTTTTTATTCCATTATTAACAACTCATAAGGAACCTTCTATAAAATGTTTAAGCTTATTGACAGTCTTTTTTTTATCAACATTTATAGAAAAAAACTTTAAAAAAGTAGATAACCGCACTGATGTAAAATAGTTGTCAAGCACTCCTCATCATAGAGAAAGTCATTGCAATATATTTGTTAAATCTTAAATGTGAATTCAATGAATTTAACATTGCATAAAAAGTACTATTTTGAGTGAAGACTGAATTGATTTTGTCTGTCTTCAACATATTAGAATTCAGAATTTGTCTTAATTTAATTAATAGATTAAATAATAACACACAAATAATATTTGATTTATTTAATGATTACTCGTATTTACAGGTCTAAACATTATAATATTAATAATTACTATTTTTTAAACAAGTAAATATAATCCTATATTTTTTTCTTTTTAACAAAATAGTTATTTAAATTAAGTATAAACAAAATCAAATATAGGATAATGATAGCAAAATATATTAATACTATATCACCAAACTATAAAATGCACTATGTATCTTAATTGTGACCTATGAGTTACAAACAATTTACACAAATTAATGGTTTAAAAGTGCATTGTAATAATTTAAAGAAAAATTAAGTTCAACATTTAACTTGTAGTATCCTAAATTCTAAAGTATTAAAAAACCATCAGTTAAAATTTAAAACATTAAATTTCAAGTTGAAGCAAACTAAATACTTTTTTAATAATTTAAATTTACACTGTTCTCTTAATAAATTATTAAATACAATTAATCATACTATAATGTTAATATTTTAGGTCCCAATAAATATATCAAGTGAATTAAACAATATAGAAATATTTGTTATAAATTATAAGCTATAAGTTATAATCAATGTATAGACATTGAATTAAAAATAATTTGATGTGTAGTAAATAGTCCATTTTAAATATAATATTTTTAATGAAAATGACCATGAAATAAAGTTAAATTTAGGTAATGTAATTTACAAAAGTAATAGTTTTCTACGTTTGTTTTTTTTTTTTTTTTTACTTAATATATACTACAATATTGATAAAACTAAAAGTTGTGCATTAATACAAACTATATAAGACAAAAACAATAAGAGTAATTTTCCAAAATAATTATCTAATAGATGTAATTGCTAAATTGATTTGGTAAACCCAAATTGTTTTTTATATTTATCTACCATGTGAATATTTTATATACCTTAAATATTTTAAACTATATAATATGTTGATTAATATATTTATTATTTACACAAAAGGCATTTTTGATAATTCAAATATAGTATTATGGTACAAAATAAAATAAAATAATAATAATGAATATATAGGTAGTAAAAATCAAATTACCGACTAAATGAAAAAAAAAAGATTTTACATTAATCAACTTTGACAACGCTATATATTTTTCGGACAAACCAAAATGTTGCAAAAAATCCAATTGTACCTGAAAATATTTTTATTTTATTAGAAATATTTAATCATAATGTATTATCCAAAATAATGATAGGCTTATGTGCAGGATAAGAGTCTTATGCCGGGTTGCACTAAATATTTAAGGAATCAATAGCACCTTAAACAAGATAATAGTGACCCATGGTTTAGTCCATTCAATTTTAGTGAACCATTAAAATTAATAAATTGTTTACACAACCCAGCATAACTATTATATTTCCATTCTATTAGGCACAGAATTAATTGATATTTAAGTATAGAAAAAGAACTTTATATTTTGTATAATATGTAGAAATTATTTAAAATTATTAATATTTAATATGTGTGTAAATTGTTTACAGATTATAATAAATTAACTTAATGTTGTTAACTTAATAAAAAAATAGAAACTTCTTGTGACCTAGTAAGTAAGTATACAACTTAAGGACATTTTAGTGGCCACAGAAACCTGCAGACCTATATAATGGTGGAGTTTGGATGTAGTACACAGTTGTTGAAGTTTATATAAAAGTTTTTATATTTAGGAACATTCTTCACTCTAATAAAGTTTAAATTGTACAAAACAAAAAACTGTTAATTTTTTATCTTTGTTAACTTACCAGTCATTAAGAAGAATAAGAACACCATTATGAATGTGTATCCAAAATAAAGGAAAGTTGAAGCAACGCCTTCAATATTAAGTCTAGTTTTGAAATAGTGAACGCAATACAGAAATAGATAGAATGATGTAAACGCACTGGTCAAAAAACTCCTCCACCACCAATGATAATCCTGCAAAAAATAATTTTAATAAAAACATAGTCGACATTTTTAAACACCTAACTTACTTCAGCACATAAATGGAAATAGCATAGAAGAACAGTAGTTTCTGAACAAGTTATTATGAGAATAATAAACACGAGGAACAAAAATCCAAACATATAATACATCTGGTTGGACCTGAAATTAATTAAATAACATAAGCAATATATTAAACATAAATGTTAAAAATGTTTCAAAATAAAAGGTTGAACTCTTCAAATTAATTTTTTTTTTAATTACCTGTAAACATCATAAAATACTCAAATGTATTTAATAATACATAATACTTTTTCATATTTTTAAGTTAAATAAATAAATCATGCCCTAAATTGAATTCTCATAATCAATTTTATTATAATTAAACTTACCACAAAGAGTTGAGAATAAAATAAAGTTGAATAAATATGCAGCCAAAAGGTAAAACACCACCCATAATAATTCCTGGGAATGGTTGTGTATAAATAGTTTGTTCTGGAATTTGACGTGGGATTTGATTTGTTCTTACAGGATGTTCAATTGGCTAAAATAACATTTATGTTTAAATTTAATAAGGCTTGAAATATTTGAATCTATTATAAATTTAAAATGTATTAGTTGTAAAACAATAATTGGATATCAATTAAATCAAAATATATTTCCTTAATTGAAATAGAGGTATACATTTATACTGATATAATAAAAAGGTCCAACATGGTATTATTATTGAACTAATAATCTGTTAAAATATATCTCACTGCATGATATAACCTGTTATTCAATCATCTGATCATAGATCTTATCCAGCCTGCAGTTCACAAAGTTTTAGTAAACGAATAGCATAGTTACTTCTGTTAAGTCACAACTCTTGCAAGAAACTTTGCTTTTGGAACTATATACTTAATAACTATCAATGTGGGTCTTAAATGGATATTAATTGCTATGATTTTTTCTAGACTGTAAATATTTGTACAGAAATGTAAGCTTCAGGAATTGGTAATCTTCGCCTTCTTAGAAAATAGGCAATATACTAGGTCATACTATTAAGTGATAAAATCCAGGTATGTTTAGCTGCAACTCAAAAGTGGGATATTTACTTTGCTTTTTTCTGTATTTATAAAAAGCGCTAATTCTGCCCTTATACCAATAATATTACTTTGCCAAAGCTATTTTTAAATATTAACTCTCTCAATTTGTATAAGCTAACTGACGCAACACTAAAAATATTTTCTCCATAAAGCGATTTCTTTAGTTTTATTATTTCCTCTTTCTTTCTCACGCCTACTAACATTCAAGTTCCACTATATAATACTTGATATAAAACTATTCCATAAACTCCTTTCAAATAATTAATTACTTAAACAATGTGATAAGCTAATTTCATCACATTAATGTAATGTCAACAACATTTAATTTGTGGCTTTAAATTATAATTTATGCTTGAATGTGTGTTTGAACATTTTAAATTTTACCATAATATTTTTTTGGCATAAGTATGTGTGCAATGTATTATTTATTTATAAAATTACATCAAAAAATACTCACCCGTTTACGGAAGCCAACTAATGCACCAACAAATGTAAGTGGTACAGATACACAAAACCATAATACTAACAAAACAAATAATGTGGAAAATGGTATAGCAGCTGAACTTTCTTTGGCCCATAGAACCAAATTCATTATGAAAAATAAACAGAAGACCACTCTATAAAAAAAAATATATTAATAATATTTAACATTTACATACAAATTATGCATGTATTGAAGAACGCAGTAAATTCCTTAAACTTATTAACCCCCAAACCCAAACTACAGAGAACATAACATGTTTTAAATAAGCTTTAGAATTTTTCTTTCAATTGTTGACGGAAAAATATTAATTCTACTAAGTAGATTGGTCATGTACTAATGTGTCATAATTGAACAAAAGTACTAATATCATTACATTACAAAATATTATTAAACTAACTAATAGCTAAAAGCCTAGAATTATAAGGTTGGTAATCGTAATAAATACTTATTTAAAATAAAACTCATAAACATAACATAATAATAAAAGTAAAATTACAATATCGACTAGTTTCCATACTAAAATGGATTCTTATTTCTTAGTAACACCATTAAATTTAAATGATTTTCAATAGACGTACAAGTTCTGGGTTTTATTGTATTATTTTCATCTTACCCAGGGCAAAACATTGAAGTCAATATTATATTTGTCTTCCACTTCTCACCACCAAAACTCTTATAAATTCTCGATGACACATAACCAGCAGGTGTCCCAAGGCATACAAATAATATTAGAGAACAAGTCATAAGTGAACCTCGATTAGCTGGCGATAGAAAACCCAAACACGCAAATGCTGAAACATCAATCATAACAATACAATTTTAAAAGGAGAAACAAAAATCAAACTTAAAATGTTTATATTACCTAGTGTTACAACAGTCATACACAAAACTTGAACTCCAGAGCCAACAAAAACTGCAAGTAACATTCCTCTTCTTGGAGGACGAAAAACATCTCCATGAACTAGTTTCCAACCAAATTCTTCCTTAATATCGTCACCGGCATCAATCTAAAGAAATTCAATATAATGAACAATTATTTAATTCAATTTATATTGTATATATTTTTACTACAAGGTCAAATTTAGGTTGTAAACATCCTGGTGATAACTAGGAATGGTAGATTAAGAATAAGTATTTTACATAACCAAATTTGACTTTACCTGATTATATCTAGCAATATCTTTATGTAATGTACGCAATATAATCATTGCTACCATCCCAGATAAGAAAATTACAATCATTAAAGAATTTAAAATGCTGAACCATTGAATATTGGTAGGTGGCACAGAATCCAAAATATAATCCCAACGTGAAGACCATTTTACAGTGTTGTTAATCTATAATTCAATTAAATTCATAATGTAACTTAAAATAATAAAACATTAGACAATTTATCAAAATTTGTTATCTTGACTAAAATATTAAATTTAAAATTTAAGCAATCAGTTTTAATGGTAATATATTTATTGAATAAATAATAATGTAGATGATAAATACTTAAAACTAACCTCAAATTGAATAGAGTATGAATATGTTATATTCAATGGAGTATTTATTTTATCAGCCGGAATTTCCATGAATCCTGTATTACAACTAGTGACTGGAAATTTATGTTGAATACTTTTTGGTTTCACTTTAACAGCTTTAAAACATAAATAAATACTGATTAATTCATTAATAAAAAATTTTAAGACTACTCCAAAAAGATTTATTTAATTCAGAATATAATAACTTCCACGTCAAAATATTTTTTAATTTAATTGTACAACTTATTATATTGGAACATTTTATAAGAACAAAATTAATCTGAATGAAGCCATTGGATAAAATACATAATTATTATATAGTAATCTTAAAATAATTGTTGACGCACCTATAATTCTGCCACCCTCCGAACTAAAAGATGATCCCCAGTCTTCGTGCTTTCCACTGTGATAAGTAATAGTAAATTCTAAATGATTAAAAATATAATAAGTATTTGGCTTCAGTGCTTGTGGAACAACCTGAAACAATACAACTGTATTAACACTTGGGACACAATAACATGTTTAACCAAATTACTAAACTCTATAAAAGAATTGTAAAACTAAGAAACTATTTACTATTTACTTTAAAAATGTTTATTAATAATAATTATTTAGTTTATTATTAGTCTTACTCTCAGAATAGTTGCACATAAATTATTATCATGATTGGCTGGCTTATAACAACCCATTGGAAATCCTGTACTACAATACTGCTGGCCATCTTCTAAATCATAGCACCAAGTGACTGGCATATTATCTGAAATGTTAATAAAAACAAATTATAATATAACAATAATAATAATTGCATAAAACAAAATAATTATTTTAGTTTATTTTTGTGCAATTTTTATCATCATAGAATAGTTAGATAAATTAATGATTTGATATTTTGGTAGGTAATAAAAGTAAAAGTAAATTTTAATAATTTAATATTACCACATTATGTACAATAATTAAAATTACCCTTACCAACAATAAAATGATGCTGATAATTTAAACTCATTCCTCGCTTAAGTACAAATAGCTTCATGTTACTAATTGAGTCATTAGGGATATAACGTTTGGTACAAAGTACTTTACAATCCTCATTATTTAAGAACGATACCTGTGGATAAATTCATAAAATAAAATAAGTCCAATTTGTCAAACAATATTAATAACAAAATAATTAACTATTTCTTATTAAATAGGATTTATTTATATCTTAAAAGGTACAAAATACTATTATCCACATCAATAACCTATTAAATATTATTCAGACCAATAGTGCAAGTAGACTGTAAAAAATTGCATTCCCTTATTTTAATAGCCGCTTGGCTTACTTGTAAAAACATTTTTTAATATTTAATTTCTGTTTAATTTTATTGTACAAGCATTTTACATTTTTCAATCAATATACAAAACTCCATCATTGATCAATTTCAATAAAAAAAAAAGGTGGGTAAGTGGATGTCGCTCTGCTGTACAGTAGGTTACAAGTGGGTCACTGTATAATGGATGCTTTTAAATTTGAATTCAATGATACAATATCATTGTATAAGAAAAACGATTCTGAGCGAAGACGGTATGTCAGTCTCGGTTTAAGACAAATTATATACATATCTATGGTATTAAAAAAAAATTTGACCTATAATAAATTCCAAATTAATCATATCACAATATCCATTAGGTACTTATAACACGTTATACATCAATAACAAACCCTGATACTATCATAGATATATAATATAGTGTACTTTAGAAGTTTCAAGTAGGTACCCACGAATAATATTATATAATCACAACAAAATAACTAAGTTTTTTAATATGTAATTTCGTCCAAATTTGAACATAAAATGACTATAAAAATAAACTGTGATTGTATATTTTTTAGATTTTTCGGTAAGAGAATTAATTACTTATACATGGAATCTTGTTTTTCATTTTCAATCCTTAGCTATAAAAACTGAACATTTTATAATTTATTAATTACGATGATTAATCATTTTCGAGATTTTGAAAAATTCTGTCAAAATTCGATGTTTAAATGCTTATAAAAAAAATTTGTGCCTATGTATTTTTAATATTTTTCAACTGATATTGTAACAATATATCAGGAGCCTTGTATTAAATTTTTACACTTTTTGGCCCAACAGATAAAACTTTATTGATATTCATAGAAAAAAAAACTAAAAAAATTGAAAATATCCGTAAACAGCTCAAATATTTTTATAACAGCTAAAATATTTTCAAAATTGTATGGTGTATAGGAAATGCTAATATAAACATTCAGTGAAATTTTCATGTATCTATAGTTATTCGTTTATGAATAACAACAAAATAAGGAAATCGCTACATGAGATATCGAGTGAACATCCAATGTTGTAAAAATTTGAATTTCAAACGCTCATAAAAGTTTAATTTGACTGTCCGGTAGAGATTTTTTTATTGATAAAGGTAGACAAACTTATGAGTAATCTTGTATTACATTTTAAAATCTTAGATTTAAAAAGAAAAATTTTTACAAATATTTAACTCAAAATAATTTGCTAATTTTCGTGATTTTTCCATATTTTGTCAATTTTTGAACTTTAAATGCTTATAAAAAAAAACTGTGACTAACGGTTTTAAATATTTTTCATCTGCCTTTGAAACAATATACTAGGAGCCTTCTATTAAATTTTCAAGTTTTTTTTACCAACAAATAAAATTTTATTGATATTTCTAGAAAAAAAACTAAAAAAAAATGAAAAATGAAAATGTCCCTAAACTGTTCAAAATATTTTGAAATTGTTATCGTGTATAGAAAATGCAAATATAAACAACCAGTGAAAATTTCATGTATCTACGGTCATTTGTTTTAAAGTTACACCAAAAACCAAATTCAATTTTCTGAAAAATCGATTTTGCGTAAAAATTCCCGTTTTTCCTTAATTTTTCTTTTGTTTTTCTTGGCGCTTTTGAAAAGTACTGCGAATTTTAAATTTTGACCTCCTCAATGCACCAACGATATTCATTTTCCAATCGAACAAGATACTGAAGTCGAAAATCGAAGCATTATTACGACTACTTATCGTGTACACAGACACAAAAAAAAAAAAAAAAACACACATCATTGTAAAATCAATACATTCATCGTTTCACTCAGAATCTAAAATTTAACTTGTTGGACATATATGAAAAAAATTAAAACTGTATGTCCCATTGCACTGTGGTACGACTGATGTAAAAATAAATCAATTGAACCACAGTATGAAAACTACACTGTTATAAGTTTTATACAACCACCAGTACAATAAGCTCTTGTAATTGATAATTACAAGATAATTTATATTTTGTATTGAAAAAAATATTGTGGATGGTGCTCTGAATCTGTGTTCAATTACAGTTCTATAACCTACACTGCATATGCCATATGGTCGAGAATCTTTATGCAATATACTATGGGTAACTCAAACATTGATAACTAAAAAAAGAAAATCCTCTTCATACTGTAATATATTTGTAATTATGATTTTCATAAAATCACAGATCATTCCAATTAAATGTTGAGACAATGAAGATCAGCTTACACATATAATAGATACATTAAATCAATTTCCTTATATTCAATAGAATATAATAAATTATCAAACAAAAACTAATATTATACAATAATAATTTAAACACTTACATTATATCCAGAAGGTCTAATTCTTTCACCAAATAAAACTTGTCCAAGATTTTCAGTAGGAGATTTACTTTCATCGGTTGTACAAAAGTCAAAGCTAAATAATAAATGAAAAAATAATTATAATTACCTATTAAAACTAAAAAAAGTCAACTTTTTCTATGTAAAATTTAAAGAGAATTCAACAAAAAAATTCAAAATTGTTTTAGAGAAAATATTATATTTATAAAATAAGTTATGTACCTATTGTTATTTTCTATTGTCACTTATTTTGTACATGTTTTTACCAGTATTTCAGTGCAGATTGTATGTACTGTTGTTTTTAAAGCTATTGATTGGCAGGGTATGTTAGTACTTTCTTATTTTAAAAAGCACTGCATTTTTTTTTTAATAAAAATGAAAAATAGTGGTTATTAGGTAGGTTTAGCAGGTTTTTAAGTATTATTATATTATATATTATACAATTATTAAAAAAATATATTATAATTAAAAGGAAGTTGTAAATTGAAACTTCAAATGTTAAATATTCTAAGTAATATATACTAGTATTATATTATTATAGTATATTGTGTAGCAAGGGCAGGAAGTGAGCTATTTCAGTCGCGGGCCGCATTTTGCCACAGAATGAAACTGCCTTCCCACAAGAGCAACACGCATACTATTTTTTGTCACGCCTCTATGATCATCAATCACGGCAAAGGTAATGCAGGGATCTATGCAACAACCAGACTATTCTAAAAAAACAATTTCATGAAAGAAAAATGTTGATACGTCATACAAAGAGGTTATTTAATTATAATATGAATATAAGATGTAACCAATGTTTATGTTTTGTAAGGACCGTGGTTTAGATTTCAGTGTTTGGTTATGCAGGGAATATGCCCGGCACTATGAGGATTCCCACTTTACTGCCGTTGGATGGAAAAAGTTTGCTTTCCAACGATTCAACCGTATCAAAAACTAAACTTTCAGTGCAGGATTGACAAAAAAGTTATAACTTATTTATTTGAAAACTTGGTAAAAAAGTTAGAGTAAGTTATCAAAGTAAAAATTCAAAAAGTTATCTAACATTTTTAATTGTTGATGTTACTGCAGTGATGAACAGATGCATTATATTTTAAATTCTGTTTTTGTTTGCATTGAAAATTGTTTACATTAAAAATAATTAGATCAATATTTGTCAGCATAACTAATTCAAAATCACATAATAAATAATTGTTTTTATGTTCAAAACTACACATTTTAAAATCATAATTTATGACTATAATAATATGACCTATGTATAAATTACTTTTTGCCATCAACAAAAATATTTTTTAATATTTATTAGTAGGTAATTCAAATAGTTTTTTTTATATGTTGTATAACTGTAGCTGAATAAGCTACATGGATAGAGATAAAACTTTAGCATACCTACAGTTAGCATAATATTATTGAATGACAATTTATTTATATTGTATCATGTTAGAAAATATCAAACTTAAGATAGCTACCAGGGCACAAAAAAAGACCAAAAATAATAAGTTTGTAATTTCAAATAAATCAAAAACAACAAAATTGTATGGAAAATTATTTTAGTAAAAATATATCTACTGCTAATAAATAATAATAGTTTAATATGTTATGTAAGTCTGATAGTTTCATAAATAAATATTTATTGAATTTATAATAACTTATAATAACAAATTATGACAAATTATTGATTAAATTATTCTTAATATAATGTCCATGGCAATAGTTTAATTTAAAATGTTAGACAAGTAATTATTTTATGAACAAAATATAACAATTACAAATTAAAGGTTTTAACTCATAATAAATTTAATTAAATGCTAACAATTAGGTAATTAACTTTTAAATTATAATAATTGTTTTATGTTGATAGTTAAATTATTTTACCAGACTAACTAGATCCATCAATATCAAGATTCAAGGTTAATTTTTTTTCTCTATGAAGAACTAATGAATATGATTAATAACTTGGTTAATAATTGTAAGATTAGATTTAGATTTAGATTGGTATTTCAATATACCTAGTCGATATTTTAATTAATATATTTATGCCCTATCACAGAAGTAAATTAACACATTCAACACCAGTGATGAGATTATACATTTCTATGTCCTAGTTAATTTTCTACTTTATGCCGGTAATGTGTTTGAGCATCATAACTATTCTTGTCCGTTGGGCCACCAACCATATTATGCATTAATTTTTCATCATATTTCAATGTTATTCTGTAAATGCGGCTTTTATTGTAGATCTTTGAAATTGATGGTAACTATTATGAATAAATATAAAATCAAATGTGCATGTCTGGTTTTAAAATCGGTTATTTTTAGATACATGTCAATTGCGTAAAACCAGTAGCTCTACGGTGAAACTGAACATGACACGTTTAAGTGTCAATGGCATTGAATGTGTTTAAGTTGAATAGATTCTAATATATTAAAATATTCAAAAATTCCTTACCAGTTAAATATTTTATTTTAAATAGGTAGGTAATAAAAAGGCAGTGGCCATCAATTTATTTTAACAATATTGTGAGAATTCATTAATAATAATATACATATACTTAACAATAAATCATTATAACCGGAAAAATTTCAAATAACTATAGTAAAAATAAAAAATATTTAAATGTGCATTGACTTACTAATGGTATTCATATGGAATGACTGATTCGTCAGAATTGAGTCTGTTTACAAAGAACTCAATCTTATTCTAAAACAAATGCATAACAAATATTTAAGCAGGAGCCAGGAATACAATGAAAATATTTTTTTAGTTAATTCTGTGTACCTACCTAAATAATACCAAATCAATTTTAAAATATGAATACATAATAACGTTTTAGTTTATCTTATATTTGAGTAGATATTTGTATGATAAATACATATAAACATATACAACATTTACAAGATATTTAAATATCATACATAAGTTAAATCAATTTGGAATATGTCTAAATATGAAAGTAAAATATTTTTGGAATAATTTTAATTTAGATCCCAAGCGATATTTTGTTATAATTATTAGAACCGCATATACACCCGGAATGGTCACCCCTCACTCACTCGCTGAACTCACTTGGACAATTAAAATCGAAAACATCCCTAGACGGCTTGACTTGCTAAGTAAAACCACCTTGGGTAGGTCTCGGAGTACAAACAAAATTATTAAAAGTACATATAGAACTGGCAAAAATCACCATGTATTGTCTGAATCCCGTGTTACCCATTGTGTCACAATATTTCAATACTTCAATTAGCTATAACTTCAAAACTAAGCCCGACAAACAAATTCTGATGGCACCATAATTTATTCATCAAAAACTGTATAAGAATAAATAAAATATACTGAAAAATCGCATGGAAGCATACTAGCATTATCCTATATTATAATATGCTATAAGTTGAATCCTGTCCATTTTTAATTTTAAGGTTCGGGTAGGAAAATCTATCGCAACGAGCTAGAAGTCTACCGATGTTCAGCTGAAAATAAATAGTTCAACAGAAACTGATTGGTGATTGAAGGGGGGTGGTAAATGGTAGTAGTTTCAAGTGTGCTCACCCCCGGCCGACCAAACATGATGGGGACAATTAATATTTACCGTGCATGACGTAGCCGATTCCTTGCAATAGTTTACGGGTGCCAAGCCAGGCAAGTAGAATGCCGAAACGTACGTGGAACAGAGTCCCAGGAGCCATACGATCGACGCAGAATACATTTCCGAACGGGTGATGACAAACGATCAGGACTAAGGCGCAGACAACTGCGAAACAACCGCGAGTGCCGGCCCCAGTGCGTGGATGCTATGGAATTCCTCTGGAAACGCAACGTTGTCCGAAAAAAAAATTGATAACGTCAGTTGTTGTTATCACAAGCACAGCGTAGGATGTCGAACGTCCCGCACAACACTTACTTAGCCGCCCGTAGAATTTACGTCTCCATTTGCACAAAACACGCATGCGTAATAAGACCGGCGACAAATGGTCGAATCGATGGCCGTGACATTTTGTCGGCGGCCCAAACGCCAAATCGATAATCGCACGAATCGCAAGTCGTAATACACGTATTATTATTATTATTATTATTATTATTATTATTATTATTACAGTCGTGTACAAAATGAATAAAATAATCATATTAAATATTTTATAGTAGGTACATACAACATGCTAAGTAATAGGTATCATTATAAAGTATAAAATAAACCTTATTTTTAAATTTTTAATTAATTTTATGTTTTTTTATTATAATTGAAGTGAATAACGGGTATTCCTCATATTTTTCACCAACATTAATTTAATTATTTCCGTTCTTAACTACAATGGTTACATAAATAATAGTACCTAATTGGCAATAATAATACACTGTTATAGGGCCTTAGCACAGATTTATATTATTATAATAGGTATAATAATATAATAATTTTGTATATTCTGCTGAGGGATAGCGTGATTATTATTTCTTTATTTTTATTTGCATTAATGTTTTGGTGTCGTTCAGAGGAGGAGAGCCGAGGAGGAGGGGCAATCGGGCAATGGACCATTTTGTCCGGATGACCGGGTCTCATTTTAGGAAAATTTCTGAAGAATCACTTGAAAAATCACAGATGGATTCATAGTTTTTAAAAACAATTTAATATTAGACAGATACCTAATACATAATATATGTTTATGATTACTTTGCGTTACTTAGAAAATTATCTAGGTGTTATCTAGGTGTTCGGCCTTTATAAATTATAATACATTTTAATAATTTATTTTCGATATTAGGTACAATTTTATTTCGTATCTGTAGTTTATAATTAGTACCTATTTTAGGAACAAATTCTAATTGACTTTTGCTACCCAGCATTTTTTTTTTTTTTTTTTGAAACATACGTATTTCAAGTTTCAACAATTAACGAGTTAAGAGCGATGGTGCAAAAAAAAATCACGGAAATCATTAGTTTGGAAGTTATATCCTTCCAAAGTATATAATGATTTTACGTTTATACGCATAAGCTTAACACTATCTATATTATACAGCATTACTGCCGCCGTGCCGCCTATAACGAATTTTGATGTTTTTTTTAACGTATTCTAACGAGTTGAGAATTTTTGTGTCACGGTGAAATCAAAATTTGCACAATCAGAGAGTCATCTTATTTCTGCAATACACTAAATTAAGATATTAAAAGAAAATAATAAACGAATTTCTGACTTAATCAAAATATTATTAATTGTTACTAAAATAGCCCCCATTGGAATTTTTTTTAGCCTCCCCTTTCGTAGATACATTCGGTTCTTTTAGGTTCAAAAATAAAATAATTGTATTTATTATAATTTAATGGTATTATTGTTTTGTGTATAAACAATATACTATGTATATGATCATATAAGTTTTCTAATATTCAGTAACGGCACTACTTACTTTGGGGCCCCGGGCAACATTTTTGGTGGGGGCGGTGGGGCCCTTGATAATTATGAACTAGATGGTACCTACTTAGACTTGATATTTTGTTTTATGTAAGAGCTGACAATCTTTAGACACTTTTCAGTTTTCAGATACTAATTACCAGTAGTGATATATTTTATTATTCCTAATTGTGAGGATAGATACAATTTATTAGATATCAACACAGAACAATATATATATATATCAATATATCAAAATTAAAACATACATATGAAGCTTATAACAAAATAAATCCTACTAAACAAAAAAAGTTAGCTACATAAAAAAATATATTTATATATTCATGTGTAGTGAGTAAATTTAATTATAATAAAACTGGGATATACACGTTTGGACATGATTAATATAATTTATATGATATTAATGATATTATATATGATTATAATTTATAAAATAACGTAAAAGGTATTAAAAATGTAATTCAGTCAGTTAGTTCATATTACTATATTAGGTACGTAAGCCATAAACGAAACGAAAACAATTTGCTAGGTAAATGTACTGTGTACACACAACACGCAACACACTAGTCGATTTGTGTCTTGTACAAGTACAATGTACCTACACATTACAAGCTACACGGCTGTCGGCTAGACAGATAAATGACAATTAGGTATATTACAACATAAGCAATAAATTAGTAACGAATAATGATAACACGAGTAAACGATAGCTTAAGATTTTTCGGCTTCCGAGTTATTTTAGATTCTGAGTGAAACGATGAATGTATTGATTTTACAATGATGTGTGTTTTTTTATTTTTTTTATTTTTTTTGTGTCTGTGTACACGATAAGTAGTCGAAATAATGCTTCGATTTTCGACTTCAGTATCTTGTTCGATTGGAAAGTGAATATCGTTGGTGCATTGAGGAGGTCAAAAATTAAAATTCCCAGTACTTTTTAAAAGCGCCAAGAAAAACAAAAGAAAAATTAAGGAAAAACGGGAATTTTTACACAAAATCGATTTTTCAGAAAATTGAATTTGGTTTTTGGTGTAACTTTAAAACAAATGACCGTAGATACATGAAATTCTCACTGGTTGTTTATATTTCCATTTTCTAAACATGACAACATTTTCAAAATATTTTGATTTATTTTGAACTGTTTAGGGACATTTTCATTTTTCATTTTTTTTTAGTTTTTTTTCTAAAAATATCAATAAAATTTTATTTGTTGGTTAAAAAAACTTGAAAATTCAATAGAAGGCTCCTAGTATATTGTTTCAAAGGCAGATGAAAAATATTAAAAATCCTTAGTCACAGTTTTTTTTTATAAGCATTTAAAGTTCAAAAATTGACAAAATATGGAAAAATCACGAAAATTAGCAAATTATTTTGAGTTAAGAATTCGTAAAAATTTTTCTTTTTAAATCTAAGATTTGAAAATCTAATACAAGATTACTCATAAGTTTGTCTACCTTTATCAATAAAAAAATCTCTACCGGACAGTCAAATTAAATTTTTATGAGCGTTTGAAATTCAAATTTTTACAACATTGGATGTTCACTCGATTTCTCATGTAGCGATTTCCTTATTTTGTTGTTATTCATAAACGAATAACTATAGATACATGAAAATTTCACTGAATGTTTACATTAGCATTTCCTATACACCATACAATTTTGAAAATATTTTGACTCTTTTTGAGCTGTTTACGGATATTTTCATTTTTAAATTTTTTTAGTTTTTTTTTCTATGAATATCAATAAAGTTTTATCTGTTGGGCCAAAAAGTGTAAAAATTTAATACAAGGCTCCTGATATATTGTTACAATATCGGTTGAAAGATATTAAAAATACATAGGCACAATTTTTTTTTATAGGGATTTAAAAATCGAATTTTGACAAAATTTATCAAATTTAAAATTGAATAATTATTTTGTAGTTAAAAATGTATAAAATGTTCAGTTTTTATAGCTAAGGATTGAAAATTTAAAACAAGATTCCACGTAAGTAGTTAATTCTCTTACCGAAAAATCTAAAAAATATACAATCACAGTTTATTTTTATAGTCATTTTATGTTCAAACTTGGACGAAATTACATATTAAAAAACCTAGTTATTTTGTTGTGATTATATAATATTATTCGTGGGTACCTACTTGAAACTTCTAAAGTGTACTATTATATATCTATGATAGTATCAGGGTTTGTTATTAATGTTGATGTATAACGTGTTATAAGTACCTAATGGATATTGTGATAATGTGATATGATTAATTTGGAATTTATTATAGGTCAACTTTTTTTTTAATACCATAGATATGTATGTAATTTGTCTTAAAC
Source organism: Macrosiphum euphorbiae (assembly GCA_949089665.1). Taxonomy (NCBI): domain Eukaryota; kingdom Metazoa; phylum Arthropoda; class Insecta; order Hemiptera; family Aphididae; genus Macrosiphum; species Macrosiphum euphorbiae. The sequence continues at coordinate 101,614,461 of CARXXK010000002.1, read as the reverse complement.
CTAGACTGACATACCGTCTTCGCTCAGAATCGTTTTTCTTATACAATGATATTGTATCATTGAATTCAAATTTAATATCATCCATTATACAGTGACCCACTTGTAACCTACTGTACAGCAGAGCGACATCCACTTACCTACCTTTTTTAAGTTGTAAACGTGATCACCTAAAGGCTTTATTGCAATATTGCCGTTATCGGTTTTTATTATTGACCGAGGTGTTGTATTTACTATTTATCGTAGTATTTTCAATTCGGTAATCGGTATAGGTAGACTGCATTAATTATTTACAAAAAATTATTTTAAAGTTGCGTGCCATAAATTAAATGATTTCTTTTTCTCTGAGTGCCATACAATTATGAAAAACAAATAAGAAGACATGGGGGCACGGGGCCCTTCTAACCACGGGGCTTCGGGCATTTGCACGGAGTGCCCCTCCCCCCATAGAGCCGTCACTGATAATATTGCTCATATACTATTAATTAAACCCGCATTCCGGATGGGTATTTAAAACTATTGTACTTTTTGGTTCTAAATTATCTGGAACTGGTAGGTACCAATATTATTTGAAACTGATAACTGATAGGAACAGTTATTTTAGTTTTGGAGAGCCAGTACCGGAACCGATACCGATAAATTCAAAAGGTTCTAGTCCCTAGTATAAATTAGTATTATAAGTTTTAAGTAAATGTAATGAATAAAAATAATAAAATTAAAAATTTGTGTATAGATACCTGCAATAGTTTTTTCGATACATTGTGGGCTGTGGCTATTAATATTAATACAAATTATTCTATATATATTTGGCCCATTTATTACTTTTAGTTTGACATGTTTGTAGTTGTAGACTGTAGTTATTATAGGTTATTCTTATAAAGTTATTTTTAACCATCGAAAGTCGTCCATCAAATCATATTATGAATGTTCAATATTTTCATCACTTATTTACAAGACTTTAAGTGGGAAACAATTCCCGGGCCTAATGTCTCCATATAGTTTTAAGCGTACTGTTTAGATATGGTATATTATTATAATTTTATGTATAGGTAGTTTCTAATTTATACCTAATAATATGTAGTGTATAAACAGTGATTGTGTAAGCATATACTCATCCCACTTTCAACCCTGAATAATGTTCATATTCGTTATCTATATCATGTAAAATTTAAACCACATTAATAGGTACTACATTTATAAAAGGGCGTTATAGGTGACGCTTTTTAAACGCCATCAGAGGTAGGGGGACTGAGTTTCCCAGCATCCCCCATTGGCCATTACTTTAATACTGAAGACTTTAAGTTACATTAACATCGATATTATGACCTTGGTGTTCACATTTTACTATATCGTATTATAATAATTAAAGACCCAAACATTAATTGTCCTTGAAAAACTTTGGGACGGCTCTGGCAACAACTAAAATGTAAAATTTAGGGATTTTTCATACATCCTACATTCCTACAAGACAAATTTATGTTCATGTAGCCTCACTGTGTGGTTTTACAAAACCTTGAAATATTTACAAGAATAATTCTATTACTGTTATTGGACCCATTGACGTAATTTCAATTTATTCCGCATTAAATTTCAACAGGATGTTCAATAATTATAAAGACAAATATTAAGTTATCTTTGAAGCCAATCGCTTCATACGTAAAAAACACAATATTTACATTTAATTGTTATTTTGTTAAAATTTAGTCTATAGTCTATGATAATGGCACTGCTATAATTAGAGTAAATAGAGTAAATGTTTTATAGTATCATTAGATAATCATTCTTCTAATAGATAAAGAAACGTTTTATAAATTAGTCATTAATAATATATTGCCCACATATTCTGTATGCATTTATATTTTTCAAATAATAATAATTAATAACAATATTTTCATTAATAAATAATTATCAGAAAAAAATTGTAAAAAATTAATTTTAACCCCATGAAAAAAAAAATTCTTGATACGCCACTGCCTGATACACTAAAACTGAGATACATAAATTATATAGCATTATATATTATATACTCAGTATTTAGAAGGAACTGATTTCTGGAACTTATGCTTTTTTAAAGAACCGCACATTGAACGAATTCTTTTTTATAAAAAAAGAAAGAGAAAATGAAAGAGTTCTTTTTTCAAGGAAAAATAACAACATGTTTTTGCTCCAAGTTTTGCTCTAGTTCCAATAACTTACACAGATATGTAAATAATTTAAATTAAGATATATATATTTTTAATGTGTATAATGTATATTACCAATTAGTGATCGTTATCCACTTTAATAGTTTAATCATAACGCATTAGTCATTTTATTAATATTTCTCATAAGTCATAAGTTAAAATGTATATAAAAATGAGTAAGTACCTATATAAAATATAGTTATTTATATCAATAAACAATAAGACAGTCGACATACGTTGGCCAACTTAATTTCGAAGAAAATCTCAAAATAGAATTATAAAATTATTATAATATACCTACTTGTAGGTATATATTAAAATTAAAAATTAAAGAAGTATATATATGAAAATATATTCATCGCTCCGCTCAGAATCTAAAAAACATTAAGGGACTGAAGCATAACATGTTTTAAGGAGTAGTGTTTAGGCATTTCATATTACATGTACATTTGGCTGTGTCAATGTGTGAGAAGTAAATGAACATTAGTGTGTGTAATCCGTTTTCGCATTTTTTGAGACGAAATTTGAACTCCCGGATTTACGATAATTACAATAAGAATTTTTATTTTATTTAGATCTAAAAAAGTAACTTGTTAATTTTCTAAAGGAACTACAAAGGACCGAATCCTTTTTTTTTAAGCAATGAGGAACTGAACGAATAGGTACCTTTTTATAAGGAACTTTCCAAACACTGTATATACTAATATACTGTATACTATAACTATATACCTACAATATACTATATAATATAATATATAGTAGGTTGTAGGTATAAAGTATATAGGATTTTCGCAAGAAAATTGCACACGGGCGACCCCAGGTTATTTAGCTACTCCATATACATATATAAAAATTAATGTTTGTCCGCGTGTCCTTTATGCATATGCATTCTTAAACCGTTCATCCGATTTCGATGAAATTTGGTACCAAGATAGATTACACCTTTGAGAAGATAAGGTACATTTTGTGTCGAAAAAGGGTATATTTGAGGTCCAACCCGGGGAAGTGCTCAAACAGGGTTTTTAGATTTACGATGGACATTATTGTTTATAAAAAGGTTGCTATTGGTTTTAATAATACCTACTTATTATTATTGATGTAATAAGCACATTGGAACTTCTATGAATACATTTTAGTACAGAATTTCTCAGAATCTTCTTTATCTATACATAAATGTTTGATTTTTTTGATCCATCGGATTTTAGTACGGTTAGGTTTGGTAACTTATGTTAGGATTTTGTATTAATTGATAGTATTAATCCACTGTAGGTTAAATTATGTAAAAATGACAAACTTGGTACAACTTTGATACTTTAGAGTTAAACTATACTCTATTCAGTCTATTCAGAATACGACACCAGGCGGCCAATCTCAAAACTGGTTTTCTACATAAATCTGGTGTGCAGTGTGCTCTTATTCTGAATAGACTATAGTTAATGGTTATTAATGTTCTATCAACCAACCAATATATTTATATCACATTAATCAAATCTATATTAGTATTAAGACTAGTTTAATATAAAATGTTATTACTAAAACAATAATTTTGTGAGGATAATTTTCTTTATAGAAGTAGGTCTTAGAATATTGATATCTGAACACACATGGTTCAATTTAAACATTCGGATTCCTTGTTTTGATTTTTAATTTATTTAGTTAAATTTTATGTAAATAATTAATCATAATTTTAGGTTATTGGAATCAACACCAATGGTGGCTTATCTATATTTGAAATAGTCATCATCATTCATCATCATATTAATTATTCTTCTTCAGTTGTTGTGAAGGTAGACAGTACGAAACAGGTAGAACTATAGTAATTTTATAAATGTGTAATTAAAAATGTATGATGTAGACAGATGTAGTATCTTTTATAATTTGTTATAATAAAATCATAAATACAATACACTACTGCACATATATTATTATATTAAACTCATTCCACAAAATAATACTAAAACATTCTTAATGGTGTAACGGAATAATTTAATACAGGTATATGACAATATTAAGACTATTGTCGAAATTAAAATAAATTCTAATGAATATAAATGTAGAGTAATAATAGTTTAGATTGTAATTTGTATTACACAATGTAATAATATCAGTGAAAAATTAATACACAGAAAAAGGTCTAGTCCAAATTAATTGTGGTAAAATTCAAGTAAAAAATTTAACACCAGTTAATCATTTATGTTTATGAGATTTCTTTTTTGACTTATGTTTATGTTTGTGTTTCTTGTGTTTACTGTGTTTATTTTTATTATTTGAAATATTATTGGGCGATTCTGATTTTTCCACCCAATCATCTTCAACAAATGAATTTTCAATACTCTTAATATTAACAAAACTTGAATTTAAGTCATTTTGTTCTGGCAAGAGTGGACCATATGATTTATTAATATCAACAGTGTGATTTTTACTGCTATGTGCATTTTTGTTTTCATTTCCAATTTTATTACTTTTATTTGGTGTATCAAATAAATCACCAAAATTTAGATTAGCAAAAATTCCTTTGGGAGGAAAAAGATTGAATGTTGTGGAGCTCTGGACACTAGATTCTACTATATTTTCTTTTTTGATAGAAATGTTGGTTAAACGTACTTCTTTTTCATTAGCATTTGTAGATACTTCTTCACTTTTTAATGAATTTTGAACAGTTAAAGTTTCATCATCACTATCATCCAAAAATATATCTTTGAAAAAATCAACACTTGGTTTCTGACATTCTACAACATCACTAATTGTTTCCTGAAAAAAAAAGTTAATACTTATAGTTTAATATATTAAAACATTGCATTTTAGAAAGCAATTTTATAATAATTAAGGTTTTAATAGTAGTTAGTGATTAACAATTATATTAGTTTCAGTATCATAAAAAAGTAACAATTAAATATAGATATTTATATTATATTTAATTATTCTATCACATTAAGTTAAATAAAAATAACTATTGATATATTAATTTAGTGGTTGTATTAACCCCTGTAAGAAACCACTATTGGCAGGCTTTTACAGTACAAAAATACATCAATTAAGTGGTTCAACTATACAAGTCAAGTAAAGATTATAGGTTTCAAATTATTTTTATTGAAAGAATTTAAACCTTAATTATAAAATATTATAACTACACTAGTGATAGCAGAAAGAACATTTTTAAAAATTTTAAAAAAAAAATTGCTAGGGGATTTAAAGTTAGCTTGACATTAGTGAATACATATTGTTATAAATATGTTGTTAAAAATACATAATAAAACAAAATTTGAACATACCATCACACTTTCTTTTAAACCTAATGGTTTATCATTTGCTGAAATCACATCATTTATTGCCAATGGTAAACTATTTGGAATTTTACTTTTATAGGCTGATATAGGTTCATGTGTTGGAAATTCTAGAGAATTAAAGAGACTGCACTCTCCAAGCTTCTTACCATCTTCTGTATAATTGACGCTATAAACACACATTTTTTATTATAGTTTTATAGACTCAATTGTACAATGTATAATTATTACATTGACTGTTTTGGTACAGGAATATTAAATCTTTTGCACAATAATTTATCAGGAATCCAAGGCTCAGTTTTACGAGTCCAAAAACCATACATTTGTTTGCTGGCATAGTTTTTGAGTCTTTCTAATGTTGGATCAGTAGTACGAACAACTGGTATTAAAGCGTTGGTAGAATCATCCGGTAATTCTGCTCTTGTAAATCGATCCGATATTATATCTGATAATAAACTAGGAACTTCTATAAAAAATTATATTATTACTTATTAAGTATTTTAAATACTAGATATCTATCTTATAAATTACCTTTTTTAATAAATTCTTCAACGGATGGTGGTGGTTCGGGTTTTTTCATTTCTCGTTGTCTAGTATTCACATTAGTATAAGAAATATTTGTAGGATTAAATGATTGACTGAAAAAATCAGGAGGACATTGTCCTACTATTCGATCAAACATTCCATGAGGACGCCATTCTGTAAGAAAAAAATAATATTTTGGAAAAATTGAAAAATTTGAGTAGAAAATAATAAAAATAGATTACCAGGAGGAATTTGTATGGGAAGCGGAAGATCTTCAAACAATCCATGTTTACTGTCATCTTCAACAAAACCATCAATACATTCAGAATTCATATTGTTAGTTTGTGTTTTATTTTTTGATTTTTGAGACTTTTCTTCCAAACTAAAATCATAATTTGTCATATCTTCAGTGGCATAAATATCGTCATCGTCATCTTCATATGCACCAACTCCAAAAGCCTAAGTTTAAATTAAAATATATTTCAAACCATAAATATTAAAATGTTATATCCTATTATGAAAATAATAGAATTCTCTATCAGATACCAAACACATATTATATAATTTGTATTGATTTTTTCACAAAATGTATGAAGAAAGAACTTTTTTTTTAATGATTAAGTTGTATTTTTTGTAGTACAATCCATACAATAACACACTCTCCAATATATTTAAAAAGTAACCTTAACATTAGAAAATATTTGGTATTGCAAATAATAATTACTTGTCCATGAATAGATTTTCCTCCAACAGTAAGCTTGCTGTACTTGTTCTCAGATTTTACTGAAACATTAGTTGTCTTGAGACCTTCATAACCAAGCCCAAAAGTATCAAATTTTGGTTTAATGGCTACAGACTCATATTCATAAGGCGAAACTTTAATGTTCTCTAATAATTCATTCACTTCATCATCATCGTCATCATCGTACTTGGTATTGATACTAAATTTCATCCCAACATTTTCCAATTCCTTTTTAGCGCGCAATTTTTCTCTCTGTGTAAGTTGAGGACCAACTCCTTGACCTGGCTTCCAGCCCATACTTCTCAGTAATTCAACACCCCACGTACCTCTTTAATAATATAATACAAATATTAAATATCTATTATTAACACAATATTAATATTTAAAAAGTAGTATTTACTTAATGGGTTTTAGAATTTCTCCAAGCACTGGTTTACCAGGGATAGGGCCAGTATTAACTATAGGAAGTTGACGTTTTCTTGAAGAATGATCACTATATTCTGCTTTGATTTTTAAACTTGATGCATCAATTCCCAAGTCTTTTTTATCCTAATAATAAAGAAATATAAAATTTATCTAACAAACTTAGGTTAGATTAGATCAATAATAGGTTTATATACTTCTTCATCCATAAAATCATAAGCATTTTGTGACTTAAGTGTAGTTTTTGAGTCCCTTGATGATTTAAATGTGCTTGGTGTCCATCCTTCTAATGAACCAACAGTATTATAAAATCCAGCAGAAAAACCGCCTGTAAATGCTCCATGAAATCTTCTTCTTCCGTTTTCATCTTTAACAAACTGTTGTTCAGCATCTTTTCTTTTAACGACCTCATCTATAGAGAAAAATTAAAAATTGAATAATCAAAACATTTTACAATATTTTTGGGTGACTAGTTATCATATTGTTAATTTCTTATACTAAATATTCCTACCTATGATTCAAAAGTAAATAATTTAATTGAAATCTGTTTAGTTATTTCGTAGTTTTTAGTAATGATATACTTGAGAGTCCAGATTAAGAATAAATAATAAACCTAATATATAGGTATGTACAAAAAAATATTGTCTGGCCATGTTTACTATATAATACCTATTATATAATATTACCTACCTAACCATATTGGTTGTCTGTCGACTGTCATCATCAATCTTTGTAAATTATAACATTTTGGAATGGAGTTATATATATTTAAAAAAACCTCAATCCCTTGTTCAGACCCCTCATTATAAAGACATTAATATACTAAAGCAAACTCATATTAAACACGAGAAAGTCTCAATACTAAATTTAATTTATTTTCATATGGGATTTTGTTACAGAAAACATATAAATTAATATCATGATTGATTATACAACAAATTACCATTAAGTAACAATTTATGTGCATTAATAGTTAAATTATTATATTTCTATGCATTCTCAAACTGACAAAATGACGACATCCGTCTCGTCTTGTATTAAAAGTTACTTCTGTCATATAATGAAGTGTTTGAAAGAAAATTGATAATAGAACAATAGCCATATATTACAATAAATAAAATGCTTGGGTTAAATTGTTATTGAGTGATTACTAAATTTGTTAAACAATAATAATTGGTAAACGTAGCCACGAAGATAAGTTGTGTCTATTAATAATATGGTAAAATGCAATATTACGTTTAAACACATACACCAGAGTGCCATTGGTGTTAGCTTAGATCTGTTAAATTACAAAATTATTCAAATTCATCTGTGAATTGTGATACAACTCAGTAACTCACCTTCATGTATAGGATCCAACAATTTCCCGTGTATGATGTATTCGTCGTCGTCATTGTCATCGTCAGTGGACATGATGAAGCTTGTAAATTAAATCAAACCATATAGTTTATTAGAAACCTACGTTGAGCATTCAATGATTTTGTCAACTGTTAAACAATTATGAAGAAACGTGTTGACCTGCCGTATAAAGTAAATAATAAATGTACGGTGAAACGTTTGACTGATAGTAATGAGATAAGAAGAATATCAACAAACAGTTTTCCAGATTCCAGCTGATAAAAAAACGAAATAATTAATTATTACAAGTGCTGAAGTGCTTACGAGTTACGACAGCTATTATAAATTATAATAAATAATAATAGATATGTCAATATAACTATAACTATGACTATATTAGCAATAAACATAGAAGATACAATTTATTAATTATTAATTATAGGTATTAGATATATCGAAGATCGAACGCACATTTGATAAACACAACTACATACAATACTACCTATATAATAGTGAACCAATAAAATAAATAAACAAGCCTAACTAAATAATATGTCCCAATATATTATTCTCTATTGAGTTTGAGTATTGATCACGCAGCGTGCTAACGTCGCAGTATATATTGTAATATTGTATATACAGTTCATATTGTGCACAAGGCACAAGTGTAAGAACCAATAAATAATGAAAAGAGCTTTAATAAGTTATTTTAATAACCCAAAAAGCTTAAGAGCCGAGAAAGGTAAGTACAATAATTATACATATACATATTTATCTACCCAAGTCTTATTTACCTACATTTTATATTAACTAATATTATTGTAGTTATTTCTTTATTAGTTAATAATATATTAATGTATAATTTTGGATATTCTAACATTAGATGGGTAGTAGGTACATATTAATCTGTATTAATTAATAGATGAATATTATTTAGCCATAAGGTATTACATATTTTAAATTTTTAAGACATTTTATACTAATATAATATTGTTGATAAAGTTAAGTACCTATTTTAATTATTTTAGATTCTGAGCGGAGCGATGAATGTATTGGTTTTACAATGATGTATGTTTTTATATTTTTATTTATATTTTTATATTTTTGTGTCTGTCATCACGTTTTAGGACAGTAAAAGTGCTTCGATTTTCTTCAATAGTATCTTTTCTGATAGGAAAGTGAATCTAGTTGGTACTTTGGGGGGTCAAAAGTAAACATTTTCCAGTAGTTTTCACAAGCGCCGGGAAAAACAACATAAAAATTAAGGAAAAACGGGAATTTTTACGCAAAATCGATTTTCCAAAAAATCGAATTTGGTTTTTGGTGTACTTTAAAACAAATGACCGTAGATACATGAAATTTTCACTGGTTGTTTATATTTGCATTTTCTATACACGATAACATTTTCAAAATATTTTGATTTATTTTGAACTGTTTAGGGACATTTTCATTTTTCATTTTTTTTTAGTTTTTTTTCTAGAAATATCAATAAAATTTTATTTGTTGGTTGCGAAAGCTTGAAAATTTAATAGAAGGCTCCTAATATGTTGTTTCAAAGGCAGATGAAAAATATTAAAAATCCTTAGTCACAATTTTTTTTTATAAGCATTTAAAGTTCAAAAATTGACAAAATATGGAAAAATCACGAAAATTAGCAAATTATTTTGAGTTAAGAATTCGTAAAAATTTTTCTTTTTAAATCTAAGATTTGAAAATGAAACACAAGATTCCTTATAAGATTATCTACCTTTATCAATAAAAAAATCTCTACCGGACAGTCAAATTAAATTTTTATGAGCGTTTGAAATTCAAATTTTTACAACATTGGATTTTCACTCGATTTCTCATGTAGCGATTTCCTTATTTTGTTGTAATTCAAAAACGAATAACTGTAGATACATGAAAATTTCACTGAATGTTTATATTAGCATTTCCTATACACCATACAATTTTGAAAAGATTTTGACTCTTTTTGAGCTGTTTATGGACATTTACAGCTTTCAATTTTTTTAGTTTTTTTTTTTATAATTGTCAATAAAATTTTATTTGGTGGGCCAAAAAGTCTGAAAATTTAATACAAGCTTTCTTATATATTGTTACAATATCAGTTGAAAAATTTTAAAAATACATAGGCCCGATTTTTTTTTTATAAGCATTTAAAGTTGGAATTTTGACAAAATTTATCAAAATCTCGAAAATTATCAATCGTTGGAATTAAAAAATTATAAAATGTTCAGTTTTTATAACTAAGAGTTGAAAATTTAAAACAAAGATTCTCTTAAATAATTCATACTGTAACCAAAAAATCTAAAAAATATATAAACACACTTATTTTTTACAGACATTTTAATTTCAAATTTAAACCAAGAATTACGATTTTAGTTATTTTGTTGTGATTGAATAATACTTGGGTAGCCAGGGTAATATAATCTATGATAATTGTATGTATAACGCGTTAAAGTATCTAATGGAAGTAAATATGGTATAGGTATATTTCTTTATTGTTAATAATATGTATATATTCTTATACTAAATACGTTGAATCGTTTTCTTATACATGTAATATCATAATTCAAATTTAATACATCCATATATATATACTAGTTAAGTACCATTGCCATCTTTTTTTTATTGAAATGATAATTATTTAATATTGTTTTAGTGCATTATAATTTACACACTATTAATCTCAAAACTATCTGTATAAAGTATAATGATATAGTATATTGTATTATATCGAAGGTATTAATGTATATATTTTCTGGACAATTTTGCGTTTTGGTAAGTACATTATTTTCATAAATTGTTTTAATTAATTAATGATTTTATTCATGGCATTTTGATTTACTTAATTGATAATATTATAAATAATTTTTCATACTAATAAGTAGGTACCCATTTATTATATTTTTATTATTGTATATTAATGTATAATAAAAATATAATGCTTAACCAATACAGACAATATATTGTGAAATGTAGTATTATTTTTTATGGATATTTTCTGATAAGGAGACGAGTGTATAAAAAAACCGAAAAGGGCCAAAAAATGTTGGCCCCCTTACATAAAAAGGTCTGGTTATGTGCCTGTACCTATATTATTGATTCTATAATAATAGCAATAATATTCTATAGTAATGAGTAATGACTAATGAATGCATTTGCAATAGCTCAATGTATATTTTTTAAATTTGTGTTTGTTAAAAACTCCATTCAACTTATTTTCAACTCCAGTTAATTTTTTGGTAGGTAAATGAATGGTTGGTTAGTAATTTTAAAAATCGTCAGGGGAAAAAAAATATATGTTGTATTATTATTATAAGCAGCCAGTTAAGTTGAATTCTCTCCTTCGTTTAAATATCTAATTTCGTCTAAATTTGAACAAAAAATCATCGTGTTTTTGTATTTTTTTACATTTTTTGGTTACACAATAATCTATACTTACCTGGAAGGCTGGAACCCAGGCACGGCACTAGAATTTTTTTCCAGGGGGGCAGAGTGGGGCAAATATTTTTTTTACATGGGCTAAAATTGTTTCAACAAATGCTGAGGTTATTTAAATGAAATATAAATATTTTCGTATCATATAACATAATATAGCTATTAGCTATATAGTACATACGTTCTATATTGTATGCTCTAAACGTCTAAACCAGGGATCGGCAACTGGCGGACCGCGGTCCGGATTCGGACCGCGGAATTCAAAACTATGGACCCTGTCAACACATTGTACTTCATTATGTTATTTTCTATAATAGTATTATTATTAATACAGACATTTATTTAATTTAATTTATCAAACTCAGATTATAGTTATATCATAATTCATTGAAAAATATTTTATCGGACAGGTAATAATCGGTTAGGTTGTTCTCCACGAGTTCCCGATTTCAAAAAGCTGGCTAAGGAAAAGAAATGCAATTTTTCGCATTAAATAATTTACTGTAATAAATATATTTTTTTTCATACTTTTATTTTAACCTAACCTAACCTAACCTAACCTTTGGAATTTTTAATATAAATTAATTGTAATAACTGAATAATTATTTTTATTTTTAAACTGCTATTTTTAAAATATAAAGATTTAAAAAATATTTTTTTCACTGGACCTCATTGATTTATTATTTTAATCTTTAGGACTCCAATAGAAATTACTTGCCGACCCCTGGTCTAAACATATAATATTTACAAACTTTTGAATAGTTAAAAATGTTTTAAGAATAATATCAAATATTTTTTTTGTACCTTTTGTAATATGTAAGAAAATGTTTAATCACAGACCTAAGACCTTCAACAACTATATTCATAATGATAACATGATATACAAAAATAATAATTTCTTTATGAGCTAAATATTGATTTTTTATACAATATCTGTTTATGCACCATACAGTAAATGATTGAAAATCTTATAATATTGAAAAAGTTAACAAAAATGTATACAATTGCACTGATATCAGTAGGAATACAATTTGTTTTAAATAAAAACTTTTGATTACCTACCTTATATTTAACTAGTACATTTTAAATTTTTAATTCAATACATTTTTAAATTGGTATTTGCATAGTAGTGTATGTATTGACTATTGAAGTACCTACTTTATATTTTTTGTTAAATTTTAGAGGTTAAAATAGTTCATATATACAAGGTTATATACAAGGCATATATACATTGGCATGTATACATTAAAACATAGATACCTACTTTAAGAAATCCTTTTTTATTAATTATCAAGTAATATGTGAACTAATTACCATGACAAATAAGATTATAAAAATAACAAAATAAGAAAATTGAATAAATTATTTAATTATTTTAAATAAGAAATTTGTCATGCTAATTACTAAACTAATATAAGTAGGTAGGTACGAATACCAACTCCTTACACAATAGTATTGTGTTAATCAAACATAAACATATTTAAAATAATAAGTCAACTAAAAATATTTTTAACTGTATACAACAAACATTAATTATATCGTACATATTTTTCAGTGGGGGGGCTGGCGAGGGGGCTGATCTGTTTTCTGGGGGGGCTAGAGCCCCACCTTGCCCCCCCTTGGCGCCGTGCCTGCTGGAACCTTGTTAATTTGTCAATCCTAAGCTATAAAAGTTTAACATTTTATAAATGTTTAACTACTAAATCATTTTAGATTCGGAGCAGAGCAATGAATGTATTGATTTTACAATAATTTCTTTTTTTTTTTAATTTTTAAACTTAGTTGTTTTGTGTATGTGTATAATGATAAGTAGTCGAAATAATACTTTGATTTTAAACTTCAGTATCTTGTGAATCGAGTTGGCGCATTGGGAAGGTCAAAATTTAAAATTAGGTCGGTAGTTTTCAAAAGCGCCAAAAACAACAGAAAAAAGGTGGGCAAGTGGGTGTCGCTCTGCTGCATTTTTTGTTTGAATATTTTATAAATTTAAAAGAATCTTGTTAATTTTGTTGATATAAAGAAATCAAAAATCAGAATGCTTATACCACAGAATAAGGCAATACAACTATGTATATTATGATCTAAGTTGCCATCTATATAATAAGTATGTTACAGCTTGCAGAGAGGGCCACGGCCCACCTGGCCCACCCCGTGCGCTCGCCTATGCTCTGCTGTGCAGTAAGTTACAAGTGGGTCACTGTAATGGACGGTGTTAAATTTAAATTCAATGATATAATATCATTGTATAAGAAGAACGGTTCAGAACGAAGACGGTCAGTCAGCCAAAAGTGTTACAAAATATATTTGATAATATTATTGTGAATAGAGTAATTTATATTTTATGTATAACCTATTTAAGTGGAACCTTGTTTTAAATTTTCCATCCCTAGCTATAAAAGTTAGAAGTTTTGCATTAAATAACCACAATTTTTTACCCCAAAAAAAAATTTTATTAACAATTATAGAAAAAAAAACTAAAAAAAGGTGGGTAAGTGGATGTCGCTCTGCTGTACAGACGTACAGTAGGTTACAAGTGGGTCACTGTATAATGGATGTTATTAAATTTGAATTCAATGATACAATATCATTGTATAAGAAAAACGATTCTGAGCGAAGACGGTATGTCAGTCTAGGTTTAAGACAAATTATATACATATCTATGGTATTAAAAAAAAAAATTGACCTATAATAAATTCCAAATTAATCATATCACAATATCCATTAGGTACTTATAACACGTTATACAGCAATAACAAACCCTGATACTATCATAGATATATAATATAGTGTACTTAAGAAGTTTCAAGTACCCACGAATAGTATTATACACTCACAACAAAATAACTAAAATAGGTATGCTAGGTTTTTTAATATGTAATTTCGTCCCAAATTTGAACTTAAAATGACCATAAAAATAAACTGTGATTGTGTATTTTTTAGATTTTTTGGTAACAGAATTAACTACTTACGTGGAATCTTGTTTTAAATTTTCAATCCTTAGCTATAAAAATTGAACATTTTATAATTTATTAATTACGATGATTGATAATTTTCGAGATTTTGATAAATGTTGTCAAAATGCGATCTTTAAATACTTATAGAAAAAAATTGTGCCTATGTATTTTTAATATTTTTTAATTGCTATTGTAACAATATATCAGGAGCATTGTATTAATTTTTTACACTTTTTGGCCCAACAGATAAAACTTTATTGATATTTATAGAAAAAAAAACTAAAAAAATTGAAAACTGAAAATGTCCGTAAACGGCTCAAAAAGAGTCAAAATATTTTCAAAATTGTATGGTGTATAGGAAATGCTAATATAAACATTCAGTAAAATTTTCATGTATCTACAGCAATTCGTTTTTGAATTACAACAAAAGAATCAATGAGAAATCGAGTGAATATGCAATGTTGTAAAAATTTGAATTTCAAACCTCTCATAAAAATTTAATTTGACTTTCTTATAGAATTTTTTTTTTTTGATAAATGTAGGAAATCTTATAAGGAATCTTGTATTTCATTTTCGTATCTTAGATTTAAAAAGAAAAATTTTTATGAATTTCTAACTCGAAATAATTTGCAAATTTTCGTGATTTTCCCATATTTTGTCATTTTTTGAACTTTAAATGCTTAAAAAAAAAACTGCGACTAACGAGTTAGTCATAACACTATAGGTACATGATAAGTAGTCGAAATAATGCTTCGATTTTCGACTTCATTATCTTGTTTGATGGGAAAGTGAATATCGTTGGTACATTGGGGAGGTTCAAATTCATGAATATTTGGAAATTATATTGTAGTAAAAATGTAGGAAAAAGTTCATATCTATAGCTAAGATTTGAAAATTGAATAGGTACAAGAAGATTGTCCATAAATTCTGTTTACAATAATTACTAAAAAATACGAGGCTAATA